>CM048744.1:964515002-965115002 GCA_026315105.1 Locusta migratoria
TGGTCGATATGGACACTGGTCGAGATGGACACTGGTCGAGATTGACACTGTTTGAGATTGACACTGTTTGAGATTGACACTGGTTGAGATTTACACTTGTCGAGAAGGACACAGTTCGAGATGGACACTGGTCGAGATTGACACTGGTCAAGATTGATACGGGTCGAGATGGACAAGTGTCAAGATGGTCACTCCTCGAGATAGACACTGGTCGAGATGGCCACTCATCGAGATGGTCACTGGTCAAGATGGATTCGGGTTGTGATGGAAAAGGGTTGAGCTGGACTCGTGACGAGCTGGACATGGGTCGAGATGGACACGGGTCAAGATTTACACTGGTCGAGATGTACACTGGTCGAGATGGACAATGGTATAGTTTGACAGTCGTCGAGATGGACACTGGTGGAGGTGGACACTGCTGGAGATGGACACTGGTGGATATTGACACTGGTGGAGATGGACACTGGTGGAGATGATAACTGGTGAAGATGGACACGGGTTGAGATAGACACTGGTCGAGCTGGACACAGGTCGAGATTTACACATGTCAAGATTGAAATAGGTCCAGATGGACACTGGTTGAGATGGACATGGGTCGAGATGGACACGAGTCGAGATGGACACTGGTCGAGATGGACACTGGTCGAGATGGACGCTGGTCAAGATCGACAGTGGTCGAGATGGACACTGGTCAAGATCGACGCTGGTCGAGATTGACACTGGTCGAGATTGACACTTTTTGAGATGGACACTGGTTGAGATGGACACTGGTCGAGATGGACACTGGTCGAGATGGACACTGGTCGAGATGGACTCTGGTCGAGATGGACTCTGGTCGAGATGGACTCTGGTCGAGATGGACTCTGGTCGAGATGGACTCTGGTCGAGATGGACTCTGGTCGAGATGGACTCTGGTCGAGATGGACTATGGTCGAGATGGACTCTGGTCGAGATGGACACTGGTCGAGATGGACACTGGTCTAGATTGATACGGGTATTGATGGAAAAGGGTCGAGATGGACACTGGTCGAGATGGACACTGGTTGAGATGGACATTGGTCGAGTTGGACACTGGTTAAAATGGACACCGATGGAGATGGACACTGGTCGAGATGTACACTTTTGGAGATTGACACTGTTGGAGATGGACACTGTTGGATAAGGACACTGTTTGTGATGGACTCTGGTTGTGATGGAAACTGTTTGTGATGGACACTGGATGCGATGGATTCTGGTGGAGATGTACACTGGTGGATATGGACACTGGTGGAGATGGACACTGGTGGAGATGGACACTGGTGGTGATGGACACTGGTGGAGATGGTCACTGGTGAATATGGACATGGGTTGAGATGGACACTGGTCGAGATGGGCAAAGGTCGAGATTGACACAGGTCGAGATTGACATGGGTCGAGATGAACACTGGTTGAGATGGACATGGGTTGAGATGGACACGGGTCGAGTTGGACACGAGTTGAGGTTGACATGTGTCGAGATGGACATGGGTCAAGATGGACACGGCTCCAGTTGGACACTGGTCGAGATGGACACAGGTCGGGATGGACACTGGTCGAGATGGACACTGGTCTAGATGGACAGTGGTCGAGATGGACACTGGTCAAGTTGGTCACTGTTCGAGATCGACACTGGTCGAGATGGACACTGGTCAATGTGGACACTGGTCCAGATGTATACGGGTCGAGATGGACAAGGGTTGACATGGGCACTGGTCTAGATGGACACCAGTCGAGATGGACACTGGTCGAGTTGGACACTGGTCTAGATGGAGACTGGTCAAGATCGACAGTGGTCGATATGGACACTGGTCGAGATGGACACTGGTCGAGATTGACACTGTTTGAGATTGACACTGGTTGAGATTTTTACTTGTCGAGATGGACACTGTTCGAGATGGACACTGGTCGAGATGGACACTGGTCAAGATGGACACTGGTCAAGATGGACACTGGTCAAGATTGATTCGGGTCGAGATGGACAAGGGTCGAGATGGACACCGGGCGAGATGGACACGGGTCGAGATTGACACGGGTCGAGATTGACACGGTCGAGATTGACACATGTCAAGATGGACATTGTTCGAGATTGACTCAGCTCCAGATGGACATGAATCGAGATGGACACTCATCGAAATGGACACTGGTCGAGATGGACACTGGTCGAGATGGACACTGGTCGAGATGGACACGAGTTGAGCTGGACTCGTGGCGAGCTGGACATGGGTGGAGATGGACACGGGTCAAGATGGACACTGGTCGAGATGGACACTGGTTGGGATGGACACTGGTCGGGATGGACACTGGTCGGGATGGACACTGGTCGAGATTGACACTGGTCTAGATGGACAGTGGTCGAGATGGACACTGGTCGAGTTGGTCACTGTTCGAGATCGACACCGGTCGAGATGGACATTGGTCAATGTGGACACTGGTCAAGATGTATACGGGTCGAGATGGACAAGGGTCTAGATGGACACCAGTCGAGATGGACACTGGTCGAGTTGGACACTGTTCTAGATGGACACTGGTCAAGATCGACAGTGGTCGATATGGACACTGGTCGAGATGGACACTGGTCGAGATTCACACTGTTTGAGATTGACACTGGTTGAGATTTTTACTTGTCGAGATGGACACTGTTCGAGATGGACTCTGGTCGTGATGGACACTGGTCAAGATTGATTCGGGTCGAGATGGACAAGTGTCAAGATGGTCACTCCTCGAGATAGACACTGGTCGAGATGGACACTGGTCGAGATGAACACTGATCGAGATGGACACTGGTCAAGATGGACACTGGTCAAGATTGATTCGGGTCGAGATGGACAAGTGTCAAGATGGTCACTCCTCGAGATATACACTGGTCGAGATGGACACTGGTCGAGATGAACACTGATCGAGATGAACACTCGTCGAGATGGTCACTGGTCAAGATGGATTCGGGTTGTGATGGAAAAGGGTCGAGATGGACACTGGTCGAGATTGACACATGTCGAGATGGACACTGGTCAAGATTGATTCGGGTCGAGATGGACAAGTGTCAAGATGGCCACTCCTCACTCCCTGGTCTAGATGGGCGCTTGTGGATAAAGGCACTGGTGGAGATAGACACTGGTGGAGATAGACACTGGTGGAGATAGACACTGGTGGAGATAGACACTGGTGGAGATAGACACTGGTGGAGATAGACACTGGTGGAGATAGACACTGGTGGAGATAGACACTGGTGGAGATGCACACTGGTGGAGATAGACACTGGTGGAGATGCACACTGGTGGAGATGCACACTGGTGGAGATGCACACTGGTGGAGATGGTCACTGGTGAAGATGGACACGGGTTGAGATGGACACTGGTCGAGATGGAAACAGGTCGAGATTGACTCGGGTCTAGATTGACATGGGTCGAGATGGACACTGGTTGAGATGGACATGGGTCGAGATGGAGACGGGTCGTGATGGACATGAGTCGAGGTGGACATGGGTCGAGATGGACATGGTTCAAGATGGACACGGTTCAAGATGGACACGGGTCGGGATGGACACTGGTCCAGGTGGACACTGGTCGAGATGGACACAGGTCTAGATGGACACTGGTCGAGATGGACACTGGTCGAGATGGACACTGGTCGAGATGGACACTGGTCGAGATGGACACTGGTCGAGATGGACACTGGTCGAGATGGACACTGGTCGAGATGGACACTGGTCGAGATGGACACTGGTCGAGATGGACACTGGTCGAGATGGACTCTGGTCGTGATGGACACTGGTCGAGATGGGCACTGGTCGATATGGACACTGGTCAAAATTGATACGGGTCTTGATGGAAAAGGGTCGAGATGGACACTGGTCGAGATGGACACTGGTATAGATGGACACTGGTATAGATGGACACTGGTTACAATGGACACCGATGGAGATGGACACTGGTCGAGATGGACACTTGTGGAGATGGACACTGGTGGAGATGGACACTGGTGGAGATGGACACTGGTGGAGATGGACACTGGTGGAGATGGACACTGGTGGAGATGGACACTGGTGGAGATGGACACTGGTGGAGATGGACACAAGTGGAGATGGACACATTTTGAGATGGACACATTTTGAGATGGACACTGGTTGAGATGGACACTTATTGAGATGGACAGTTGTTGAGATGGACACTTCTTGAGATGGACAGTGGTTGAGATGGACACTGTTCGAGAGTGACACTGTTCGAGATGGACACTGGTGGAGATGGACACTGGTGGAGATGGACACTGGTGGAGATGGACACTGCCTGACTGCACACTGACATCTGCCGTGCGCCAGAAGACTCTCCACAAGCCGCTCCAGCTCCTCCACGGAGCCGAGGAGGCTGGCGAGCAGCATTAGGCGAGGCTGAGACGAGGCCGGCCCGGCCACCGCGGCAGCAGCGACTGCGGTCGTGTCGCCAGCCTCCTCGCCTGCATGCCATCATCTGCCGTGTGCCAGAAGACGCTCCACAAGGCGCTCCAGCTCCTCCACGCGGTCCAGGCACTCATGGCATCTGTCCTGGCGGTACACAGTCTCCAGGAACTCCATCTTTCAGTGCTGTGCTGACTTCAATCACTTATTACTGAGTTCCAGTCGTTGCTGGAGATTCTTGCGCCTTCATCTTGTACAGATTGATACGAGTAAGTGCATCACTAAGACTGTTGAAGGCGTAGTCTATTGATTCGCACTTGGGAATTCGTACACAGCACACTACTGTACTCGTCTGTGTACACCATGATGGCAGTCTTACAGTCTCTTGTTTCGTACGATACATTCGACAGATGCAGCTGATGCAAGCGTGCGTGCCCACCACAGTGGATTGCAATTCAGGTTCAGGATCCTAGCAACGGAAGCAAGAAGCAAAACAGGGGCTTAATTGTTTCATGACGTCAGTTTCCGACAAATACTTAGTTATACTCATCTGAATAATACTTAGAATGAATATGAAAATGCCTTCCTCAGTCGATGTATCTGGTGTATTATACCTTCGTTTTACAGTTTCACAGTTTCTACTTTTGCTTTGTGTCAGCTGTAATTGCCACACGTAATGCCTAGTATAAATAGTGATCCGAAGCCGAGAGCGATCAGTTCCACTATTGAAACGTGAAAGAAGGTTAGCGTACCGAAGGGAGAGATTAAAACCATGTACTCCATTTGAACAACGCGTTTTTCTGGTGAAGAGAGTCCTACGGCAACAAGGCGAAGTTTTCAAGCACGATTTAATGTTCCAAAAGGATCTGATGCGAAAACCATTCGTACGCTCTTCGCAAAACTTCAGCGAACAGGCAGCGTAACTAATGTTCTATTGGGAGTCATGTTGGACGCAAGCAAACCGCAGTTACGCCTGAAAATATCGCCACAGTTTCTGGAATTATTCAGCGAAATCCAAAGTCATCCGTCCGTAGAATTGCATCTGAGACTGGTTTGAAGCGTTCCAGTACGCAGAAAATACTGAGAAAGAGCCTACACATGTTTCCATTCAAAATTCAAACGCATCAGGCCATACCCGTACGAGCTGTGCAACAAAGGGTTGCCTTTGCTAATAAGATGCTCACAATGATTCATAGTGAAGGATTTGATGTTGGCTGCACTGGTTTACAGATGAAGCACACTTCCACCTGAATGGATACGTGAATAAGCAGAACTGGCGATTTTGGGGTTCCGAAAAGCCATATTGGTGTGAAGCGAAACCCAGTGGCGTAGCTATCATAGGGCTAGGCGGGGCCCCTCGGCCTCCACGAGCAAAGTTCGGAATAAGTTGCAGTAGAACGTCGTTTTCTTTATTTTATTTATTTATTTATTTACCTTACCACCCTAACGTCCATCAGTTCCCCCTCCCGTCAAACTAAGCTGCCCACAGTAGCCCACGGCGCATTGTGAAGGATCGCGCTCCTCCAAATACAGTATAAATACATTTACTGTACAGTACTTCTTATTGGCAAGTAGAAGTCTACAGTTCGATTATACGAATAATCGGTTTTCCGAACATCCATGTCCCCCAATTACACTTCGGATAATCGACGTTCTACTGTATATAATATTTTATCTGAATGAAGGATTTTCGACTTTTAACTTTTTGAACACTGCCAACGAACTTTAAACGCAGGAAGTGAAATCCAAAAATTATTCCCATCTCATAATATAAACATAAAAAGGAATTGCTTGTCCGCTAAGACGTGCACCCTGCCACCTGCTGAATTACTAGCAGTGTGTGACAATACTGTTCATGGTATGATTCGCGGCAGGGGGCCATATTTTCGTGGTTGAGTAAAACTTCATTGTTCACTTTTACTAGCTTCTGCCTGCGACTTCATTCACCTAGTATGGAGCAACTTCGAAAACTATCCCAGGTCCAACTCTATCCCTCTCCAAAATTTCATCCAAATCCACCCAGTAGTTTCTGCTTGGAAGCATAATTAACTTTCAAAGTTATAATTATATTAGAGAGTACGATTAAATATTATCTGCTGCGTGACACACAGTAATTTATCAAGAGTATTTAGGTTTGCTTTATTATGTCTTCCATGTCTTCCAGTAAGCGGTAAGGACCTGACGAAGTAGTGTTGCATCTGTGTAGTTCATAGGCGCCGCCGATTACGGGTATGCTCGGTCTCTCAAGCGTACCCCAAAATGCGGCATACCTCACTGAAAATGTTGGTATTATTTTTTCTTTACGTTATATTTCTTGATTGTAATTAAATTCGACTCTCTCATTCCATTGATGGGCTGCTAGCTTTTGTAATACCCCGCTGTAAAAAGATTATCTAAAACAAATAGGTAATTGAATTCGTAGGCATTAAAATTCATGTTGATATGTGAGTGATCATTTTCTAAATAGTCCGAATGTTAATGGAATGCTGCTTGTAAGTTCAATATCGTAAACTGAAGGCGGTAACTTTTAATTGTTGTATTAAATTACTAGAGATGAATGTGTATACTACTAATTTAACGTTTAAGTATTCTCTTAGAAATCATTTGTCTTCAAGGAATCGTGTTAGTGTTAAGTCGTGAAATTTTTCATCCTGTTTACTGAATTGGTGTGTGATGTAACATTGGGTTGTAAACCTATTGGTATCGACAGACATGGTATGACAGCAGAAGTGGTTACGGACTAGTTTCGTAATACTGTATAGAAAATAAATCTGCAGAAGAAAGAAGGCAGGAAGACCATCCGATGTTAGTTTTTCCGATAATGAACATAGTATTCACAATACAGGCACATCATTATCTGATATGCATGTCTAAGATGACGAAAATACTGAAAATTATTTCTGTACTTACTACAACGGGAAAACAGATTCAAATGGTCGCAAAAGTCGCCCAGTAGTTCTGGAACGTGAAATTGAAATTAATGGCTGTTAATTTCTTCACTGTATGTTAAAAAATTACTTTTCTCCTTTCAGAGATTAAAATGGTCCTAAATTAACACCAGATGAAGCAAAAAAATACTACTAAAATACTACTAAAATAAAACAAAATTATTACTTTACCTTTGTACCTGGAACTGTAAAAATATAATAAAGATTTATTTTATTTATTTATTTACTTTTTGGTAACACCTGTCCCCCCTATTGGAAACGCCACTGAGCATACCCCAACATTTTCAAAAGTCGGCGCCTGTGGTATAGTTTAGAGAGGGCCCCAACGTCATTTTTGCCCCTGGGCCCTTGGTATAGTAGCTACGCCACTGGCGAAACCCCTGTATTCTCCTAAAGTTACTGTGTGGGCTGCAGTATGCAGCAGAGGCATTATTGGCCCTTTTTTCATTCGAGAAACGATCACTGGTGCACGTTGCGTTGCAATTTTGGAACAATTTGTCGCCACACAGCAAGCGTTAGAGAATCGACCAAGTACTGAAGTGTTTATGCAAGATGGAGCCCTACCACATCGGACCGAACAGGTGTTTCGTTTTTTTTTTTTTTTTTTTTTTTGTTCTTTTTTTTTAGGAATACTTCGGGAATCGAGTCATTGTTTTGAAATATCCCAAATTTACTGATGCAGGCATGGATTGGCCTCCATATTCGCCGGATTTGACTCCCTGTGACTTTTTTGTGTGGGGCACTGTGAAAGACATGGTCTTCACGCCACGCTGGACGAGCTTGAATCGGCGATCTCTGTGACATGTGAATCCATTTCGGTTGAGACACTACGAAATGTGATGGCGAATTTCATTCTTCGTTTGCGCCACCTCTGTAGTGACAATGGAGAACATTTTAGAAACATTGTGATGTGATTGTTTGCAAAGAGTGTTTTCATACGATCATTTCACTTATGTATGCTGATATGAGATGTACAGCGTAGAGCGCTATCTGTTAGCAGCTTTTGTAACTATTATTTCACACGGCTGTATATGCTTCTTACAGCTTTCGCAATAAACATACCGTTTACTGTATTCCTCTATCGATCTTTGTTTTCGAGATATTTAATTCTGAAATCAAGGAGACCTGTAAGTGTCTATAAGAAACTCCTCGAATCCAAAGTGTGGTACTTTGGTTGTAAAAGAAGTTTCAACGATTAGTAACTGTCAAGTTTCCTATTTTATCATAGGGACAGTGTGGATACTATGAGCTCTAGCCTGTACGGTATAGAGGATCTCTTACTTGAAGGGGTTTGCTTTATGTTGTTTGAAAAATGTTACAAAAAAAACTATGAGTCCTAACTGCAGTGTTCTTCAATCCCTAGAATTACAAACTTTTTAAACTAAGTTACGTTAAGAACAACACACATTCCCATGCCCGAGGGAACATTCGAACCTCCGACGGGGAGCAGCCACGCCTTAGAGCACATTTCCATTCCGACGCATCTGTTGTTCAAAATTGACTATAAATACTATAAATTTGTATTGGCTTAATGAAGGCCAGTGAACTAAAGCGAATTCTGAAATAACCATGTCTCTCAGTTGCGGGCTGTCTGAAAACCAAATCATGCACTTCTTATTTCACTTTTTCAATCCAACGTACCGTCTTCATTTAATTATTAAAACAGTCATCACAATATTAGTGGACGACGCTACAGTCCAGTGCTCTGAAGTTATGTCGATTGAGAATTAATCTTCAGTTTGTATACGATTAATTCAAATGTTTGTAAATCTATCGGACCAAACTGCGTGGTCATCAGTCCGTAGCTTACAAACTACTTAAACCTAGATAAACTAACCTAAGGACAAACACACACACCCATGCCCCAGGGAGCACTCGAACCTCCACGGCGAGCAACCACGCGCTCCGCAGCGAGACGCTTTAGACCGCTCGGCTACTCCACCGCGGCTACGATTAATTCTTCAGCGTTGTTGCCCTCTTTGGATATCCTGTTCCATATTCTGTTTTCAACCAGACAATGCCCTTTTTGCTGCGCGGGAATCGTCACGTGGTCTGTGTGCTATGTTACGAATTGCACTATCACTCCCGTCGGAGGTTCGAGTCCTCCTTCTGGCATGGTTGCATATGTTATCGTTAGGGTACGTTAGTTTAAGTTACCATAGTTTAAGTTGTTTGTGTAGCAATCGATGACATGAGCAAATTTGTCCCTTCGGATTACAAATAATTCGATATATGAAACTTTCACTCTGCAGCGGAGAGTGCGCTTATATGAAACTTCCTGGCAGATTAAAATTGTGTGCCGTAACCGGGACTCGAACCTGGGACCTTTGCCTTTCGCGGGCAAGCACACTACCGACTGTGCTATCCCGACACGACTCACGATGCCGCCTCACAACTTTGGAAAGTAGGAGGTGAGGTACTGGCGGAAGTAAAGTTGTGAGGCGGCATCGTGAGTCGTGTCGGGATAGCACAGTCGGTAGTGCGCTTGCTCGCGAAAGGCAAAGGTCCCAGGTTCGAGTCCCGGTTCCGGCACACAATTTTAATCTGCCAGGAAGTTTCAGTTTGATATATTTTTAATCACCTTGTTCCCATCGTGGAAGGAAGGAAGGAAGGAAGTCTACGGTTAAATATCCTGTCGTCAGCGTGGTCATTAGAGACGGTTTCCTCAACATCCTCTAATCACTTGTCTGAACCGACGGTTAGGGAAATCTTTAAATGTATTGTGCGTCTCTGAAATACTTCTACTTTCTTTATTTCTCCTATAATCTACGTTTTATAGAAACACACTGACAGTTTCCTTTCGTGTAAACACAATTATGTCGTTTAAAGTTACAAATAAAACACATTCGCCACTTATATTGAGAGTTACATCTTCGTACGAGAAACACTGTGGATAAGGGGCTAATGGCGTTTTATATAATCTTTCTAGGTCAAAGGGACACGTGTTGGAACTGTGTTTAATGTCATTCCGTTTCTTACTTATTTTATTTCATGAAAGATTACTCTTGCCGCTTCTCACGGTCTCTTTAAAGCAAACTGAGTTTTCTGTAAAAAAAGTATCCGATGAAAGACCCGACACGTGTACGCTTTGAAAGAGTCTGAAGACAGATCCGACGCAGTTCATTTACTTTATCAAGGCTGTCAATTAATTTTCCTTTTAAGAAAAGTTGATGGGAAATGAGGTGCGCCTTACCCCAACGACATAGAATTTTTTACACATTCATGTCAAATGATACGATACAATGAAAACTTTTAGAAAATTCTTATAAGAAACTTACAATGCTCAAGTGTAACTCTGTGAAATTTCGTGGTAATAACAGACGTTTCTTTGATAACTAAATTAAGAAACTGCCCTGTTTCTCTTATTTCTTTCTCCGTAGCATTATATGTAGAGTAATTAAACGCAGCGACAGAAATGTTTGATAGCTGGTCTCAGATAATATAAGGAATAATATAGGAAGATTGTTTTTCCACAACTAAGAAGCTAGAAATAAAAAGATCAATATCTTATGAAGTACACAATTAAATTTAACTTTAAATTTAATAATTTGGGCACGAACATACAATCAAAGGTCGTGAATAATAGAGGAATTATACTTAATTCTTTCATGATGGGTGTAGGTAGTGGTGTGAGATTAAGTGTGTGTGATGAAGTGGTCAATTAATTTAATGAACATGAAATTCATCTGTATAACACAAAAACAATACAATATTAATGAAATATCTACTCTACACATTTGCATATTTTTTTAAAGTAATGCATAAAAACTAAACATTTGCATTTATAAGCTGTCTCCGTAGACCCCGCTTAAAGCACAAAAACAGCCGACTGGTTGAACTTAGCTTAGTTGCAGGAAGAGTGGAATATTTAAAATTTGACCCTGGCCTGGAACGATATTCCCGTTCTTCTGATAGCTACACAAATGATCGCGAAGCCAGGATATATTCAATACTTCGGTTCTCTTATCTCTGCGGTCAATAGATCCCGAGATACGGACCCCCGAAAGAATTGCATTTTCGGTCATATGAGTACCTTTAATTATTGTATCGAAAGCTGGATAATTCAGATAATAAGATTAAAATTTTTATGTTCGTATTAAGTGGGAGACAGGAACGTCGAGTCAGTGTTAAAGGAATCAAAGCTATGTAACTAAATGACATTGTTGTGATTGTTAATTTAGAAGTTGTATTTTTAATCATTGCCTTCTAAATGCAGAAGCAAAATAGGAGTTCATGTGAAGAAGTAATAAAATTTAATGAAAATTATACACTAGGAGTATTTAAACATCTAAATATATGTCAGCTAGAGGCTTCAATAAATCCTTAATATAATTATAAAAGTGGTTCCAATGAATAGCTCATCTGCCATTTTTAGACATAATTTTGAACGTTATTGTAGCTTAACGCGTAATGTCTTTAATGATATATGTAATTCATTACTAGCGCATGAAGTTTCAGGTGTCACATTAAAATATGCAATTCTAAACCTGTTTATAAGGAAGGTGACAAGATACACTTAAATAACTGTTCTCCAGTTCCCTCACTGACGTTTTTTTCCAACGATCAGAGCAAGTAATGTCATCATGTACGAGCCCATACTTATGTAGAAACAATTTACTTACCATATTGCAGTTGACGTTAAGAAATGGTTGCTAGGTTAAGATTCCTAATTATGAATTCAAGTACCAAATATCACACTCATTAAATGATAAAATAGCTTTTTTGTGCCCTTTCCGAAGCGTTTTTCATCCGCCTTCGGAGCACAGACGACAGCGTCACTGATTTAACACACCGGAGGCCAGGGTTCGATTCCCGTCAGAGGACTGGTGTTATCTTCTTCATCATTTCATGATCATCGACAAGCAAGTCGACCATAAGGCGTGAACTAAAGAGACTTGCAACAAGGCAGCCGTACCCCAGCTGGAAATTTTTCGGACAATAAATGTCGTAAGATCATCATCATCGAAGCGCATACATCAGTCTCTTCTTCCTAGAATAATGGGACTCCCTACTCTTGATACTCAAGGTGAAACTAAATAACCTTGGCGAATGTTTACAGCAAACTTATTTTTCTTGTGATCACCCTGTCTGCATTACTTTCACACACCACGGCTCATTACTGATTTATCAATTGTATTTAGACGACTCTACTCGAATCCAAAAAAAATTTCTAAAATTTTCATACCATGATTCCTAATACTATTTGCTGGAATGTGATACTTAAAACTGTTTACAGTAGGTTTGGTGGTATCAGCTCTTGGGTAACATCTCTAAGAAGAAAAAACACGAATAAGCAACTAACACCAAATATTTTATTAATGGCATTTCGTAGGAAATTTAGTAGGAATTATCCCGCACAGCAATTTCATCATCAGTAATCTAAAATCTGTTATCTTACATTTAATTGACAAGATAAATTTATGTATTGAACACTTACCATTGTCAATAAGAAAAGATGCTTTTGGTCAGTATAGCCAACTAAACGAAGTGACAAACCTCTTTCACGTAGAATTAATGTTGGACACAATATGATTTGAAGCACATTCCACAAATGACTTAATATTATTTGAAACTACAGTTTTACACTGTTAGTGGATCGGATTCGTTACATTCTGTCCTCACAGCTATGAAATACCTCTATAGAAAGCATACGAAAATGTATCATATTCATTTTTGTCAAATGTTCAAATGTCTGTAAATCTATCGGACCACACTGCGTGGTCATCAGTCCGTAGCTTACAAACTACTTAAACCTAGGTAAACTAACCTAAGGACAACACACACACCCATCCCCCAGGGAGGACTCGAACCTCCACGGCGAGCAACTGCGCGCTGCGCAGCGAGGCGCTTTAGACCACTCGGCTACTCCACCGCGGCTCAGTTTTGTCCATTGATGAACACAATACGCTCGTTAATGGAGTGCCACAAGGTTCAAGACTGGGTCCACTACTGCCTCTTGTGTGTGTGTGTGTGTGTGTGTGTGTGTGAAAATCAACTCCCAATCAACATTCAGGAATTTTCACTGATTCCACCAGTTATTATTATAAATCTAAGTGGAATATGCGACATGCATCGAACAATGAGTGATAATGGTCAGGGCACTATGTTTGTAGTGAGTGGATGTTGAGAATTTTCGTTTGATGGGAGGCCTGCAGTGGTATCTGTGTCACCTGGGCCATTGTGGAAAGCGCGATTGCCCAGTGGGAAAGCGACCAAGGCTCGAAACCTGGCTGAACAAAAATTATCATCTTTTCCCTTTAACTTTTTCGATATCTTCCTACGCTGCTGACATTGTAAAATTCTTTTGTGTTCATTAATGTTAGGACTAATCGTGTATACTCAGATAATACACCGTCATGTCCCATATTATTTCCATAGAAAAATCATTAAACCGATATACGTCACCTGTAATTAACTAACTGTCATATGTAGAACTCGTCGGCATACTTTTTCACCTCACCTACAAAGAGTGGACAGAGTACACATTGGACGTGAAAAAATATATATTATACAGTATATCGATGGTTTCGGTGATCTCAAACCACCTGATGAATTTCAAAAGTAATTTACGGAAGATTGTGATTTTTATTACAAATTTAATCGCTTCCAGGATTTCAACGCATATATCTGCGGTCATATGTGTTTAATGTTTATTGCAGAGAACACGATGAGCTGGAGAGCGAAAAGAGCGACGTTCTAACGCGAGGTCAGCGCACACAGACGGGTGGTATCGCCATCAGAGTGGAATCTGCATAATGAACACTCTTGCAGCGCTGATAACAAACCGCCAGCTCCACTCGCACTCGGCGTTATGTGTAGAAGGGAGAAATTAAAAAAAAAGGATTAAAAATAAAAACACTTTTCTCGCTTAAAATAAACAAGTACAACTGTGTGTGAGTCATTTTTCATCCACTACAAATCACTTCTACATCTACATAGATACTCTGTAAGTCACTTCGAAGTTCTCGGCAGAGGGTTCATCGAACGCACTTATCATATTTCTCTATAGTTCCATTCTCTAATAGCTCGCGAGAAAAAAGAACACCAAAAATCTTTCTGTTTTCGATCTGATTTCTCTTATTTTATTATTATGACCATCATAGGTGGGTGCTAACAAAATGTATTAGCATTCGGAAGAGAAATTTAGTGAAAAAATGTCGCAAATAGATCAATATATTTAAATTGTTCTGAAGTTATGGGACTTAACATCAGTTGTTCGAAATTGTTCTTCCTAGGTCTTTAGTAGAATAGATGGCCTGAATTTTAACGAATCTCTTTTAGTAGTCATACGGATGACCTCACACTTATCATTATTAAAGATAAATTGCCAATATTTGCACCATGCAGATATCTAAATCATTTTTCAGTTGCTTTTGATCTTCTGACGACTTTATTAACCGATTAATGAAGTGAACAGTCTAAGAGTGTCTCCTAAATCGTTTATAAAAATAAGGCCCTATAATACTTCCCTGGGGAATGCCAAATATCACTCTTGTTCTACTCGATGACCTACCGTCAATTACTACGAACTCTGTCCTTTCTTACAGGAAATCACGAATACAGTCGCACAACCGTGCCGATATTCCATAAGCATGCAATTGGATTAGAAGACGCTTGTGAGGTACAGTTCAAGAGCCTTCCGGAAATCTAGAAATACGGAATCTATCTGATATCCCTTATCGATAGCACTCATAAATTCGTGTGAGAAAAGAGCTACCTGTGTTTCACAAGAACGATACTTTCTGAAACCGTGTTGACTATGGGTCAATAGGTCGCTCTGTTCGATGTAGTTCATAATATTTGAGGAAGTATACGTCCTAAAACCTGTTGCAAACGGATATCAGTGATACAGGCTTGTAATTTTTCGGATCCCTCCTGTTGCATTTCTTCAATAATGGAGCGTCCTGTGCAACTTTCCAATTTTGGGTACGAAACGTTCGCTGAGCTAGGTATATTACAAGAATGACGTTATTCATTTCGGCGTGATCTGTTTGCGAAGTTTCAATCACCGACTTTTACTTCGGAATGTGAAAATATTTTGCTAGCACCCACCTACCTAGGGAGACATGACCAACCCAATAAAATAAGAGAAATCAGATCGAAAACGGAACGATTCAGGTGGTCTTTCTTCCCATCTGGAGACAAATCGGTCTGATGATGATCTCCAGATCGAAACCGCTCACATTTAAAAACGAAGATTACAATTTCTGCAAACCCAACAGACATTTACATATTATTTTATCAATTTGCTGTGTTTCCAAGAGGAGAAAATGTTTGCCAAAGTCATAATAAAAAGATAGTTGGAGTATAGGCTTACAGCAAGGAAAGGGAGAGTAGTGCTACAAAGGCTGTAGCTCCATTGTACCCAAACGCGTGCTGACGAAAGAACCGTGAGCTCCCTTAGGGGTCCAGAAAATAAGTATTAGGGGTAAGTAAGGGGGAGGGGTGAGGGTAAAAGTCACAGAGGAAGACTAAGAGTGCAGAAAGCAACTAAATCGCATGTGGGTTGCAGCCATTATTCTGAGATAAAGGGGTTTGCATCGGATAGAGTTTCGTGGATAGCTGAATAAAAGTAGTCTTCAGACAACTACATCACGCGCCGGGTTCGATTCTGAGAAAAAAAAAATAGTTTCAACATTTTAAGTTGAAATATCTCGTTATTAAATAAAAAACAATTGATAGATAGTATGTTACTGGACTTTTTTTAACAAACGAAGTATGACCTCACTTGGAATTCCGTTCCAAAGTAAAATTTTACGTTACGTGATCAGTTATTATATTCAGGACATAAATCCAACTTCAGTGCACATGATACATAAATATACTGACATTATAGTCACTATAAACTACTGTTGTCAAGTTATAAATATATTTACAAATTATAAATAATATTCCACATTGATATGCATTTAAGATCCGAGGCTCGTTTGATTTTTAAAAGCAGATTGTTTATCCACTACTGGTTTTTTGGGCATAACGTAACTTCACTTTTCAAGCTTCCTTTGAGGCTATCACAGTAGTTTACAGTAGTCTCGGTTACACATTGCCGGCCGCGGTGGCCGAGGGGTCTAAGGCGCTTCAGTCACGGTCCGCACGGCTACTACGGTCGGGGGTTCGAATCCCCCCTCGGGCATGGATATTTGTGCCGTCTGTAGTCTTAGCTAGTTCATAAGTAGTTTGTAAGTTTAGGGACTGATGGCCCCGTAGTCAAGTCCCATAAGCTCTACAAACATTTGAACATTTGGTTACACATTGTCAAAATATTCAAATGTTTGTATAGTCTATGGGACTTAACTACGGGGTCATCAGTCCCTAAACTTATAAACTACTTATGAACTTGCTACTACTAAGGACGGCACAAATTTCCATGCCCGAGAGGGGATTCGAACCCCCGAGCGTAGTGGCCGTGCAGACCGTGACTGGAGCGCCTCAGTCTCCTCGGCCACCGCGGCCGGCTACACATAGTCCCTACAGACAATCCCCTACTTCAAGAAGTTGTCCATCTCCCACGACTTGGACATAGGGTTGGACTTCGGAAGAAAAGAGAAGCTTGGAGGAGGCTTTGTCAACGGCCTACCTACGGAGAAGAATTAAGAACCTGTAAGTAGTAACTAGGAAATCATCGTGGGAAAAGTGAACCAGAGACTGCGTTTTATTGGCAGAACCCTTAAAAGATGCAACAGAACTACAAAAGAAACTGCATAGACTACGCTTGTACGTCCATTTTTGGAGTATTGCTGCCCAGTGTGGGATGCTTATCAGGTGGGTCTGACAGAGGACATCGAAAGAGTCCAAAGAAGGGCAGCTCGTTTCGTACTGTCACGATACAGGGGAGACAGCGTAACGGAAATGATACAGAATGTGGGATGGGAATCATTACAACAACGGCGCTTATCGCTGCGGCGTGGGCTGCTTACGAAACTCCAATTGCCAACATTCTCCTCCGAATGCGAAAATATATTGTTGACTCCCACTTACATAGATAGAAATGATCATCAGAATAAAATACGAGAAATGGAGAGATTCAGGTGTTCTTTCTTCCCGCGCGCTATTCGAGAATGGAATGGGAGATAAATAGTATAATGGTGGTTCGATGAACCCTCTGCCAGGCACTTAAATGTGATTTTCAGAGTGTCTCATATAGATGTAGATGTAGAAATCAAGTGAAAAAGGTTAACAAAGAGAAATCAGATAATGTAGGCAACTTTGGCACTGTATTTGGAAATCTCTACGGTTTCGGGATTCCCGAACATCATCTGCATCTTGTAGGATGTAGTTTACACTGCCATAAATGATCCGTGGTATGCTTAACTCCGCACTCACAAGTGGTTGACGATGTTGGGTATCCCCAGTTCTGCAAATTGTATTTGGAACTTGCGACGTCAGTTCTGGGCCGGCTAAGGGTTCTTCACAATGGCTATTCCAAGGTAAAATCAGCAGCAAAATTTTCAACAAAATTTTCTGACGGTGCCGTCTACTGCTGTTCTGACCTTATGTTCCGCATAGGTAATCAGGAACATAACCGATAAGCAATGCTACATAAAACTTTTCCTGAACCAAACGTGGAGGAAGATTATGGCTTAAAATCGGACGCATATCAGGGGTAGATACCTAATGCTCCTCTCTGCATGCATCTACTTCACACCTGACGTCTGAAGCGGCAGTACATGATGGATCACTGTTTTTCAAGCTTTTTCGAATATACGACCCCTTCCAAGTAAAAATATTGAGGAGACCCCTTCCAAATAAAATTATTCTGACTACCACCGCTCCCCCTACCTCACGAACCGTAACGATACTGTGTTATCTCAAAGGAAACAATTTAAATCTTCTTTCTTTTGCTTCAGATTTCGTTTAAATTGTTGGACGAAGGGTTTTTTCCGGGAAACCCATTACCCTATTTTTACATTATTTCCAAGAGAAAAAGATATGTTGCCTAACGAATGTTTTGCATTTCAGGCAAGATTCGGAATCGAATTATGCTCATAAGAAAGGCCCTACTGTATAGATTAATTTTTAATTTGGCGGTATTACTTATTGTATTCCTTTTATCTATTTATTTACTTTTATTTATTGATTTTTACGTATGGATTGGTTCCTGAAAACAATTTTAAGACTTTCACGTTTTATTATAAAACAATCAATGGTGTACTCAATTCATACTGAACTTCAAACAAGGACCTCCGCAATTTGAACATTTAATAAGTTTCATTTAGGAATACGTTTCTGTATTACAGAACCCGTGGTTATATTATGGGGCAAGTACTTCCTACTATGACGGTGACCCACGAGCAAGACTATACGTCGCCCCTGGGGGTTGCGAGCCACAGATTGAAAAACACTGAGCTAGATGGTAGCATTTATCACGTGATGGGGGGACACGAAAGGAGCCTCCCAGAAGACTAAAACACAAAATTTTAAACCGGCAACCCCATGGTGAACGGTAAAACATGCTGGTTGGTTCAATACAAAACAAGCCTGGTATGAAAGATAATATTCCAGCTAAACTTTAGTCCTTGTCAGGGCCAAAGACGACGTGTCCTGTTAAACTGGACAGTACTTACAAATGTTGTTTGTACAGATGTTCAAATGTTCAAATGATTGTTAAGCTTGCCGGCCGCAGTGGCCAAGCGGTCTGCACGACCGCTGCGGTCGGGGGTTCGAATCCTCCCTCGGGCATGGGTGTCCTTAGCCTAAGTTAGTTTAAGTTAGTTAAGTAATTAGCGTGTAAGTCTAGCGACTGATGAGCACGAAGTTTTCTCGCATAAGACCTCACAAAAATAAAAAAATAAAAAAATAAAATAAAATAAAATACATTTGTTAAGCTTAAGTGACACAACTACGAGGTCATCAGTCCCTAAACTTACAAACTGCTTATGAACTACCTTATACAAAAGACAGCATAAACAACTATGCCCGAGGGGGGTATTCGAACCCCGACGGGGAACGGTCTCGCGCATCGTAGCATAGCGCCTCAATACGCTAGGCCGCTTCGCCGCGGCGGGACGATTTACTCGACTGCAGTTTTAGAGAAGATAAAAAGCTTTTCTCTTACAGCCAGTAATTATAAGTGTAAGTAATGAAGGTCAGAGATTATATAATTACGGCCTTAGTAGCTTGTTGGCAATAACGGTCGGTTTGAGTTAATCTCACTCGAGAGCGAAAGAACTGACTGTACGTGATACAGGGATTTCTAACTGCACTCACATGCACGTGTCATCAAGAATATCGTGAAATTACGATGCGCTGCTGATGCGGTTTATGTACACCGCTCGACGCTATTAAATGCGGTTCCTCTGATTATCTGACTAACGAGTTTCCACAAAACCATTGCACAACGAACGACGGATAATAGGTGGTACGGGACCCTTTAGAGAGAAATAACACATCAAAGTGTAATAAAACTTTGAAAATGCCGCTATTCTTTTCATAACTCTCTTTTTAAAAAAGAGCACTTATCCCACAGAATCGTGTAAAAGTTAATCCGATGTTAATACACTCGTGATGTACTTAAATTTCCATTTATGGTGATTAATTTGAATTTCTAATCGTTAAGGACTATCTTACCACTAACGTCGTGCTCATGATATTTACAGTACCGTGATATTAATTGATGTCTAGAGTGAGTGCCATACAGGGTTGGTAGAAATTCCCGTTAAAAACTTCCAGGACTTGTAGACGGTAGTGAGTACATAACATTTTGAATAGGAATCCATCTCTGCAAACGTATCGTTTCCGTTGCACAACGGTTTCAATTCAGTTGATTATCTCGTACACTCCTACATGAGGAATATAATTAGGCGTGATCCAGTAGAGTTGTTTGCAATTAATTTTAAAAGTTGTGTGTGTGTAGTTTGATGTTGAACCTATCGTTAAATCAGACAACAAATTGTTCATTAACACAGTAATTTGGTTTAATTATGGCCCTGATATTGATGTATATACTGTTAAATAAGAAACAGTGCTTTAAACTGATTATGTGCGCAACGTATCTTTTAACAAAACAACTGTGACAAATAACCTGCATGAAACACACACTGACTATACTCAAAAAATTTGACTGCGAGAAAGATATTAAAAACACAAACTACTTTCTTAATGTTTGATTGCGAGAATTTTATGCAGATCAGTAGCTGATTATCAAAATTCAGTATCATAATCAATTAACTGCAGTGTTGCATAACAATTATTTTATGGCACAAATAACGAAATCTGTTCAGCAAGGTTACCAAAATCAATACTGTACTTTAAATCCACAAATAACTAATTATCAAATGAAGGAAGTAGGTTAATCTTCTAACTACGTAAATGAAACAGGAAAGAAAGGTCAACTTTGATACTTATTATTAATAATCACCATTACATTACCTACATAATACAACTTTTTTCCTAATGTCATGAAATGCAGTTACCTTCATTCCAGCGGTGGTACAACGTTTTTATAGTGATAAAAATACAATACATATTCCGAATACAATCAAATTAACTTGCTGGCACAGCAGCCTCTGCTCTACATCGGAGCCATACACACAACTCAACCGCTCTCTAAGCGAGCTAAACCACAAGTCCCACTCTCTCTCTCTCTGCGCGAGCTACAATGCTATGCGATACATAATCTTTGCCAAAGATGAAACTTCACAGACTTATGTACACATATCGATACACACAGTAGAAGCAATATTATATATTTTCTTGCAAGCAAGTTACTCGACACAAAACTGGAGACAAACATTTTCTATAGACACGTTTCAATTTGAGAAGAATACGGAATCGTTCGGTTATTACTTACGCATTTTCATTACAATTTACACCTTATGGTTTACATTAATGGACAACAAAAAGAACCCAACATCTACAGCACCAGCCGCAACGTCCCGATGCATTACAACAGTGGCTCTATGTGGCGACCACCAACGTCGTTACACACACTGTACTTCCGAAGCATTTTCTGGTACAAATTCTCCATCCCACTGGTATCTCTTGGATGTCTTGTGCAACGTTTCTCTCTCCTTAAGCAGACGTTCAGAGATCTGAAGTGAAACTGTTGTAGAACGGAAACAATACATTTCCGAACATGGGTCCCTATTCAAAATGATATGTACTCACTAACCTCTTTAAGTCCTAGAAGTTTGTAACGGGGAATTTCCGACCATCCTGTATAGGTCTAGATTTGGTATATACATTTTTTATGGCGACACGATTATCGTGAAAACAGTGCAGGGAAATTGTAATGTAGTTGTCTTACGTAAGTCGTATGCTGATAAGGCAGAACATAATTAACGTTTTCCAGGTATGTTTTAAAGGAGTAGTACACTGCATTTCGATTGAAGTGCTTATTCGTCTTCGAATCCTGTGCCTGTATTCGTGGACGATTAGCAGCGTTCGAGAATAATTTCCGCAACTGTAATATTATATGGCACTAGCTGAAAACCCGGTGTTGCCCGGATATTTATTTATTTATTTATTCAAGCCTTGAGTTAGTACTTCTCCTACCCCTTCTCTCCCTGTCCATCTCATTTTTTTTTCTAAAATCATGTTATATTCATCGGATAATATATAAGAAATAGCGTTGTCTTACATAATACAAAAAATTATAAGTGCAGTATCCAAACGAAGAGAGATAGCAGTCAAAAATCAAATGACATAAAATTCGTACGATCTCATATTTATTGAATTATTTGCTCTACAATTTATAATTCTTCAGGTATATATTCATTTGTATAAGTGCTGTGTGTCAGTAAAATCTCTTGAGAATACAGTTTGTAGTAAAGAAGTAATAGATTAAAAGTTGGTGCGTGATGGGGCGGTTTTCCATGAACGTCACTGTTTATGCCTTTATATCTCATGAACTACGTATCGTACTATGATACAATTTAGAAGGTATATTCAAATATATATGTGTATACTGTCTGTAAAATATCCTGCGGCTACAATTTGTAGTGTAGGAATTAAAATTGTAACGTGATACCGAATGCCGTAGTTTTAGTCCATGAACAGGTTAAAAGTAGTAAACGAGGAACTTTTTTCCTTTCATAATTTTGCTATAGTTGTCAGCGAGAAATAGTTCAATAAAGGTTTGAAATTATTTTTAAAGTTTGTTGTAAATCGCTAAGTAGTCTCGTTTTCATATACTTGATTCATAAATTCTCGTCGCATTATGTGGCAGTTTCTTGCAACTCCTGTTGTTTATGACCTATCTCCTGAAACATGTGTCGTATGTCGTTCTTACCATTACAAAATTGGTACCTCACGGAAACGAAGATGTGTACCAAATTTGGTTGAATTCGATATAGCTGTTTAGAAGGAAATGTGCATAAATGACACATAAATCTGGGTATTCTCACGCGGTGGCCTCTCATTATTTATGACGTCATACCTCCTGAGCTATGTGTCGTGCTCTTTTGTTTTTGGGTCATGAACCTTCGTGGGCATACGGTGAACAGTTCACCAAAGTTTCATTGCAATCCAATGAATGGTTTATCAATGCATAGAGGGCATATATATATATATATATATATATATATATATATATATATATATATATATATATATATATATATATATGCCCTCTATATATATATATGCCCTCTATATATATATATGCCCTCTATATATATATATATATATATATATATTGAGTCTGGAGACTGTGATTGTATTGCATGCTTAATCTATTTCTCATTCTTGGTATTTCGTCCAACTGAAAAACGTTGAAGTGTTTGAGCAATGGCTGTCACTTCATCTTTAAAAATTGTTCAATCATTGTGGTTGAAACATTTATTCGTAAAGCCATGTACACGTTCGTGACTTATGGCTCAATGGTACGATCCCAACTTCTACGTATTTTGATAAAACGCTAGTGTAGAAATCATACGGGAGGCAGTAGGTTTTGCATGATCTGCACTGCCAAGTAACATAGCTCTATAAATGTTGTATCGTACAATGAAAGAACTGTTTCATTGTAATATAGTAAAAAAATAGTTGAAAAAAATTATGCAGCGAGACGAACGGCAATGACACATTTATTCAAAGATCATCCTGACACTGAAGGGACCGAGATTAATGACTGATAATTCAAATGATGGGAAATGGTTCTTAATAGGGTTTCTGACCACTACGAATGGCAATGCATGCTGTGCAACGTGTTTCCGACTGCCCACAAGTTTGGTAAAGCGTTATTTGGGTAAGCCGTTCCGTTCCTGGACCAGGCCAGTTGACAATCGTAAGGCATCTTCTCAACTTATGTCTCAGACACTCGTTGGGGTTTAAATTGGGGGAAGGGGCAGGCCAAATTACTCTCCGGGTATTCTCTTGTTTTACAAGTGCTTCTCTACCTACACGATCACTGTGAAGAGGGTACTGCCATCCATGAAAATGATCTCAGGGCTAAATGCACATTTAGAAGAACCAGTTGCGGGAATATTACAGTGTCACAATAAGGTTGACTTATGAATGTACCGTATTCAAAGATCTGTGCAACATCACGCCTCTGAACAGCACAAAATAAGGACCACGAAACAATAATATGTGAGATTTTTTCATTATGTATTACGTGAGTCCCCGGATCCATCGTTGTTGGTCCAGGCACTATGAAGGCCTACTATTGGAAGGTATTGCTACATACTTGACAGCGACACATCACTGACAAGTTAATTTCGTCATAACATTTTCTAAACGTACACAGACGTAGCAAATGTCATACGATAGCCAACTGGTTTCGTTTGGCAGCTCTGGTACTGAGAACTACATTGAGACGCCGTGAAAGTGAGTCTACAAGTTGCTGGTACTCTTCTTTATGCAGTTGGCACCAGATCGTTTGAAGAGCCGCGGGAAATTCTGATCTTTTCGTTGGTGCAGGTTCAACAGCACGGAGCATGTGTTCCATTACATCCCAGATATACTAGGTGGAGTTGACCACCTAGTACCTCATCTGTATGATCCTCAGTGGCATGGTAACGATTGAGAGCGCTGTTGTCATCTTGAAACTCAGTACAACCGCCAGGTTGTTGGAATACCAAAAACAGGTGGAGATGTTCCCTGAGCAGCTCAACCTACCGCAGTCCATTCAGTCGGTTCTAGAGCATGGAGACGATGCTATAGCTGAAAAATGCATCCCAGACCATAACAAAGACACCATCGCCTTCGACCACACCTACTTAGCAGGCGGGAACAATCAAATCATGTGGTCTGTGTGATGCACTATGCCTCCTATCGCCATGGTGCAGCTGATATGGTGATTCGTCCTACCATATTACGTCTCGTCATTGTTCCAGTGACTATTCCTGGTGACTGGCGACAAATTCAAGCCGTTGTGCTATAATGTAGTGCCTATTGGTTGTTGGGGTTTGAGTCGTGAAAGCTTCGAATCGAGGAAAAATTGAGGATAAATAGTGGATATGATTTTAAATATGCTTTAAATAATTTTGAATAATGTCATTAAAAGGGGAATGTTGGCGGCAGCTCCATCATAAAAGAATGACGGAGTTTACTTTTAGCGTTACCGTACATCATTTCGATGATATCAGCTCAGGTATCTATAAACTCAAAGTAGACTAATTACAGGTGAACACCGTCGTAATCTGGAAATGGATGTGTAAAATTTTTATGTGCTATGGATCATGTGTTAAATTTTATTTGTGGGCTTCGTGTTGGCGGCTGGTAAAATATTGCGCGGATAGAAAATTCGGACTTCGTCATAAACTATTGCTTAATAAAAATGACTGCAGGTTCTAAAAATTGAATACTATTGTGAAGGGGAAAGATTGGAATCAAATGGTAATAAATGTTCAAATGTTTGTAAATCTATCGGACCAAACTGCGTGGTCATCAGTCCGTAGCTTACAAACTACTTAAACCTAGGTAAACTAACCTAAGGACAACACACACACACCCATGCCCCAGGGAGGACTCGAACATCCACGGCGAGCAACCGCGCGCTCTGCAGCGAGACGCTTTAGACCGCTCGGCTACCCCACCGCGGCAAAATGGTAATAAAATACTTAATTATCACTGCACTGTTATTCGTTAGCCGTAATGGCGTCCAATTCCGTCACACGCAAATTGTGTGAATCATCTACGCCAAAGGGAGGCGGGGAATCAAATAAGAACACACCCGCCATTTAACTGAGGAACTTACATATTTCAAAGAAACAAACTTTACACATTTAGCACTATACTTACAACAAATTTCATGGCGATCGGGGAGAGCTGCTAGTAATGCGTCTTAGCTAGACGACGGTTAAAGATAAACAAATGAAGCGGTTCGCTGTTCTTTCTCTCCGGCGCAGAGGTAAAAACAAGGGACTGTAGGATTTTAAGAGATTTTTTTTTTTTAACAGAGAAAGAAAAACGATCCTTGGTGGAATCTATAAGTTCGAATATAGTAAATTTCCTTGAAACGAAAAAGCTTCTTTCCATGAATCAGCACGGGTTTAGAAAACATCGTTCATGTGAAACTCAGCTTGCCCTTTTCTTACATGACATCTTGCGAGCCATGGATGAAGGGCAACAGGCGGATTGTGTTTTTCTCGACCTCAAAAAGGCGTTCGACGC
Source organism: Locusta migratoria (assembly GCA_026315105.1). NCBI lineage: Eukaryota > Metazoa > Arthropoda > Insecta > Orthoptera > Acrididae > Locusta > Locusta migratoria. The sequence goes on from CM048744.1 coordinate 964,540,911, forward strand.
GGTGCCACACTGCAGACTGCTAACGAAGATACGAGCTTATGGAATAGGTTCACAGATTTGTGACTTGCTGGAAGACTTCCTAAGTAATAGAACGCAGTACGTTGTTCTCGACGGCGAGTGTTCATCAGAGACGAGTGTATCGTCAGGCGTGCCCCAGGGGAGTGTGATAGGACCGCTATTATTTTCTATCAATATAAATGATCTGATGGACAGAGTAAGTTGTAATTTGCGGCTGTTTGCTGATGATGCTGTGGTGTATGGGAGTGTGTCGTCTGTAACTGACTGTAATAGCATACAGGTTGACTTACACAAAATTTCTAGTTGGTGCGAAGAATGGCAGCTAGCTCTCAATGTAGAAAAATGTAAGGTGATGCGCATGAGTTGAAAAAACAATCCTATAATGTTCGAATACAGCATTAGTAGTGAGCTTCTTGATGCTGTCGCGTCGTTCAAATATCTAGGCGTAACATTGCAGAGCGATATGAAGTGGAACGAGCATTTAAGGACAGTTGTGAGTAAGGCGGACAGCCGATTTCTGTTTATTGGGAGAATTTTGGGAAGATGTACTTCACCTGTAAAGGAGACCACGTATAAAACACTTGTACGACCAGGCCTTGAGTATTGCTCAAGTGTTTGGGACCCGCAGCAGATCAGTTTAAAGGAAGACATAGAGGCGGTTCAAAAGCGAGCAGCTAGATTTGTTACCGGTAGGTTCGACCAATGCGCGAGTGTCACGGAAATGCTCCGGCAACTCAATTGGGGATCGCTGGAAGAAAGACGACGTTCTTTTCGTGAATTTCTGTTGAGTAAATTTAGAGGGCCGGAATTTGAAACCTGAGTGTTGTACGATCTTGCTGCCGCCTACTTACATTTCGCGTAAAGATCACAAAGACAAGATAAGAGAAATTAGGGCTCGTTCGGAGGCATATAGACATTGTTTTTTTCCTCGTTCAATTTGGGAGTGTAATAGGAAAGGGAATGCCTAGTAGTGGCACAGTGTACCCTCCGCCACGCACCTTACGGTGAATTGCGGAGTATGTATGTAGATGTAGATCTTCGACTAGCGAAGTTAATTATTCTGTATTTATTTATATTTTTATTTGTAGCGTTTCAGTGCCCGAGAACAGTGTGTTAATAGTGGCAGCCGTGTGTGAATCCAACTCGCGTAGCCCATGGAACACATGTTCGTACGTGTCTAGCACGTCTTGTGTTGAACTGAGCAGTAATCGGTTGTCACTACTGACGTTCGGCTTCAGATGTCGCCAGTGACGGTCATTGGCGTTGATTGGGCTGTGGTACTTAGTCTGTTGTGGATGTCGAAAATCTCATTCAACCATATACGGTTCGCCCTGGAAGCCAATTTACTGCATCACTGTCGAAATCGAAATTCCCACCCGTCGTGAGCCACTCGCCGAACCCCATTCGAACGACATCAGCTCACGACGCCGTTGCTCGTTTTAGAAATAAGTGTCACAGCCACATTTCCTAAACATTTTCAGTTGGCACGAGGAGAGTATGGTGCGCAAACAGCATACGTCAGGTGTGCCCCATTATCCCATGACATTTGCTAATCGTATAATAAATTGTTTTCAATTGTAATGGGAATCTGCGAGGAGACAAGAACGCTTGTTTAAAATTCCATCAATGATCGGTTTCGGCAAATCTACGTTGCCATCTGCAAGTCTGTAACACATAAATAACACTAATATATAAACTTCATGTAACTGTAACATATTACGTAATACCACATTTAACATGACTACATACCTACTAATAATTATATATCACATGGTAATATTTCTTCATGTTTATTTTCTGATCTTAGATATGAGTGTACCGAAAATAAAATACTTTTTGTGTCTATGGTAAAATATGTTGCACTTATACTGCATGTCAGTCGCTCAGAACATGTTATTTAATGTAACTGTTATATACACATTATATACATAGGTGTTATAAATGTATTACAAACTTAAAGATGGCAACAGAGGTTTTTCGAGACATATCAATAGAGGATTATTTGAAACAATCCTTCTTGGCTCGTTTACTTATGCAGGTTGCCATTACAAGAAATTACGTTGCACACGTGGCTTGAATGATGTCAAGTACATATAACACTCTTTTTAGTTTTCATAAGATGATCATTAATTTATTAAACTAATATTTCATTATAAAACGTTGTGTTTCGTGGCTCCAGTGATCTATTCGCCGCCAAGCTTGGCACATGTTTACCTCAACGTCTGCTCTCTATCTGCCTAGTTTCACATAACCAAACACTACTATATCGAGTTTTCTACTGCTGTAAACATTCCTGGTAACGAAAACGGCTTACTGGACATGTTACAGTTGGTGAGAATACATTCATATTATACACTCTGACATGGCATTACAGAGTAAATGGTCTCCTTTTTTCTCAAAACTGAGAATATATATTTCATATACGTATAGCACACAATGAGGGAAATGAATCGGTTTTTTTTTTTTTTTTTTTTTTTTTTTTTTTTTTTTTTTTTTTTTTTTTTTTTTTTTTGCGGTCAAGCATCGCGTTCTGACTTTCTGGCTGTGAAATTATTTTATACTTATTTGACACTACTATGTAGTTCTCTACAAAGGTTTCAGAAGTTTTCTTCGAAACTGCGTTATTCCCAAAGGTATATTCCATACATAGTACGTGAATTAACACAATAAACTGTAATTTCCGCAGTCTCTGCCAGTAGATGCTTGACATGACATAATGATCCACTGAATACAAACACTACTTGGAACGCCATACTGAGAATTAAATGGGTCGTTACATTTCTACTTACGTATATATCCTAAAAATTCATCTACATCTACATACCTACGCTGCAGTTCACTTTTAAGTAACTGGCAGAGGGTTTAATCAAGCGCGTTAGGACTATTTTTCTATCGTTCGATTCTCTAATAGCGTGGGGGGAAAAGCGAAAATCTTTATCATTCCGTTTTACTTTTGATTTCTCTCATTTTATTATGATGATTATGTCTCCCTATGTACGTGAGAGCAAACAAAACACCTTCGCATTTGGAGGAGAAACTTGGTGAAAAGAATGTAAATAGAATTCGCCGCAACGAATAACACCTCAATTTCAAAGATTTTCACCCCCAACACGTGAATAATTTCCGCGATATTCTCTACCCGATATCGCGATAATATAAAAGTGATAGCCTTCTCTGAACTTTATCCTCCATCAGTCTCACCTGGTGAGGTTCCCGCAATATGCAGCAACACTGCAAAATGTGTAGTTGGCTTTCTCCTTAGTGGAACTGCTGCATGCTGTAAGTTTTCTCCCAACGAAACACAGTCTTTAGTTTGCCGTTCCCACAACATTTTTTAAGTGTTCTCAGAAATTAAAGTTGTTCGTGACTCTAATTGTTAAGTATGTAGTTGAATTTAGGGTTCGTACATTTGATATATTTTTCTTATTGCTCATACGGTTGTGGGTAAGTTTGGAGAGGATATGGAGGCCAACAGGAACGAAAAACAGCTCTTGGATTTCTGTTCCAGTATGGGCTTAGTTATCACAAACTCCTTTTTTAAACATAAGGACATCCACCGGTATACTTGCGAGGGAAGGGGAACCAGATCTGTCATTGGCTATATAATAACAGACCAGGAATTCAGGAAGACAGTCAAGGACACGCCTGTTTTTAGGGAGTTCTTTGACGATACTGGTCATTATTGAGACCATTTTCAGACCTCGATCAGAGGTGCAAGGATTGTGATATGAACATCAGCATCTCCAAAAAAAAAGTAATGTGCGTGGGAAAGAGATTTAAACAGATTGAGTGCAAATAGCAGGAACAAAGGTAGACCAGGTAGACAGTTTCAAGTACCTGTGATGTGTTTTCTCACAGGATGGCAAGATAGTGAAAGAACTGGTATCGAGGTGTAGCAAAGCTAATGCAGTGAATGCTCAACTAAAATATACTCTCTTCGGCAAGAAAGAAGTAAATACCAAGACTAAATTAGCGGTGCACCGCTCTATCTTTCGATCAACTTTGTTGTATGGGAGTGAAATCTGGCTGGATACAGGTTATCTTATTACTATGGTTGAGGATACGGATATGAAAGTAGCAAGGATGATTACAAGTATTAATAAATGGGAACAGTGGCAGGAGGGTGTCCATAATGAGGAAATCAAAGAAAAACTGGGAGTGAACACCATAGATGAAGCAATTAGAGCGAACAGACTGAGATGGTGGGGTCATGTTACACGCATGGGAGAAGCAAGGTTAGATAAAAGATTCATGATCTCGGCAGCGAAGGGTAAGAGGAGTCAAGGTAGACCAAGAAGAAGGTACTTACATTTGGTGAGGAATTATTTTGAAATAAAATGCTTAACATCAGAGGAGACATCAATGTTAGCATTGAATAGGGGGTCATGAAGGAATTTTATTAGAGGCACTATGCTTCTACCAAATTACAAGACTCGTTGTGGAAACTCTTGTAAGCTTCTCGCATTGAAGCCTTAACATCATTTCGAGTTTCTGTAAAAGATAGCCATTAGGTATTTTATATTAATTAGGCATGCTTTTGTCGTTGGTTCTGTAACAGCGTTCTGGCATGTTTTGTGTACTACGGATGACCAGCACCTCTTTTGTTAATTTATTTGATATAAATCTCTTAATGGCTGTCGATATTTTTATATATTGAACCTTCCCCCGAGACGAAAAAGATTTACTTCTAGAAATCGTTTTGTCGCAATAGAAGATCACAATAGAAAGAAAAAAAACGAATAAATTTACTAAGGCCTCGAAGTTACAGGCGTGGAAAGAAGTTTCTTTTGATTTTAATTCGCACAATATCGGAACAGATAAACTTTGATACTTTTTTTAACTTTCCAGATGTCTATTTACTTACATGTATTGTCAATGAAATGAAACACTCATTCAAACGAAATGTACTTAAGGTTCAGTTCCAAACCTCAATTTCTCGATTGTCTCCATAAGAAATTGAAATGGAGAAAAATGTCGTAGGCACTCTTTGCTCAATTGTGAGTTTCAAATTCGGTCCCAATGTCTGGCCATTTAATTTTCGGATATTAAATAGTGGCAACACTGCTATGGAGACATTGTGCAATGGAATTTACTATTGTCACTAATAGCAGACGTTGTTTTCATAACTACGAGGGTAAGTCAATTATTATCCGCAAACTTACAAGAACATCATTTTTCGACATAGTCTTCTTGCTTTTCAATGCACTTCGTCCATCGCTCTACAAGCTTCCTTATGCCCTAATAAAGGAAAGTTTTCGGTTGAGCTGCGAGCCAGGAATGCACCGCTTCCTTCACTGCTTCGTCCGAGTCAAATCGACGGCCCCTTAATGCCTGTTTGAGTGGACCAAACAAGTGATAGTCAGAAGGGGCAACATTGGGACTATATGGAGGAGAATCCAGTACTTGAATTTGAGTTTATCGAGCCTTTCAGCAGTGTGGACAGCAGTATGCGGACGGGCATTGTCGTGCAACAACACAACACCTTCTGACGGCAATCCTCGGCGTTTGCTTCGAATTGCAGGCTGTCAATAAGCATCTCACTGTAACGTACACTGTTTATTATTGTGCCCCTTTCACCATAATGTTCCAGTACAGGACCTCGTGCATCCCAAAAACCCGTAAGCATCAGTTTTCCTGCGAACGGTTGGGTCTTGAACTTTTTCTTGCACGGCGAATTTGGATGTTTCCATTCCATACTATGCCGTTTACTCTCCGGCTCGTAATGATGGATTCATGTTTCGTAACCAGTAATGATTCTGTCTAAGCAGTTGTCCCCTTCGTTACCATAGCGATCCTTTTTCTTTTTTGCGGATGTCGAGGCGCGTTTGCTTATGCAACTGTGTAAGTTGTTTTGGGACCCATCTTGCACAAACATCCGGCCGCGGTGGCCGAGGGGACTGAGGCGCTCCAGTCACCGTCTGCACGACCACTACGGTCGGGGGTTCGAATCCCCCCTCGGGCATGGATATTTGTGCCGTCCTTAGTCTTAGCTAGTTCATAAGTAGTTTGTAAGCTTGGGGACTGATGACCCCGTAGTTAAGTCCCATAAGTTCTACAAACATTTGAACATTTTTTTTACGAAACCCAAGTGTGTTGTGAATAATTTCGTAGGCAGAACCGCGACTAATTTGAAGACGATGAGCCACTTCGTCAATAGTTAATCGTCTGTCTAAGAGAATCATTTCACGTGATCGCTCAATGGTTTCTTCATTTGTTGCGGTAAACGGTCGTCCGACTCCTTCATCGTGCTTAACACTTGTGCGACTATTTAGGAATTTTTTACACTCGTACACACTTCGTTGTGGCAAAACACTGCTCCCGTACTGCACTGAAAGTCCTATGAATTTTGGCCCCTGATACATCTTCCGCCCACAAAAAACGTATCACTGGACGTTGCTCTTCTTTGGTGCAAATAGACAGCGGAGCAGCCATGATTAACAGCACGGCAGCGACAACGGAACTAACGTAGCAGCTTGAAAATTGCAAAGATATAACAAGAAATAAACAAAGCATGCGTCACCAACGGAAAAAGACAGTACTACCAACATAAACAAAAATATAACTAATTGACTTACCCTCGTACTTGACCTCCGAGCAAAATGACCGACCCGTCCCACGCCACTAGCGTGCGCACAGTCGATGGACGTCAGAGCCACAGTATGGCGAAAGTTATGGTGATTCCCGCGTACGACTTTGATGGTGTTATCCTAACGCATTAAGTTCCTCTACGGCAGACCGTCAATGTACAGTATTACTTTTCGTTTTCGGAGCATCATCTGCGACCAGCTTAGCGAAAAAAGCGGCAACACTTTCTGCGCAACCCACACATAATTTTGCACGACATTGCGCGGGCGCATACAGCGTAAGCTGTGGCTGTTATCAGTCGATGGGAATGGGAAGTACTATACCATCCACCATACTCCCCGGACTTAAGCCCTTGTTACTTTTATTCGATTCTGAAGATGAAGGAACCACTTCGTAGCATTCTCTGGAGAACTGTTACAGAGATTCGAGAGGCAGTAGACCGCTGCATCAACTGAACAGGCTCTGCTAACGGTATACTACGCCTTCCACGTCGCTGGCAACGGGTTCTACACACCGCTGGTGACTACTCTGAAGTACAGTAACAGGTGCAAACATGTAACGCTTTTGTATCGGTAGTGAATAAATAGTTGCCACAATTTAAATTCCAACCCTCGTATATCATAAATTGTATCCCAGTAGCGCTTGAGCTATTGATTCGTAAATACAATTATTTCATATGATCCATATGCACTGTTCCAACAATAAGTCTTGAAGTAACTAGAAACTTCTAAGAAGATGTACTAACTTTTATTCTTGGCAGTATATATATAGGGTGTTTCACTAATTGTGTTTGCCTCTGTAACTTATAAAATAATAGGTGACGGGAAATTTTAATACGGTAGGGCAACACAAGAAATGTTACACTGCCTGCGGAGTTATCAACATAGTTTATTGTGTCATTTTCCAAAGAGTTACAGCACAAGGATATAATTTTTTAAATGGAACAATAGTTTTTTCTATCGTGCATTGCATTCGTTGAAACAAGCTGCGTCCAAATCAATTTAAACTACATTCCTATCACTGTTAGTTTGGGAGCTACAACCCTTCAAAGTTCCGGGAGCGGAGGCTGCGTTAGCGTAGCTCACGGGCCGAGTGGCTATCCCTTGGGGCACGGCCCACTGTCTCATGACCACCAGCCAGTTAGCTACACTGTCGTAGCCTCCTAAACTTTGAAAGGTTGTAGCTCCCAAACTAACAGTGATAGGAATGTAGTTTAAATTGATTTGGACGCAGCTGGTTTAAACGAATCCAATACATGATAGAAAAAACTATTGTTCCATTTAAAAAATTATATCTTTGTGGTGTAACTCTTTGGAAAATGATACAATAAACTATGTTCATAGCTCCGCAGAAAGTATAACATTTCTTGTGTTGACCTACCGCATTATAATTTACCTATTATTTTATAAGTTACAGATGCAAACACAGTGAAACACCCTATATAGGGTGATTCAGCTAAGCTGTTCACCTCAAATATATCCGGAACCGTTTAACGTATCGTAATTCTGTTTCTTCCAGATGGAACAAGTATACTCTCTTGTCATAGCTATTACATAGGTACCGATATCAACTTCGTTTTTTTTTGTTTTTTTTTTTGTTTCTTTTTTTTTTTTTTTTTTTGTTTTTTTTTTTTTTTTTGTTTTTTTTTTGTTTTTTTTTTTCAAATGGAGCAATAGTAATTTTTGCTGCTGGTATGGTAGATCTCAAGGCGACGAATTCAACGGCGCTTCGCAAATCGAAAGCCGGTAAGTAGTTAAGGAGAAATTACAATATTTAGTGCCCAGGATTTTTCTGTTTTTAACATCAAACCAATTGCTGTCTTATGCGAAAGTCCGTTATTTCGTGCCCAAATAAGGAAATGAGTCACGTCGGATAAGGAGGAATTATTTCTTGTGGCTATGTAAGCCTGGTGAAATTAATTAAACTGGACACCACTTCGGCGACTTGACTGTACCAAACCTACTCCACTTATCCACAAAAAGGAGCATACAGTTAATCGTGGAATCCGAAAGTACAAAAGGGCCAAAGAGGACAAGGAGCTAGTAATCTGCTAGTTCAGTGTGACGAGCGCTGGGTAGTTTGGGGGAAAACATGTGTTTTACAAAGCAAGAGAAGTTAGATATTCTACTTCAGATTTCTGTTGGTAGGTAAAATACGTTTTTTCCAAACCGTAACTCTATTTGAAAAACCCGAATTGAATCGATATCTATGTAATTAATATAGCTATGACAAGGGACTACCCATTGTTAAGTGAGGACGGTCGTGGAATCCATCTGGGTGAAAACAGAATTACGATATCTTAAAACAGAACTAGAGGACCCGTGAGAATACTTCCTACCGTTAGTGGAATGACAAAAAAAGTTGGGAAAGAAAGGGAGTAAAATTGAACGTTCACGCATAGCTTTCTTCAGCGTCAATCAGTGCAACTGTTTAAAAGCGCAATTGAAAGAGCTTGATCCGCTGGTTTTAGGTCATAAAGAACTGCGTACCTTCATTACAACCAAACATATCGAAAAAAAAGAACTATTAAAGGATTCAAAGCAAGGACAGAAGGATACCGCGTTTGAATAAAACGAAATGATGGAGAAAGTTAATTCTGATACTTGATGACAAATCTGCGAATGAATACCTTTATTTTAAAGCAAAAATAAAGGCCTGATCGACTGACTTTAGTTTTCGTAATTTTTTTTTTAATATATAAGACTACGATATCTTATAATCCAGTACTATTTGAGGTGAACAGCTTAGTTGAATAACCTTTTATATATCACTGCGATGTTCTCATTAATCGCCTAAAGAAAATAACTGGGGTTAGTTACAGCTCCGCCACATTTCAAAAATAAATGAAAGCGAGATAGGGCTTACGCATCCGCCATTTTCGTTCCTTCGCTTCGACGCGTGATTGTAGAATAGGACAGTCAGTACGCTTTCATCATGTTGAGCTGTGCAGCTCCGAATTGTTCTAATCGTTCAGAAAATGGTTTTGGTTTTCTTTTTCGTTTCCAATGTATCCATAAGGGTGTAAAATGTGGTTAATAAATTTTCATCGTGACAAATGGATACCAACAATGTGTGGGTTGACTTATTTGTTGTTATGCACAATTTCTACACGTTGTAAACGACAGATTTCGACACTTTTTTCATTTTTTTTTATTCTTTTTTTTTCAGTGAAGGATTCGACGCTACGCACTAATACAGTAGCAACATTTAGACAATAACAATACTAATTATTTTTAAATGATGCACACTGTTTTTTACTAGTTATAATGGCTCATACGCCTCGTAACGATGTTTGAAGCTACTGCGATGTTAATTTTAGTTACAGCTACTGCGATGTTAATTTTAGTTGCAGCATCGGCGAAGTAATTTGCTAATGTTGGCAAGAGAATGTTCGCTTTAGGAGGATAATTAATTTACTCACCGGACAAGTGTACATACAAGAAGAGGGTAAACATGAAAAATTATTTTCTCTCATTCTACCTGTTCGAGTTTTCAAAGAGCATTCAAAGGTCGTTGCCAACATCAGTACACTACGACGCCAAGGTCGTAAGTAAACTTAACCAATGAGAAAGTAAATTGTTAAATGGGAAATTAAAATATCTCGTATTTATATATAAATCTTTTACTGCATCCTAGTTTAGCATGGTGATATATTTTGTGCATTGAACAATTATTTGATCTGAATTCTGAAAAATAAGTCGTAAAAAAAGTAGCAACTGAGATTGTAGGCCTATTCTGGATCAAATTTATGGCATTCTAAAACGGAGATTTCTTGCACTTTAGCGCAGCTTTGGTAGTGCATGTGGTATCCCATAAAAGTGAGCTGTCTAATGCGAAAGAGTTGCTCACAATACACACCCAGGTGGACAAATACCAGAAAACATATTTAACGATTTGTCAAACCATATTACAATAACTTATTACGACGAGTTTAATTTTTGATACAAACATGTGTTTTCCTTTTGGTATGTGTATTAGAAATGAAACAAGCGACGTTTGAATGCAATAACAGCAGAAAAAATTCCGCCTTTCACATGCTCACGCTATCACCGCCTGGAACCAAAATGGCGGCGGGAGCTGCCGCTATGGCAGAAATTGATGCGCATGTTCGTCTATATACAGGTGCCCTAAGCGAGATGTCGTGTGAATATTGAGAGATGTTCCGCGCAAAAATCCAAATATCTTTCGATGGCAATTCACCGAGAAAAGAAGCGTTGCATTACTTGTTGCTCCTCTTTTCTCTACTGTTATTCCCATACACAATACACGTAGCAGTAGGCCACTCTGCGCTGCATGCGCGTCCATATCAGTATACGTTCTGGATACGTTCTGGTATACCTCATCCCACCTTTCATTCGAGTGGCGCGTGCTGTTAAATCAGATCTGGAATGTTACGAATCGAGGGTTTAACTCGGGGTTGGCCTCAATTGCTTCCCTTGTTCCACCGCTATCGCGCGTAGTTTGGTTTAGAGGTCTGCATTCTGGGGATTTCGCTCGTTCGTACTAGGTGGAGTGCGGCGCGCTGGGACTTCTCTTGTTTTTGAGCAGGGCTGGACAAATGATACTCGCGTTCGATCGTGCTCGGGATTTCCCGATACATCAGAGAACTCGATACAGTATCGAACTGTTCGAACACTCAGATAGTAAATGACTCGCGTTCCGTATCTGCAAACGATACGCGCGGAATTTTCAAGCTACCGGGCTTACACGTAAAAGAAAAGAATGGCATAACTGTGAAAAACTGTACATTTTTTTAAACAGTCCATACGTGACCTATCTGGTATCACTGCAAGCAGTGATCCATTGATATAATATCTACTACTATACCCAGTGGCGTAACTATGTCAGCAAGGGCCCCGGGGCAGAAATGACATTGGGGCCCTCTTTAAAACTATACAGATGCAAAACTACTAAGTAAATTATTACATGTCACGCAGCAGATAATATTTTATCGTACTCTCTGATATAATTGTGAAAGTTTGTTTGTTTGTTATGCTTAACGCTACTAGATGATTTGGATGAAATTTTGCAGAGGCCTGAGATAGAGTTGGACCTGGGTAGGAACATACAGGTGAAAATGCCCAGTGGGATATTTTTTGTCAGCGGTGAAAGCAGGCGGACTGTTGTCAGTGCCGACAACTCACTCTCGCTGAACTACTGGGCTGTTAGCTCATTTCGTTGAAGTATATGTTAGTGTCTGGCCAGGAAAAAGTAATAAGTAAGTCGATATCTTCGCTTCTTATAGTGACAGTGGGGTAGAGGGCAGTGTCTTGATGCACACCTCACTATTGGGACAAAGTATTCATTACATGAAACTTCTGATCCGTGAATGTAATTAAACCTTTAAATGGCAGAATAAACAAACAGTGTGCGGGTAGAGACGTACCTTAAAAGATTGTGTGAACTGCTGAATTCTCACCATTACTTTAAAACACAGTGATGTTGTTTGTTTTTCACATAGAAGAACTGAGCAGAATGCGGCGGAGGGTATAGTGTTAGTATGAACGTAAACTGAAGAGCGAATAATTGTTATGGTATGGGAAGGCGCCGTTCCCAGAAAAAAGACACCGAATGCCGAATCCATTTTCCGCCTACCATTGCAAGGTAGTGTGTAGAAAGGTATGTAGATTCTGACCGGTATTCCTTTCAGTATTAACGCATTTGTGGAACATGCCTGTCCTGGCGCAAAGCATTTGGTGGAAAATGTGCACTCTCCAGGTGTGTCTGCGCAGTACGTCACCTTATGATGTATGAGCTGATCTGTGGAAGGGTCGGTATAACTTTGCAAAACACCTTGTAATTCCCTTTTGCGACGTAATGGGGTAGACAGAGTAGGGGATCGCTTTCTCGCTATTCGTTTTGCAGGCGCACAAAGAACGGCAATGCCTGACCATTCCAGCGGTCTGCCCTTTCCCGCACCTTCTGTCCACCAACCCCTCGCCCCCAAACCCCTTCCTGCTGTCACCTGTCAAACCCCCACAACAAATCATATGCCCAATATTGTTCTACTGTACTTAAATATGCTGTATACATTTAATATTTTGTCTTAGTCCATTCTGTTTAACAATATCTATGTTAACATTTTGGCTGCCAAAGATATACTTGGGTTCCCGACCCCTGGGGACCATTTACTTTTTTCCATATTCTGCGTTAGTTTGCTTGAAGTAAGTTATTTAAGTACAAATAAGGTTTTTTTTTTTTTTTTTTTTTTTTTTTTTTTTTTTTTTTTTTATGACTCACATGGCGCCAGAGTAAAGTGCCAGGTGTGTCATTTGCTATGCCGCTAATAATTTTAGGTTGGTACTCCTGTAAGTCTTACATTCCACAACATTATTTGCGTACAGTTCCATTATTTTTAATTTGCTGGACGACCTTTCAGCTGCTGCAGAAGAATAAAACTGCGGTAAATACTTCCGTAACTTCACATTCTAATAATGCATATTTTGTTTTAATTTCCTCACATAATTGGCGAACTGTCCATGTTGGGGTCAATTTCGGCAGGAGAAATTCCTTCATTCAACTAAAATATTATATACAGTATAACGTCTATTTATCCAAGGTAATTTGGGGAAATCGGTTTATTCGGATATTCGAACTGTACACTTCTATTTGCCAATAAGAAGTACTGTGCAGCAAATGTATTTATATTGTATTTGGAGGAGCGCGATCCTTCACATTGTGCCGAGTCGGCACGCCGCAACACTTGGAAGACGCCGTTGTTGCTATGAGCAGCTTTGTTGCTGCCGATACTTCTGCCGACTGAAGTGTGCCGACTGTTGGACACTCTGACTGGCAGTTTCGCCTGTCAGCAGCGCCACATGGTGGCGTCTTGTGAAGGCCTAATTAAAAGCATTGTTCCTCCAGCCGGTGGCCCAGTACGGCTACTGTGGGAAACTTGGTTTGATGGAAAGGGCATATGATGGTCGATAGGGTGGGAGAGTAAAAAACAAAAAAAAAAAAAATAAAAATAAAAAAATAAAAAAAATTCGTCGCTCACGAAGGCCGAGGGGACCCTGGAGCTCGGGGGCCCCGGGGCACTGCCCCGCCTAGCCCTATGATAGCTACGCCACTGACTATAACAGAACTACTGCAACATATTACTGAAGGCTAACGTTCAAAGGAAAAAAATGTGAATCTTACGTCTCATAAAATAGGCTGTATGTGTGTGTGCGTGAGTGTGTATGTATGTATGTATGTTCCACATCTCCTCCTTTACTACGAGACCGATTTCGACCAAACTAGGCAACAATTGCTGTCGGGAAAAGAATCGCCTACGACCCATACGTAAGGAGATATGACGTCATAAACAATGAGATGCGCGAAAAACTACTGCGTCAAACGACAATGCTGCACGTTTTCTTCTAAACCACTGGACCGATTTCAAACAAATTTGGTACTTGAGATAACAACTGCTGTAGGAGTACGAACCACGTACGACACACGATTCAGGAGATATAACGTCATGAACAATAGGAATCGCAAAAAACTGCTACATAATGCGGCGAAACTGTATAATTACACTATATGAGAATGACAGTAAACTTTATACATAATTTCAAACCTTAATTAAACTTTTTCTCGCAGACAACCACATCAAAATAATGAAAGGAAAAAAGTTTCTCGCTTATTACTTTTCCACTGTTCATGGAGCGAAACAATGGCATTCGGTATAACGTTACAATTTATAATTTCGACACTACCAATTGTACTCGCATGAAAGTTTGCAGACAGAATACTCACCTAAAGCTGAATGTACGTTCGAAATTGTATCACAGTACGTCACGTAGTTCATGAGATATGAGGGCTTTAAGGAAATACTTATTACTTATTATATTTCAGCTTTCTATGCCTCAGCCCACTGTCCAGAGATATAAATGATCATGAAATAAATGTTTTAAATGGCGAATATAACTGATGTAATCTACATCATATTCATGAAGATATGCCTATTTCTAACATGTTTCGCAAACGTATTAAAAAACACTACTGACACATTTTCATGGTTTTCGCAGGAAATTAGAGCTGCGATTGTGGCAACAAATAGGCATGATTTCATCAAAATCAGATCACGGAAAAAAGATACATCGCAATCTCCTAAACTATTTCACAGATTTGCATAGAGCAACTTCGTTTCATAAAATTGGAATCATGGAAATTGTTTTAGATGTAGGTTATGCTTGAAGTATGGATAGCGTAGTACAGCAAACAAGCGATAGAGGCGCCGTAGTGCACCAAAGAACTAATAAACACCGCTGCTGCAAATAAGTATGGGGTACTACAACAAGAAAGAGAACGCCTGTGACAGAATTAAGCAATCTTATGTCTACGAATACCAACAAACATTGAACACAGTGTTACTGATTTCGCTTTATGTACGAGTATTAAATACTTAACGACAGTTCTTTGCTTAATTTGACACGTTTCACTTTTTGCATCAAACACTTTATGAATATACATCGTTTCGGACAATGACTTTTACTTACATTTGACAACTGAATTTATTGACAGAGCGATACAACAAGGATTTTATTTTTCCTGACTGGGGTCCGCAAACCTAAAAAGCCATGATACACACACAGGCCTTCCTTCAATAACCGATGCGAAGCACGGGCATATAAGCTAGTCCTTTATAAGTAGAAATTACATTTAATCTCTATCTATATAAAAGCGAAAGGACACGCATTCAGATACTCAGTCACTCAGTCACCCAATAAACACGAAATCTCGAAAACTACTTCACCTATGAAGCTGAAATTTGGCAGGAATGTAGTTCATCGGTAGAAGACGTCAGCTACGAAAGGATTTTGCGACAGGGCCTATAGTTAAGGAGATATGACGTCATAAACAATGAAAACTTCCCCATATTGCGGCACGTGATAGTGTGACTTTATCAGTCCACTATTTGAGAAGGAGAGCATTTAGTGACTTGCAACAAACTTCAAACATAATTTCAAACCTTTAGGAACTATTTTCTCGCTGGTAACCCCAGCAAAATGATGATAGGAAAAAAGTTTGTCGCTTACTACTTTTTCGGCTTTAATGAAGTAAAATTACGGCATTTGGCATGACGTTACAATTTATTACTCGTGAACTATTAATTTTATCCGCGAGAAATGTTACAGACAGCATACACACATACCACTGAACGTACGTTCGAAATTTTATCATAGTACAACTCACAGTTCATGAGAGATAGAGTAATAAACAATTACGATAATGAAAATCCGCCACATCACGCATGACGTTTTGATTTGTTACGTCTTTCCTACTAACTCTATTCGCGACGTATTTTGCAAACGTTTTACATATGCACCACTGGATGTACCTGCGAAATAATATCGTATTACGACATATAGTTCAGGAGATATGACGTCAAAGACACTGAAATACATGAAACGTCGCCCTAAAAAGCATGAGGTTGTAATTTACTACGTCTTTACTACCAAATCAATTTACAACACATTTCGCAGGCAGTTTCCTAATCTTCCTCTCTACTAACCTGGTATATAATTTTGTAGGACCCATAATTCGGAGATCTCTGTATATATAAAAGCTGAAGGTCACTCACCCACTCACTGACGATACACGAAATCTCTGAAACTACTGTACCTATGAAACTGAAATTTTTCCGGTGTGTAGTTCAAAGGTAGAAGTTGTTAGCTAACAAAGTATTTACGATAGGACGGAATGAAGGTGCGTGGCGGAGGATACTTTTCCTACAGACTGACGAAATCTACAGTTTCATTCCGACCTTCGCGAAACTTAGAGCGCTTGACCTTAAAAAGGAAGGTCACTGTCTACCTAAAGTTTCATACGGTGCATGAGGGGAGAGTATCTTGCAAGATAAAAACGGATCCCCAAGTATGTTGGTCGCGCCATAACTTGAGATCCTTTTTTTGTTTGTTATTGAAGTCGAGAAAAACACAATCCGCCTGTTGCCCTTCATCCACGGCTCATGTGACAAAAAGGCAAGCTGAGTTTCACATGAACGATGTTTCCTAAGCCCGTGCTGATTCAAAGAAAGAAGCCTTTCCGTCTCAAGGAAATTTACTATATTCGAACTGAAAATATGCTCCAAAATTATACAGGAAACTGATGTCAACGATATTGGCCTGTATTATGTGGGTCAGTTCTCTTTCGTTTCTTATAAAAGGGAGTCACTTGCGCTTTTTTTCCAATCACTACGCGCTGAATTACAGATTCGCGATAAATGCAAGCTAAGTAAGGGGCCAGAATACTCTTTGTAAAACTGAACTGGTATTCCATCCGGACCAGCAGACTTTTTCGTATTTAGCTCTCTCAGCTGCTTCTCTACACCGGAAATACCTATTACTATATCCTCCATTTCGGAATTAGTACGTTGATCAAATGATGGTACATTTTTGCGATCCTCCTGCGTGAAATATTTCTCAAAGGTTAAATTTAGAATCTTTTTGGGTTCTCGGAAAGATCTTTTGCTAAGGTATGGCTATGATAATTATTGTATGATTCACGCATCGATCTTTTTATAGACGCACGAATCTGTACTAACTTTTGCCTGTTAGGAGCTTCCTTCTCTCTCTTTTGTCAAATGACTACCGCTGCAAACTAAGAAGGACAATAAACTGTTTTGACGCCATCACACAACTGTACTATCTATCTAACTAATTCTCGCATCAGTTATCAATTATATAAAATTCACATGTTTCGGAACCAACATTATCCCATTCTCAAGTCCTACAAGAAACAGAAAAGAACGTAAAAAAACTACCTAAAAAGTAAGATGCAAACACACGAAACAACTATCCTTTCTAGGATAACTTACCTAAAAATTAAACTGAATCAGTTATTAGGCAATGTCCACCTTAAAATATACAACTCTTGAACAAACACCACTGTTCGTTTGATCAGTAGCAATTACAGTCCTATTATTACTACTATCATTACCAGTACCAGCAGGAGCAATTATCATATTATTAACTGATCGGGATCTTAATATATCATTCTTTCATCCAGCATGAGGAGGTGATCCAATTCTTTATCAACACTTATTCTGATTTTTGGTTATCCAAAAGTATACATTTTTACCAGGATTTGGTATTATTTCATATATCGTTTGTCAAGAAAAAGGAAAAATTGAATCATTCGGAACCATTGACATAATTTATGCAATACTATCAATTGGATTAATAGGATTTATTATATGAGCACACCATTTGTTTACAGTAGGAATAGATGTAGACACACGAGCTTACTTTACTTCAGCAACAATAATTATTGGTGTACCAACAGGAATTAAAGTATTTAGATGAATAGCAACACTATACGGAACTAAATTTAAATTCAATCCACTTTTATTATGAGCACTAAGATTCATTTTTCTATTTACAATAGGAGGATTAACAGGACTAGTACTTGCAAATTCATCACTAGTACTTACACGACGCATACTATGTAGTAGCACATTGTCATTATGTATTGTCTATAGGAGCAGTATTCGCAATTATAGGAGGAATTATTCAATGATACCCTTTATTTACAGGAATAACAGTAAATAATAAATGACTAAAAATTCAATTCACCATTATATTTATTGCAGTAAACTTAACATTTTTTCCTCAACACTTCCTTGGATTAGCAGGTATACCACCACGATATTCACGTTACCCTGATGTATATACATCATGAAATTTTATTTCAAGAATTGTTTCAACATTTCAATTACAGGAATTATTATATTCATTTTAATTCTATGAGAAAGAATAATTAAAAAACGAATTGTATTATTTAGAACAATTATAAGAAGATCAACAGAATGATTACAAAATAACCCACCTGCAGAACATAGATACTCAGAACTACCAATAATTTATAGATTCTAATATGGCAGATTAATGCACTAGATTGTCATGCAATAATCTAAGATGTTGGCGGTTTGAAGAACCACTACGAACTACCGGCTAGCTGCACTGTTGTTTCAGCGATAATCTATGAGAAACTACAAGTCAAAGATTACTGACGACGTGACTCCCACGGAAGGAGCCAAGTGTGTTCCAATACAATTATTTAAGAAGGCGCTAAAAAGAACTAAAGCATGACTGCATAGCTAAAGATCTATAATTGCCATACAAATTTTGCTATTTCTCCAGGAGGACATTATTAAAATGGACCCTGAAATGCCCTTTGGACAGTTCCGTCTTTTCATTTACTACTCTTCCTTTAGTGGGCAGAATATCTCTATCTCTTCTAAATTAGAGAGCAATCTTCGTAGTGTAAAACCCTCATACTATGATTGATGTTTCCCAAGGAGTTTTTTGTTCCTTCTTCAGGTGCCTAGCCAACGCCGATGAGCCATTCCCACTGGTGTGCTCACATGACCTGAGTTTGAAATTTCTCCTGGTTTCTCCACATACTTCATGTCGTAATCTGGACATTTGATTTCGTACACTCCGGCTTTGGCCATCTAATTCTCTCCTGTGTCGATTTTATGTTTTAACCTCTGTCCTAATCTATTGTCAGTTCTAAGGGCTATTTTTACACCCTCTTTGTTAAATAAACTTATAACGCCATTGCCCAATTTTGACCATTTTTTGGTAATAATATTTCATTTTTATGCTACGTAAGATACTAAATTTCATTCATGTTACAATCGATTCCACTATTATATGGTATGTGATGTCTGTACTTCACGTGCTTTGTATGTTTTGTGAATATATACATCATGTTTATTTTTGCATATTATTTTCGTAATTTTCATTGGCTTTGGTAATGTCAATTTTATTTTTGAATTGTATTATGTATGTGAATATTATGTACATTTGTAATATCTTACGACCAGCATGATACGTAAAAGATGTAGTGATTTCAATGTGAATGGAATTCCATTGTAAATGAAAAGGTGGATTTGGCGCGCAGCTAACGCAGAGAGAGAAGTCAGTATGAGTTGGGAGTTGAGAGCAGCAGTCAGTCGAAGGTTGGCATTCACAGCAGTCAGTCTGTGGTGGGAGCTCGCAGCAGTAGTGAGCCTGAGTTTGGAGTGCACAGCATCAAGACGTAGTGGCAGACTTGTGCTACTGTATTCTGGCCCAATATTTGTTTCACTTGAGGCAGAAGACCAATCTACGTACAATGGCCTCGCTAAAGGTGCAGATGCAATGATAACACTTTCACTGTCTGCATATGGAGGTAAATGGAAGCTATTGGAAACCGTTGTTATAATGTCGGCACACAAATTGCATAAAGATGAAATCTGAGCTGTGTACGCTGCGTCGCCACTTTGCCACTACTCCGCATTAAAACAGGTCATAATATTTATTGTTACTCTTTATAAACTGGTCGTTGATAGATTTAACTTGTGTTTTGAATGATTTCAATAGAGGTTGCATTTCTGTTAAAAGTAGTGTGTACGTAACCCTAATTTATCCCAAGTCATATAACCTAACCTCCTGTAAAGAATTATTAACCGAGTCATCCTTTTTTTTTTTTAAGCATAAATCAATTTTAAATAATGTGAATTATTTTTGGAGAATCTTCGTAGTACAATATACAGTGCTGCAACTATGAATTTCATTGCTCTTGCACAATAGTATTGGTAGGAATAAGTTACTGTTTTGCCACATAACTAATTTCAATCAGTTTATATAATTGAAATAGTTCAGACATGAACTTCTATGCGTGGTATTAGTCTCACGCTTGGAGCGACAAAGCGCATCTAACGGAAAGAGAGCCAACCGTCGGAATAATAATTGTTTTCAGTGATATTTCTACTTCATTAAGGAAATCCTTATTATATTTCAGCTTTACACGCCTCAGCCCATTGTCCAGAGATAATAATGATCATGAAATAAATGTTTTAAATCGCGAATATAACTGATGTATGATGTAAGATATATCATATTCATGAAGGTATGCCTATTTCTAACACGTTTCGCAAACGTATTAAAAAGAAACTACTGACACATTTTCATGCAGTCTTCACAGGAAAATTGAGCTAAGATTGGGGCAACATATAGGTATGATTTCATCAAAATCAGATCATGGAGAAAAAAAAATACATCGCAATCTTAAGTGTTTTCAGTAACTGTCTGTTCATCTATTACAAATTTGCATGGAGCAACTTCGTTTCATAAAAGTGGAATCAGGGAAATTGTTTTAGATGTAGGTTATGCTTGAAGTATGGATTGCATAGTGCAGCAAGCAAGCGATAGAGGCGCTGTAATGCACCAAAGAACTAATAAACGCAGCTTCTGCTTAATAAGTATGGGGTAGTACAACAAGGAAGCGAACGTCTGTGACATAATTAAGCAATCTTGTGTCTACTAATACCCACAAACATTGAACATAGTGAAACTTCCTGGCTGATTAAAATTGTGTGCCGGAACCGGGACTCGAACCTGGGACCTTTGCCCTTCGCGGGCAAGCGCTCTAATTAATATAGTGTACTGATTTCGCTTTGTGTACTAAATACTTAACGACATTTCTTTGCTTATTTTGGCACGTTTCACCTTTTGTTCCAAAAACTTTATGAAGATACATCGTTTCGGACTATGACTTTTACTTACATTTGACATCTTCATGAGGATACGTCGCTTCGGACAATGTCTTTTACTTACATTTGACATCTTGGCTAGGACAACGGAGTTTAATGACAGAGCGATCCATAAGGATTCGTTTTTTACTGACTGAGGTCCGGACCCTAAAAAGCCATGATACTTACATCTCCTTCTTCAACAACCGTTGCACAGCACGGGCATATAAGCTAGTTTTTTATATATTAGATGTAACGAAACACAATTGCCCAATTTTGTTTCGATATCTATTAAAGATATTAATTCAGTGTCTATTTTGGAGTTTAATATGTTTAATAAAGAAACGCGTTTGGTAAAAGAAATATCACATCGAGTTGTAGTTTCACAGATAAATTCTTCATAATAATATTCAGTCTCCAGTGTATGTAGTATTCACCGCTCTCCAATTGCGCAATAACCGAAATATTCATAGAACTTTTGCGGTTTATTTTCACACTTAAAAAGCATCTCACAAATTGCGTAACATACCTTCTAACAAATCCACTAATGTCTCCCTACACTACCCTTGTAATCCCTTTGCTAGAGTACTGCTACCCGATATATATATATATATATATATATATATATATATATATATATATATATATATATATATATATATATCCGCGCGATATGGTCGCGTGGACTAAGGTGTCATGGAACGGGTTGGGCACCCCTTACCGTCGGAGGTTCGAGCATGTGTGTGGCTGACTTCGCGCATAGAGACCAACTTATCTAAACTTAAAACTTTTATCCATTTTGTTGGAACCTGCGACTGTATCTTGAAATAGGTTTTAGAAATTACTGCAACCAGTCGCCTTTTTTTGTTTTCTTCTTAATGAAGATTTATTGAACCATTACCGGTTTCATGTTGCCAAGCAGCTCATCATCAGCTGCTATACATTTAGTGCAAATTACATTTGTATCTGTGGCAGGGCAGAAAACGAAAAAAGTAAACACTATTTTTGGTATGCTACACTGAATAATTACAATATAAGTCTGTCTTCAAGACGTCACTTACAATTATGCGTTTCACCTTTAAAAAAAAAAAAAAAAAAAAAAAAAAAAACACTTCACACACATCACAACTTTCAGCTGGTTTGTTTACAAGCTGAAAGTTGTGGTAGTGGCTGTGAAGTCGTAATGTGTGTGAAGTGTTTTTTAATTTTACCACTTGAAAGTCGTGGGAGTTGCTGTGGTGTGCTGATGGAAGGGAAGTGTTGTGAAATGCTATCCAAAAGCGGACCCATTATGGACAAATTAAACGTGAAACGCATAACTGTAAGTAACGTCTTGAAGACAGACTTATATTGTAATTATTCAGTGTAGTATACCAAAATTAGTGTTTACTTTTTTCGTTTTCTGCCACAGATACAAATGTAATTTGCACTAAATGTATACCATCTGATGATGAGCTGCTAGGCAGCTTGAAACCGGTAATGGAATGGTACAATAAATCTTCATTAAGAAGGAAAAAAAGGCGACTGTTTGCAGTAATTTCTGAAACCTATTACCTAAACTTGTCAAGAATAAAACATGTACTGTTGTGTTTTGTAAATACCTTTTAACATTCATCATTAAAAGTTCTGTTAACTTGATAAACGAATATCCTGTCATTTGCAAAGCAAAGGATTACAAGTACGTGCTGTGATTCCACATGAATGTGACCTTTTACGCCCTGTTTGGCCGACACGACACGCCCACATCGTGTGCAAACCACACTGCATAAATATCCCATCAAACGTGACCAGACAATGTTCACCAGGATTTGTACCTTTTTTGGGACGATACTCATACATCTGCTTTCCCATGCCTGGCGTTACGAGTTCAGAAAGAATCTACATACATTCCTACTCTTAATATATACAGAACGGAACAGACCATGATGACTTAACCACAATGTCCCATTTAAATCTTATCATGATTTACTGTTATATCGTAAATCATTGTCATTTTATGAAAATGCTGCGTCGGTACACCTTACGATTGGGTGAGGGTAAGTTTAGATTATATTAGATTAATACTTGTTCCATAGATCATATATACGACATTTCGTAATGATGTGGAACTTGTCAGTCTAGTAAATGATGTCTACACTTGGCAATAAATATTTTAAGGATTTTTTTTATTACATTTTTTTTTTCAAGTTTTGTCTAAAAATTCATCTACATTATAGAAGGAGTTGCCATTCAGAAATTCCTTTAATTTATTTTTAAATACTAGTTGGCTATATCTCAGACTTTTGAGGCTGCTTTGTAAGAGACCAAAGACTTTTGTGATAGCATAATTCACCCCTTTCTGAGCCAAAGTTAGATTTAACCTTGAATAGTGAATATAATCCTTTCTCCTAGTGTTGTAGCTATGCACACTGCTATTACTTTTGAATTTCGTCGGATTGTTAATGACAAATTTCATGAGTGAATATATGTATTGTGAAGCTACAGTGAAGATCCCTAGATCCGTAAATAAATGTCTGCAGGATGCTCTTGGGTGGGCTCCTGCAATTATTCTGACTACACGCTTATGTGCAATGAATGCTTTTTTATTCAATATTGAATTGCCCCCGAATATGATCCCATATGAAAGTAATGAATGAAAATAGGCGTAGTAAGCTAATTTACTGAAATGTATATCACCAAATTTTGCAATGACTCTGATATCATAAATAGCCGAACTCAAACGTTTCAGGAGATCTTCAATATGTTTCTTCCAATTCATTCCCTTATCAATGCAAAAATATTTTTTTTAATATTTACTGTATGAAACTGTATATAATGGGTTTTATCAAAGTTTAATGAGAATCCATTTGTAGAGAACCACTTAATAACTTTCTGAAAGATATAATTTACAATGTCATCAGTTAATTCCTGTTTGTCAGGTGTGATAGCTATACTTGTATCATCAGCAAAAAGTTCTAGCTTAGCATCTTCGTGAATGTAGTTAGAGGAATTAATTGTTTAATCTATATCATATGAACTGCTATTTCAACTTTATGCACTCTTCCGCTTAAGTATGATTTAAACCATTTGTGCACTGTCCCACTCATACCACAATACTTAAGCTTATCTAGAAGAATTCCATGATTTACACAATCGAAAGCCTTTGAGAGATCACAAAAAATCCCAACTGGTGATGTCCGGTTATTCAAAGATTTACGTCAGTATTTAATATTTTTTACATCAGTATTTTCTCTGAAGAGGAGAGTTAGTGAAGGAGTTGGGACAGGGAGGGGAGATTGTGAATAATAAGAGCAAAACTCACAAAGCAAGCACGTTTGAGTGAAAGGAAAAATGTGTTCTCTGCAATCTGCACTCTAGCTACAATACATATCATTGTTCAACAAGAATTAAACTAAAACATTTTGACAAATCAGAAGTTGAATGAATTTAAAGGGTATTATTGTAGCTACGGGAAACTGAAGCAAAAAAAAAAAAAAAATTAAAGTAATGACGAACACTACTTAGCGTTCAATGAAAATAATGGTTATGGTTAGACTGCGGATTTTTAAGTCGTAAAAAGAGAATTTTAGGCGCCTAAAATAGGCTCTTCCGCTACCTCATTTAGGCCAAATAAAATCTAAAATAGGCCCCCACAGGTATTCATCAAAGGGAAAAAATATAGTGTCGACTTTGGACCAAAGTTTTGTTCGTTTGCAATAAGCAAAATGAAATCGTGCACAATTCCTCAACAGAGAAAGTATCACACAATATTAGTGATCAAACTGATAGCTAAACTTTATATTTATTATAAGATAAAGATAAAATGAAAATCAGAAGCCATATGTTAAAGTACAAGTAATACAATATTTAACAGACACTGAATAAACCACTGATTTCAAACATTCAGACCATAGTGATTTTCAAGGTAAACAGCGGAAATCTTTTATAGGTTTTCCAGAAAAAAGCCACGTCGCTCTTCGGTTACTTTTAATTTTAATGCCAAGAATAAACATCCGTACAGGTACGGATGTGACGGGAGTACTTCACTTTCAGCACATGTTGGACAAGAAGTATGCATTCGGTAGAACAGGATTTTTCGCTGAATGTGAATACTACAACTCAAAGGGTCTTCAGGCCGGTATTGTTCTGGGTAACCTGCTGCATTTTTCCCGTACTTCTTCTCCAAATTCACCTGCGCTTCATTAAACTTCTTTTCCATGTTTCTAACAAAGCTGTGATCTCGAAATAGAAGAAATAGGTGCCTTATAGGATTTAAAGCTTAAATAGGCCAAATTAGGAGATATTAGGTGATATAGGTGATATTAGGTGATATAAAAGTAGCGGCTGGATTTTAATCTGTTATGAAAAGCATGATTAAACTTTTATATGCAATTAGGAACTCGGGAAAAGAATAGGTTATAACCTATGGATCCGCTGTATAGTTATGATACATGTCGCTGAAACACGATTTGGAGTGGTGGTGCTAGGTTGAAACGTGTGCATAATATCTAAATTTGTTTATCCTCTTCAGTCCCAGTGCCAAGGTTTATTTTAAATTTTGAAAATGTCATTATTTTGTTTTTATTTAATATATTCTCTCTTTTGCAATTTGTAAAATTTTCATTTTTTGAACGTTGATGGTACACACTTGTGTACCTCGGGTTTCAATCGTAAGCATATTTCTTATATTTTCTTAAGGTAACATATTGTATTTGAGGGTAAAATTAATGTTGTATTTGTACAACCTACATATTTTATTTACAATAAGAAATTTTACACTACATATTTACAAGTATTTGTTACTGCCAGATGGTTTTGTATGGGTCCCCATGACAACTTTAATCGCAACATGATGCAAAATTTCTGATGTGGTTGGTATGAAACTAAGTGAACTAGTCTGAACAGATTTGAGGTTTTTCTAATATGTCACAACCTCTCAGAATTCAACTGGAAAGAATTCAGTTAAAGATTCCAATTCGTCTTTGGGTCCACTGGAATCAATTTCCTCTCCAGAGTTGTGCCAATGTCAGGCATGCAAAAAAGTAACGAACAAACCATGGATAAGTACGAAACCTACATTTTTCTTAAAATTTAATGTGAAAATAGACACATTTTGTTACAAATAAAGAATGAAACAAGAATACATTTCTTCAAAGTATAGCAATACTAAGCAAATAACTCTTCACGTCAGACGTCTTATGGATTTCTTTAATATCACCATTCATTAAATCTTCGATGTCTTGAGAATGAATTTCGTTAGGAGCAGCACGTGTGGAGTCAGAATTCGTACGCTGTCGATTCATTACAGCAAATAAATCATCCTCATACACATAAGTTCAATATTCTGCAACACTGCCCTTTAGTATGCGTAATAACTATTCTACACTTAGCACATGAGCTGCCAAAATATGGTACGTTAAGTAGTACATAGCTATTGTTAAAGTGCACGCTAAGAACCAAGGTACACAGACATGTACTATTAAAACATCGGCATTTATTCCCCAGGAAAATTGAAATAATTCACATTTGCTGTAACTCAGATGATTCTTCAAACTTCACTTATCACTCACTACAACAAAGATAAACACATAAATCTTTATGTATTATTAACTTGTTACTTGCTCTCTCAACGACGCTGCCAGGCTGCCAGCTTCACTAACATCAAACTTCTGATTCGTGTAGCTCCAGAAGTACTGCTGCGAGGGCTTTACAAGTGACGTCATTTCAAAGCAAAAAAGGTACACGATTGTGCACTCGCAGTCTGAGCACACACAATACGCCACAGGCAGAGAAAACAGTTTACGAACCAAGGTGCATATATGTGCACTTATAGACTGAATTCATGTAAAAAAATCATTAAAGGAATTCATTAAAATTCATTAAAAACTGTCCCAAAAGGGCATCCTTATAAATTCTATTTGTCAACAGATTTATTGAAATACAAATCTAAAGCCATTTTTCATTCTGAAACACTGCAAAGAAATGCAAATTCAGAGCAACAAAACTACAATGCAGCTGCAGTTCAAACGCGAGCACAATTGCCAAGATACGAGCTGTAAAGCAATCGGATGGCCAATGAATTTGGCCGAAGAATTGCAGCAGGTCGACGTGCCGTGAACTCAACACGTTTCCTGCAGAAACATGAATCCACAACGCCACTGTAGCCGTCCATGATAATGAAAATGTTGCCGGTGACGTCTCGATTACGTCCCATGAATGATCCGTG
The DNA here is from genome assembly GCA_026315105.1 of Locusta migratoria. Lineage (NCBI taxonomy): Eukaryota > Metazoa > Arthropoda > Insecta > Orthoptera > Acrididae > Locusta > Locusta migratoria. Next base: position 964,568,225 of record CM048744.1, read on the forward strand.
AAACTCATATCGGCGACATGGGTAGCCAAATCATTCGCATTACTTGTCCAGAATGCTCTTCAGACAAATCAGACACTTGTGGCCGTGCGACACGGACCAGTGTCATCCATACAAATTCCGTTTCTGGGAATATTATAACCAGTCAACAATCGATCAAGTTGGACTAGAGGGCCCAGACCATTCCATGCAGAAACAGCCCATAGCATTGCGACCTTCCTATCGGTTCTCACCAATAAGACTTGGACAATACATAACTCGGGTGGTAATAGTTTACGGGTCGTTGTCTCTGTACATAGGGGTGAGTTATGCACTAAATCTGTTTAAACAAGATCAATAATTAATCTGTAGTTTAGCAACTCTATTAATCTGCATATGATGACGTGAAAATATATTTAAACAAACATAAATTAAACTTCTGAATAATCAACAAAATGGATTCTAAGATAAAGAAGTGATTCACTCCCGAAGTAATTCTTTATAAATTGAGTTTATTACTCTTATTAGACATGAAAAGCGGAGGTCGTCCTACTTTATATATCGGTGAATAACTAAATATTTCTCAAACTATTGTTCATGAGAGGCACGCACTCGAGGGTACAAGTTCCAAATTATCACTCTTAAGTTAAAGTAGGCCATCGAACTATGCAGTTGCAAGTTAATCCGCGATAAAGTATTTGTTATAAAACACAGTTTGTCATCACACGAGTACATGATTGCAGAATTATCACAGTTCCACAGTCTATTATCGTGCATAGTTTACCGCTTTTCAACCAGAGACTAAGTTCTGCAGTCACAGTCCCATAAATTTTCAAAGTCCACACATGCCTATCTCTTCAAATCACAAGTTCGTAACGCGGCTTCAGACCGCCCAGTGTTACAACCTTTCACCACCACGGCCTAGTTACGAGTCCTTCCCAAGCGTTCGAAAAGCGTGCTCTCCCTGCTCCCAAAATTGTATCCTTCCGCGCATCCTAACGCCTCATATTTAAAATATAATTTCCCTTCCAAAATATTATACATTTGAAAATCACAGAATTAAATGCTTTGACCATCTCCCTGCAAATGTTATTGTCATTTAACAAACAGATATATATTTAACAATACTAAAAAACGGTTGAGACTGAAGCTCTTTGCTCAGATAGCCATTACGCATGGCATCTCATAGTTCATAGCCGCCGTCGAAATATAGTTACATAATTAATAGTTAATTTATCATGGCTTTTTATACAAATATATTCAGTTATTGTCCACAAGCACATATAATTCTTTATATATAAATTATCTGCTGCATATCTACTATTTTTAATCGGCCATGAAATATTTAAGTGGCACTTTCCAACTAATAATAATATTTAATATAATAAAATACATATATAAATGTAATGCGCTTTGCTGAGTTCATGTTTTGTGTTTCTGTGGAGGAATCCATGTTCTGACACAAGAATATTATTACCTCAACGAAAAGCAGAACAAGAGAGTAAAACAAAGTTTATTGAAAGAATATGGAAATAACGTGGTACGACTTTTAAGATAGGTAGCGTGGTACAATACTGTCCATTTGCTTCTTAAATTGTTACTGGTAAACACTACGTATCAATAATTGTAAATATAAGTTTTATGATATTGTTATTATAGGACTGAAATGTTTATCTATAAGAGATATTGTAATTGTAATTATGGCGTTTGATTCTCTCAAGTCTCCTGAATCCATTCATATAATTATATATGCCGTATGATCATTCCCTGGTTTTATATGGTGTTTTAGAATAATGTTTGTGGCTATATTGTATTTCAGTTGCAATCTGGAATAGCCGCCCTCGCTCAGCCAAGCGTTTTCGGTTTCCGAGCACATTAGGGAAACCCTGAACTACCTGTGCAGGTTCACTAGGTTCAAACTGGTGACCGGCCGACTGGGGAACCCAACAGCCTGGAAAAACCAGCCTTTCATATGGAAACAATCGGCTTCCCACTGTATCTGTAACATCACAGCATTATGGAGCCACAGTGCTTCTTGACAAATTGGGTCCCAGGTTTGTTTAGATCTGCGCCACTCTCGAATCGCACCATCAGCTCTTACCAAAACCTAAGACCAAGTTTCGATTTTCCTGTAATCTAGGGTCAAACCGATGTGGTGGACGAACCAAGGAAAGGCAATGAAGACGATGTCGTGTTTTTAGGAAACTTATATACTGGCCATGGGGTGGCCCTAGTGGTCCAACAACGGCACAGTGCTACAATAGACACCACTGTCAAAACGGGCCTTGCCTCGATGTATCCATACACTCACTGCCAATTGGCCTGAGCCGGCTATATCTGGACCAGTTTGCCTTCCGCCGAGTGCAGCTACGAGATTAAACAACCAAAAACATCTCCGGACGATACAACGAGAAAAATTTACCTCGCTACGCTGCGGGAGTACTGTGGACTTATTTTTCTTTTGCCTCCAAGTTGACCTCGCCTTGGCCGAAGTACGGACTTGGTATCTGAACTCTGTTTTCCTCTCAACTTTCTGAGGACTGATCTACATCTACATTTATATAAATAATCTTCAAGTCACCTTGAAATTCATGGTAGATGGTTCATCGAACCGCTTTTATGAGATTTCTCTACAGTCCGATTCTCCAATAGCTCGCGGGAAAAAGGAACACCTAAATCCTTCCGTTTTTGATCTGATTTTTCTTATTTTGATGATCATGTCTTTCTACGTAGGTGGGTGCTAATAAAATATTCGAAAACAGATCTTGTCGCAATGAATAACGCCTTTCTTTTAATGATTTCAACCTCAACTCTGCGTCATTTCCGTGACAACACCCTCCCCTACATCGCGATAATACAAAACGAGATACCCTTCTCTGAACTTTGCCTAAATCGTCTGTTAGTCCCATTTGGTGGGGATCCAGCATTACAAAGCAATACTCCAAAAATAGGACGCACAAGTGTGCTGTAGCCAGTTTCTTTAGTAGAACTGTTAAATCTTCTAAGTATTCTGCCAACGAAACGTAGTTTTTGGTTCGCTTTCCCTACAATATTTTCTGTATGTTCTTATTTACGTTGTTCGTGAATGTTACTCCTAGGTATTTAGGTCAATTTACGGCCTGTATTTGTGTAAATGAAATTTAACGGGATTTTTAGTGGTCATTTGGATGACTTCACACTTCTCACTATTAATGGCCAATTGCCATTTTTTGCAGAATTCTGATATCTAAATCATTTTGCTTTTGCTTTTGATATTCTGGTGACTTTACTAACCGATACATGATAGCATAAAATCGCCAAAAGTCTTAGATAGCCACTCAGATTGTCTCCTAAATCGTTTAAAAAAATTACTAACAGTAGGGGCCCTGTAACACTTCCCTGTGGAACGCCAGATATCACTTCTGTTCTAATCGATGACTTACCGTTAATTACAGGAAATCATGAATCCAAGCGCAAAAGTGAGTGATATTTTATAAACACGGAATTTAAGTAGAATACGTTTGTGAGGTACAGTGTCAAAAGCCTTCCAGAAATCTAGAAATACGGAATTTATTGGACATCCCTCATCACAGCACGTGAGTAAAGAGCTAGCTGTGTTTCAAAAGAACGATACTTTTTGAATCCGTGTTGCCTATGGCTCAATAGTTCGTTCTTTTCGAGGTAGTTCATAATATTTGAGGAAATTATCTGTTCTAAAATCCTGCTGCAAACGGACTTCAATTATATAGGCCGGTAATTTTGCGGTTCACTCCTATTGCCTTTCTTGAGTGACCTGTGCAACTTTCCAGTCTTTGGGTACTGTACATGATAGGTACGGGTCTATTGCATCAGTATACTCTCAAAGGAACCTAAATGGTGTATTAAAATTTTAAACATAGCTGCTATTGTCAGCGACCGTTAACAACGTAAATGGATAAAAAAAGCAGCCCTCGGTCGCAAATTAAAATTATTTTACCTGGTTTCGGCAATGAATAAGATTGCCTTCATCAGAAATTATAAAATTAGTCAGATACCAGTCTTATGCCTTTCTGCAGGCCCATATTGGCTAGCATTTTCAAAAAATTTCTTTTTAAATTTTGTTACGTAAGCTTTACAGCTGAGTAGTATATTTTATTATGCGACTTACTTTATTCTATAATTTCTGATGACGGCAACCTTAGTCGTTGCCGAAACCAGGTCAATAATTTTTAATTTGGCTGCTTTTTTTTTTTTTTTTTTATCCATTGACTAACTGGTGCACTATCGGGACCTGGACACTTGCTTTTGTTAAGGGATTTGCTTTAATACACAGGGGTGTACGCATTCTGGCTGCTTTTCTTGAGACGAAGTCTGGAGTATTTGCTTCGTCCAAATTTTTATAATTCTTATGGAACCAAACTACGTTGGTCATCAGTCCCTAGACTTACAAACTACTTAAAGTAAGTTAATCTAACCTAAGCACAACACAAACATTAATGCTCGAGGGAGGATTCGAACCCCCGACGCGGGAGGCGGCGCGATCCGTAACGTGGCGCTCCAGACCGCTCGGCTACTCGGGCGCGGCTTATGCTTCGTCTTCTTTCGTGAAGAAATTAGCGAAAGCTGTGTTAAGCAATTACGCCTTAGCAGAACTGTCATCAGTAGCATTACCATTACTATCGCGTAGTGAAGGTATTTATTGCGTTTTAACGCTAGCATACTTTACATACGATCAGAATTTCATAGGATTCTCTACCAAATTACGTAACAGGGTGTAGTTGTTGAAACTATTATAAGCTTTTCGCCTTGAAGTTAGAGCTAAATTTCAAATTTCTGTAAAAGACTACCCGTATGATGAACTAAGACTCCTCCTTTGTCTAGTTTCCTTTTGTGTGGAGTTAGGAATTCCATCGTCTTTATTTAATGTTTCTTTTTTATATCACGTCCTGAAGTAATTGCTCTGTGTTCTCTGAACTTATACCTAGAACTGTTTTAATAAATCGTTTCCTGAAATTGTTGATTGCCAGCCAGAATACAAACGGACTTGAACGGTTGCTATCATAGCTCATTAACGTCAAATTCTACTCCACTGTACCAACTGATATGTTCACCGTGCGTTCCTTATTGTTTTCTGTGATTACTTCACGCTTTGTTAATTATCTCTTAGAAGTCAAAACTCCACGCAAACGCCACTGGTCTCGTTAATTAGGTCCGCGGTGAGTAGTAATGCTTGGAAATTTGGTTTTCTAAGAATACTCCCTACTCTGTGTTTCGCGAAATATTGAATTCCATAATGATTTCCGGAATGGATCCTATTACTATTTCACGTTAACGTCTATTAATTCCCGTCGCTCGTAGTCAAATCTAAAAACCTTTCCAGCTCAACCACTACAACACTGCACCGCGATAGTTGCACTAGGATTGCAATATTTTAGTCACTTGTAAATATTTTTGCGAGGCAGAGCTAATATTTTTAAAATTAAATAGAAATAAATTAAAATTATTTTAATAAATAATAAAAAAAGAGTAAGTGGCTCAAAGCACCCTAAATTATAACAATCTTTTTTCTATAAAAATTTGTATAAATGGAACTAGCAGTTGGGTTTGTTTCTCTCTCTTTCTCTCTCTCTCTCTTAAAGTTTAGCTCTCGTTAAGTTTAGACCTCTGTGAGTTTAGCTCTGTCTATAGAGCGACTCCCAGTAAACCTCTGAGGTTTAGCTCGGTGATATCGTGTGTAGCTCTGCCTCCCAGGTTCAGAATTAACTTTTTCAAATCTATTTCAACAGTTGCAGCTATCGAGAATAATAAGGCACTTCGATAGCGGACATTATTGTGGTGTTGCACAAGTCCAAAGTGTGCGCCACCTACTTTCGCCGCGCGCCGCCATGCACGCACGGCGCGGCGTTCTTACGACGTCAGCCACGAGCGCCCTCTGAGACAACTCCGCTCGTGGCCACCACTGAACGACATCGTTTACTTGGGACTGAGATAGCAACCAGTTAGGACCTTCGTAATCAGATAGGCACCAGTGAAGACTTGGCTATCGTATAGGCACTAGGAAGAAGTACTAGGCAGGCCTCTAGCTCAACTCTGTATCTGCAGTACTGATCTATGTAAAAGTTAAGTATTGTATAAATTCTGTGCAATATATATATCTCGTTCTGATTTACTCTAGTATTCCTAGTTTCTGGCTGCTCCCCCCCGTACCTGCACCAGCGTGCTATCTTTATTCATGTGTCGGTCGGTCTCATTCCACTCGGCCACCGACACCTACGACGGAAACGAGACACAAAAGCGGCGACGAGGCTGGGACACAAAAATTATTACTGTAGGAAGTTATCAGGTATGCATTACGGACTGTAAATAGAATCTGACATTTGTGTATAAATGAAGATAATGAATGTGAAGTTATTTTCGAGGTCATTAAATATTATAATTAACAGTGTTTAAAGTGCGATATCAGTGAACTACGTAATGTGGAAATATATGAAAGATACATAGAAAAAGGATTTTTTAAGATATTCATTCAGTATCATCTGTGAAATACAGGGTGATCAAAAAGTCAGTATTAATTTGAAAAATTAATGAATCACGGAATAATGTAGATAGAGAGGTAAAAATTTACACACATGCTTGGAAAAACATGGGGTTTTATTTGAACCAAAGAAAAAACAAAAGTTCAAAAAAGTCCGACGGCGCTTCATCCGATCAGAAAAGCAATAATTAGCATAACAAATTAAGACAAAGCAAAGATGATGTTCTTTAAAGGAAATGCTCAATATGTTCACCATCATTCTTCAACAATAGCTGTAGTCGAGGAAGAATGTTGTGAACAGCACTGTAAAGCATGTCCAGAGTTACGGTGAAGCATTGGCGTCGGATGTTGTCTTTCAGCATCCCTAGAGATGTCGGTCGATCACGATACACTTGCGACTTCAGGTAACTCCAAAGCCAATAATAGCACCGACTGAAGTCTGGGGACCTGGGAGGCCAAGCATGACGAAAGTGGCGGCTGAGCACATGATCATCAAGAAACGACGCGCGCAAGAGATCTTTCTTGAACTTTGTTTTTTTTTTTAATTTTTATTTATTTATTTATTTATTATTTATTTTTTGTTCTAATAAAATCCCATGTCATTCCAAGCAAGTGTGTTAATTTTTACCTCTCTATCTACATTAATCCGTGATTTATTAAGTTTTCAAACTTATACTTACTGTTTGATCACCCGCTATTTTGGAAGTAGATGAACTAAAAAGAATATCTGTGACGCTCAGATTCTTTCGTTGTCTTCTTCCTGTATAAAAAATTTCAGAATAGGTTTCGACATGACTTATTGGACTTTTCTCTTGTAAGTGCTACGTTGCGCGTACTATTTAATCTCATTTTTAAATAAAAATTTGTAAAATTTGATGTGACCAGACGATGGTAGGTTAGCTCACTGAAACCGGTCGTCAGAAAATAAATAAGTATTTTCCGGTCTTTGCTTTTCACTTTTGAAGATTATTAAGCTATCAGACCGCTTCCACAACCTGCGGTGTCAGGTAATGTCAGTATGCAGAATTATCAGCGCGCGGCTCTTTATTCTGGAGGTATTACGCAATAAGCATTGAGATTAGTTCGCTTAGACTAAAACAACGCCAGTTTCCATAAGTAATAAGCAAGGCGATCGAAACTTAACGAAATGCGCCACGCTTATGGATATTGCGAGGGAATTTGTATAATTAATACAACAAATTATTTTCTCGGGCAGTTTCGGTTGAAAATACCTGGCATTTTTTTGTCGAACAATTTCAAACATTCCCGTTTCGTCTTATATAGTTTCATTGACATCAGATACGAATTGCGTTTGTAACGGAGATGTGTCCAAACAACGAGCAGTGATTAGTTTTGGCGGAAAATAGGGCATCTCAGATATTCGTAGGCGCTTGCAGAATTTCTACGGTGATCTAGCAGTGGGCAAAACCAGGGTGAGTCGTTGGGTAAAGCGTGTTTCTTCATCGCCGAAAGGGCAAGTAAACCTGTCAGATTTCTCGCGTGCTGACCGGCAGTGCAAATTCGGAACGTGCGAACACTCTCATTCGAGATGATCGACGGACCACACCTCGCTGTTAAACATAACGTCTCTATTGGTAGTGCTCCTTCCCCATGTCATCGCAAAACCTCTCACCACTCTTCGCATCCGAGACGAAACCTCAGCTCTTCAGTGGACTGTTGGTGCTTATCCATCCTAGAGCCCCGAACTCGCATCGTAGGATTTCCATATGGTCGGTTGGTCGGGATAGGGAGAGCAAACTGCTAAGGTTATCGGTCTCCCGCTGGGGAGGGGAAGGAGTGAGGATAGGAAAGGAGAGGAAGCGAAAGGAAATGCAGTCCAGGGAGGAAAGAAGGGAGAAAGACTGCATTAGCTCGGGACATGTACACAAATGGGTGGTCCAATAAATTCACTTTCGGTTTCATCGAATGCAGAATTTATCGCTCTATATCTTTTTCATGAACCACATTATTGAAAGAAGAAGAGATTAAAAAGAAAATATTTCATTAACATTTAAAATTGGTCCAATTTTGAAGAGCACTAGTACGGAAACGGGTGGTCCAAAAATTCTGCGGATGGACTAATTCAATGTAGAATTTCATGCCGTAAAACGTTTAATCCCACTATGTTTTCGATATTGGGAGTCTTTTACGAGATATAATCACAAAACCGAAAAATATCCCCTTTTCGGGTACATTTCTGCCATGTATGTAAAACTTCGCTTAGGTGAGAAACCTAGGATAGCCATACTAGGACATAAAGCCGTTAAAAGAATAAAACCTTTTTTGTGTCCCAGCCTCGACGCCACTTTTGTGTCTTGTTTCCGCAGTTGGTCGTAGGTGTCGATGGCCGAGTAGAAAGAGACCGAATGTTCGAATGTTTGTATAGCTTGTGGGGTCATCAGTCCCTAAACTTACAAACTACTTATGAACTAACTAATACTAAGGATGGCACAAATATCCATGCCCGAGGGGGGATTCGAACCCCCGATGGTAGTAGAAAGAGACCGACACAGGAATAAAGGATGCACGCTAGTGCAGTACGGAGGTGACCAGCCAGTGGGACAGCAGAAACTAGAAACACTAGAGTAAATTAGAACGAGATATATATTTCACAGAGACTTAGTAATACTTAACTTTTACATAGTTCTTGACTGCAGAATGCTGATACATAGATTAGATAGAGGCCTGCCTTGTGCCTATCCGATAGCCAAGACTTCACTGGTGCCTGTCTGATTCCGAAGTGTTAGCTGGTTCCTATCTCAGTCCCAAGTGAACGATGCAGAAGTCGTGGCCACGAGCGGAGTTGCAGCAGAGGGCGCTCGTCGTAAGAACGCCGCGCCGTGCGAGCATGGCGGCGCGCGGCGTAAGTAGATGGCGCGCACTTCAGACTTGTGCGACACCACAACCTTTTGTAGCAATTATTTCCGATTTGAATGCTAATTCTACTGGACTATAATGCCACTGGTGCGCCAGATGTCACAGTGTAGAAGCGGCCGAGACCTCATAGCCGCTCGGATGAGCAGCGTGATGCGACAGGGCTGCCTGTCGCCGTCACCGCCGCAGCCGTCAGCTCGAGGACGCCAGCAGTCGAACGCGCAAGCGGCTGCTCACCGCACCAGGTCGGAGCGACCCTGTAATATTCCTGGACTATAGCCACTTCATATTTCTTGCCGCTGGCCATTTCTTTGCTAACACTGTACGTGTCTTAAACGCGGAAGAAAGAGAGATGTGCAGCATATGTTGAAATGTGGGGTGAGGAGCAGTAGCATATGGCACAGTAGGTGCTGGTTCCCGTGGGAAAGCCCGCCTATGTTACTGGTGCTCTCCTCGCATTGGCTGCTGCATTTGACATCACGTGATTTCTTTTGAAATTAGTTTTATTTATTATATACTAAATATTAATTATTCAGAGCTGAGAATTTATGATAAATATCTCTCAAGGACAGGCTAGGTTTTGATAGTTTAAAAAGTTTAAGGTGCCTACTCTTATTGTAACAAGAGAAGAGCGATTTTGCAGAAGGCGCGCGAAGGCCCTATTTTGGCGCGAAATGGAGCGTCAGGTGCCCTCTAGTCTCGCAACGCGCTGCAGTTTCAGTCTCGAGCTGACCACTATACGCGCCGGTCATGAGTAAAGTTTCGTATAATTCTGATAACAGTTGAGGTCTCAACATGAACTAAGGGCAGCATAGGCCGTGTCGGATTAACAATAGTTGTTCATATTTTATTATTTATTTAATAAATGGCATCCCTGACAATTAAAAATCTCTTATGCTTCCATCCAACAGAACTTATTTTAGCCTCACTTGTATGCTGTAGAAGAACCAACGACCTGTGTGCTGTCTTCTGCTCTGGGGACACAACTGTAGAAGACAACAGGTTAGTCAGAACTCTATGCTTTCCATAAAGACTTGGACAGCAACTACGGCACCTCGTGCGTACTGTAGGGCGGTACAAACGCACACTACTACGTAACAGCATCCGCAAGGATGTGGAGGTTTTAGGGGACTTGTGGTAGGAAGCAGTACTAACTTCTCCGTCCGCAAATAAAACCCTAGGAAGCTTGTAACCAGTCTGTGCTCCAGTGTTCCACATACATGATCACTTGATCTGAACCTATTGGACCAAACTGCTATGGTCGTTAGTCCCTACTATTAGAAACAACACTAAGAACGACACACACACACCTATGCTCGAGAATGGACTTAACCACGGGCGGGAACGGCCGCCCAGTCTATATTATGACGCCTTAGACCACACGACCAATCCGCGCGGTGTATCTACATCTACATGGGATACTCTGCAAATCACGTTTAAGTGCCTGGCAGAGGGTTCATCGAACCACCGTTATACTATTTATCTCCCATTCCATTCTCGAATAGCGCGCGGGAAGAAAGAACACCTGAATCTCTCCGTTCGAGCTCTGATTTATCGTATTTTATTCTGATGGTCATTTCTACCTATGTACGTGACAGTCAACAATATATTTTTGCATTCGGAGGAGAATGTTGGCGATTGGAGTTTCGTAAGTAGCCCACGCCACAGCGATAAGCGCAGTCGTTGTAATGATTCCCATCGCAGATCCTGTATCATTTCCGTAACGCTGTCTCCCCAGTATCGTGACAATACCAAACGAGCTGCCCTTCTTTGGACTCTTTCGATGTCCTCCGTCAAACCCATCTGATAAGGATCCCACACTGGGCAGCAATATTCCAAAAATGGATGGACAAGCGTACTGTATGGAGTTTCTTTTGTAGTTCTGGTGCAACTTTTAAGGGTTCTGCCAATAAAACGCAGTCTCTGGTTTGCCTTTCCCGCGACATTATCTACGTGTTATTTCCAATTTAAGTCTGAAGTAATAGTAATTCCTAGGCTTCACTTTTGATTTACTTATCTTGTAAACAAAGTTTAACGGATTTATATTCGCACTCATGTGGACGACTTCACACTTCTCATTATTTAAAGTCAACTGCCAATTTTTACACCATGCTGATATCTTATTCAGATCATTCTGCAGTTGATTTTGATCTTCAGATGATTTTACTAGACGGTAAATGACGGCGTCATCTGCAAACAACCTAAGAGAGCTACTTAGATTTTCCCCTAAATCGTTTATGTAAATAAGGAACAGCAGAGGACCAATAACACTACCCTGTGGAACGGCCGATATCACTTCTGTTTTAGTCGATGCCTTACCATCGATTACTACGAACCATGTCCTCTCTGACAGGAAATCCCCTATCCAATCGCTAATTTGGGGCGATATACCATAACCACGCAATTTGTTTAAAAGCCGTTTGTGAGGTACGGTGTCAAAAGCCTTCTAGAAATCAATAAATACGGAATCGATTTGCGAACCCTTGTCGATAGAGCCCATCCCTTCGTGTAAATAAAGAGCTAGTTCTATTCCGAGACAACGCGGTACCGATCGCAGCGGCAGGCTAAAAGAGCTGTGTATGGGAAAAGTATGGCCAGCCTGCCAGCATCGGCCATACTGGGCCTTTTCCACTGCTGATTTTACACTCACTAACCTCCGAGCGCTTACAGTATTTATCAGCCGATTGTGAGAAAACTGTTCGATGGAAAAATTTAATTTTTTCACATCTTATAGTGCAATATTTTCGATTGATTGTGATCTGAGCCATCCTCATGAATCATAGACGCTGGCCGCGGTCTGCGGCGCGGCAGTCACAGTATGCACGGCCACTACGCGCGGTGGTTCGAATCCCCCCTCGGGCAACGATATTTGTGCCGTCATTAGTATTAGCTAGTTCATAGGTAGTTTGTAAGCTTAGGGACTGATGACCCCATAGTCCTATAAGCTCTATAAACATTTGAACATTGGAACCACAGACATTGCCCTGGTAGGGTGGCTTGCGTGCCTCAACGATACAGATAGCCGTACTGTAGGTGCAACTACAGCGGAGGAGGATCTGTGAAGAGGCCAGACAAACGTGTAGTTCCTGAAGAGGAGCAGCAGCCTTTTCGATAGTTACAGGGGTAACAGTCTGGATGATAGACTGAGCTGGCCTTGTAACATCAGCTAACATGGTTTTGTCATATAGTTACTGCGAACGGCTGAAAGCAAGGGGAAACTACAGCCGCTACTTTTCCCGAAGACATGCGGCTCTAGTGTATGAGAATATGATGCTGCCATCCTTTCGGGTAAAATATTCCGGAGGGCACAACTTAAGTCACTAAACAAAAATCTTCCGGGCCAGATTGTATACCAACTAGATTCCTCTCAGAGTATGTTGATGCAATAGCTCCGTAATTAGCTAAGATTTACAACCGATCACTCAACGAAAGATCCGTACCCAAAGACTGAAAAGTTGCTACACCAATATTCAAGAAAGGCAATAGGAGTGATCCTCAAAATTAGAGGCCAATCTCATTGACGTCGATTTGCAGTAGGATTTTGGAACATATACTTTGTTATATTATGAACTACCTCGAAGAGAACGACCTAAACCAATAGTCAACACGGATTCAGAAAGTCCTTGCTCTTTATTCACATGAAGTGATAAGCGCCATCGACAAGGGATCTCAAATCGATTTCATATTTCTGGATTTCCGGAAGGCTTTTGACACTGTATACCACAAACGGCTTCCAATGAAATTGTGTGCTTATGGAATATCTCCCCACTTGTGCGATTGGATTCACGATTTCCTATCAGAAAGGACACAGTTCTTTGTAATTGACAGTAAGTCATCGAGTAAAACAGAAGTGATATCTGGCGTTCCACAGGGAAGCGTTATAGGTCCCCTACTCTTCCTCGTGTTTATAAACGATTTAGGAGACAATCTGAATAGTGCGAGGGTGAAGGTCAGGGTGAGAGTTTAAAATAGGGAAAGATTAATTTCTAAAACTCACAACCACTAGCTGCGAACCAAATTCCTAAACATGCAAAAACACTGGAACTGTTATTGCGACTGTTTGACTCGTTTTCTAGGGGATGATATCACACGTTCGCAGCTTTCCTTCCCTGCATATGATTAACAAAACAAATTCATAATAAATTCAAGTTCATGAGAGAAAAGGGTGTACTAACTACTATTTTAGAAAACACGTGAAAGTTCACTTTATGTTGTTTATTTCACAATACTTCAACCCTGTGGCTGTCCCGTCTGTACGTCGGTAAATGTACCAAATAAAGTTATAGCTCGTGAGCCGCCAGACAAAATGAATATTTGTCGCGAATTGATTTCACACCACGTGGCTGTCTCAAACACCGTTTATGTTCATGCCTATGCGACGACCCGTGTTACATTAACAAATCACAGTCACTTTAATTTAATGCGATGCACACCTTGTTGCACCGGCTAATTATTCACAAACACACAGTAGCACTCGATTTAACTTGGTGCAGTCTACGACGAGCAACCACACGTGGCGATTGCCACACACAAAACTCAAGTCACCACCTCGAGATCCACATGCCGACTGAGGCAGAGCGACGCCGCCAGGCCAGCCACACCACGTGCTCCCTGGAGTCCTTACTTCCTGCCCTCGCACGCGCGCGCGCCAAAACTCAACTGCCAGGGTTTTTTCCCCTACGTCATCAACTTCCCCATGTAAGCTGTTGTAACCGATTTGCCAACGTACAGCACTCAGCCAATACATTTCTAAAACTTTACTTAAAACCAAAATAATTACACTACACATTAAACAAATATTTTCTTACGTTTTTATATTAATATAAACATCCTTTGTACTGTTTATCATAATTATGCAATTTCTTATACCACAGATAAGTGATTTAACTGAATACTTCAAGATAAAATACAAAAGATTAATTGAAAATAAAATGAGAAATAGTTAATATATTATTTTTATAAACAAACATTGCCATGCTAGTTGTGTAACTGTCTTGTCTTCGTTGGTAATTTATTACTTTTCATTGTCAATTAAACATATTACGTTAGATGTGACTATATCAGCTATTGTATTGTTTATTTATCAACAGGCTATTTTGTAATGAGGGCCTTAAAGGTTCCTAACTGCATCGTATTACTTCAAATGCCAGTAGTATTACAATATTTGTGCACTGAACTGTGCCTGGCACTCGCCATTGTCCCTCTCTCCCCTCACCGGAAACGAACTGTAAAATCCTAAGTTGGAACAAGCCACCAACATCGGCCTGCTCGCTGGCCTCCCGTCAGCTACAAGCACACAGCAAATCTCAACGTGGAGAATTTCTACCTATGGCCTAACTATAAATGTTGTCACCCAACTGTGTACATACATTGCTACCATAATTAATAAGATTAAAATTGTGTAACATTTAGTGCATTGGCATGGTCAATGTTTGCAGTGAACTTCATACTGTTTAATTATCAAATGCTATTAATTACCAGTATTTCTATTGGGCGGTAATCTCACAATAGCTCCCTTAGACTGTTCGCGGATGATGCTGTCGTTTATCGGTTAGAGAAGTCAACAGAGGATCAAAAGCAACTGCAAAGCGATTTAGACAAAATTTCTACTTGGTGCGAAAATTGGCAATTGACACTAAATAAGGAAAAGTGTGAAGTAATACACATGACCACTAAAAGAAATCCACTGAACTTCAATTACGCGATAAATCAGTCAAACATTAAGGTCGTAAATTCTAACAATTACGAACAACGTAAATTGGAGAGAACACATAGAAAATATTGTCGGGAAAGGCGAATCAAAGGTTACGTTTCATTGGCAGAACGCTTCGAAGATGCACCAGCTCCACCAAAGAGACTGCCTATATCACACTTGTGCGTCCTCTCCTGGAGTACTGTTGCCCCTTGTGGGACCCTCACCAGGTGGGACTGACCGAAGATATTGAGAAGGTTCAGAGAAGGGCAGCTCGTTTTGTTTTATCACGTTACGTGGGGGGGGGGGGGGGAAGAGTCACGGAAATGTTGCACGAATTGGGGTGGAAATCATTAAAAGAAAGACGTTATTCATTGCGGCGTGATCTGTTTGGAAAGTTTCAAACACCGACTTTTACTTCTGAATGTGAAAATATTTTGCTTGCATCCCAATAAAATAAGAGAAATCAGATCGAAAACGGAACGATTTAGGTGTTCTTTCTTCCCGCGCGCTATTAGAGAATGAAACGGTAGAGAAAAGTTATGAAAGTGGTAAATGAACCCTCTGCCAGGCACTTAAATGTGATTTGCAGAGTATCTATGTAGATGTGGATGTTACGGGGGGGGGGGGGAGCGTCACGGGAATGTTGCACGAATTGGGGTGGAAATCATTAAAAGAAAGACGTTTCTAATTGCGACGTGATCTGTTTGCGAAGTTTCAATCACCGACTTTTACTTCTGAATGTGATAATATTTTGCTAGCGCCCACCTACTTAGGGCTAGCACCCACCTACTTAGGTAGGAGACATGATCATCCCAATAAAGTAAGAGAAATCAGATCGAAAACGGAACGATTTAGGTGTTCTTTCTTCCCGCGCGCTATTACAGAATGCAACGGTAGAGAAAAGTTATGAACGTGGTTAATGAACCCTCTGCCAGTGATTTGCAGAGTATCTATGTAGATATAGATGTAGATGAGGTAAAATACTCCCCATTCGGATCTCCAGGCGGGGACTATTCAGGAGGATGTCGTCAAAGACAGCACTGGCATTCTACGGATCGAAGCGTGGAATGTTAAATCCCTTAATCGGGTAGGGAGATTAGAACATTTAAAAAGGGAAATGGATAGGTTGAACTTAGATATAGTGGGGATTAGTGAAGTTCGGTGGAAAGAAGAACCGGATTTTCTGGTCAGGTGAGTACAGGATTATAAATATAAAATCAGCGGGGGCGTCACAGGAGTAAGTCTAATACTGAATTATAAATAGGAGTGCGGGTAAACTACTATGAGCAGCACAGTGATCGCATTATCACAGTCAACATAGAAACGAAGCCAACAACAACCACAATAGTACATGTTTATATGCTAACTAGCTCTGCCGATGATGAGGAGATTGAAGAAATGTATGAGGCGTTAAAGGAAATTATTCAGAGAATTAAGGGAGAGGAAAACTTAACTGTGATAGGAGACTGGAGTTCGTAAGTAGGAAGAGAAGGAAAAATAGGAGGTGACTATGGACTGGGCAGAAGGAATGAAAAAGGAAGCCGCCTGGTAGAATTTTGCACGTGAACATGATTTAATCATAAAAAACACCTTGTTTAAGAATCACGAAAGAAGGTTGTATACGTGGTAGAGACCAGGAGTCACCAAAAAGTATCAGATAGATTTTATAATGGATTCCGGACCAGGTTTCAAACAGTAAGACATACCTAGGGGCAGATGTAGACTCTGACCATGACTTACAGAAAGGTAGGAAAATGAGGAGATGGGACTTGGATAAATTGAGAGAACCTGAAGAGGAATGGGTGGCATTGGGAGATGAAATAGTGAAGGCAGAAGAGGACAAAATTAGTAGAAAGGCAAGACCTACATAAAATTCTTGTATATCACAGGAAATACCAAATTTAATTGATGAAAGGAGAAAATATAAAAATACAGTAAATGAAACAGGCAAAATAGAGTACAGATGACTAAGAAATGAGATTGACAGGAAGTACAAAATGCTAAGCAGGAGTGGCTAGAAGCCAAATGCAAATCTAAAATAAAGCTTACAAAATATTTTGTAAGCTGTCATGTTTTTAACTTGTGTATTTTTATACAGTGGCTAAGTGCAATGTTGCACTTGTTATTTTAAGCCCAATTTTTTTTAACAAGATGACCAGCTTATAACATATATGTGACTAGATGATGGTGACATATTGCACCGAAACCGATGGTCATTTAATAAATTATTGATGTGCGATCTTGGATTTTTATTTTGAAAACTATAAAACGATCATATCGCCTCCAAACCCGGCTATGTTAGGTAATCTTAAGAATACTGATCTTAAGATTTTTAAATAAGGGTCACGAAATCTCAGGGCGCTTGTGCTTGGCGTTAAAGACAATGTTCAAACAGTAAAGTTTGGTCATTGCACAATCCAAGAATCAGCTTGTACTCTCAGAAAAGGCGGATAACCTGAAAATAGTAACTGCATGATTAAAATGCTCGACGACCCAATCTACGAAATGTAATTGGATGTCTCCTTTTTTGAAAACATTGAATTATTGTTCTACGCTCCCTAGAAGTACAGTTAGTACCATTTTCTGCCACTCCTGCAGAGGAAATGGGCGCTGCCTCTGAATACTTGGCGAACTACTTGATTTTTTCTCGTCCTGAATTTGAATTTTTCCTCATGTTTCCCACGCAGCGACTGTTCAAGGGTTGCCTACATTGTTTCCTGTGGCAAACAAAGCGCTAAGAGCGTGGAACATCCTCTCTTTATTATTAATCGTTTCGAATTATTTCACTGTTGAGCCTGTTGTTACTAATACCCTTCTTGTGCTAAGCGTTCTTTTGATTACAATGCCAAGTTTTAGTAATCATGTATAAGAAATCAACCTCTTCTATACAGGGTGTTACAAAAAATGTACAGCCAAACTTTCAGGAAACATTCCTCACACACAAAGTAAGAAAATTTGTTATGTGAACATGTGTCCGGAAACGCTTAATTTCCATGTTAGAGCACATTTCATTACTTCTCTTCAAATTACATTAATCACGGAATGGAAACACACAGCAACAGAACGTACCAGCGTGGCTTCAAACAATTGGTTACAGGAAATGTTCAAAATGTCCTCCGTTAGCGAGGATACATGCATCCACCCTCCGTCGCATGGAATCCCTGATGCGCTGATGCATCCCTGGAGAATGGCGTATTGTATCACAGCCGTCCACAATACGAGTACGAAGAGTTTATACATTTGGTACCGCTAGACTAGAGCTTTCAAATGCTCCCCTAAATGAAAGTCAAGAGGGTTGAGGTCAGGAGAGCGTGGAGACCATGGAATTGGTCCGCCTCTACCAATCCATCGGCCACCGAATCTCTTGTTGAGAAGCGTACGAACACATCGACTGAAATGTGCAGGAGCTCCATCGTGCATGAACCACATGTTGTGTCGTACTTGTCAAGAGATATGTTCTAGCAGCACAGGTAGAGTTGTTGTTGTTGTGGTCTTCAGTCCGGAGACTGCTTTGATGCAGCTCTCCACAATACCCTATCCTGAGCAAGCCTCTTCATCTCCACATAAGAACGACAACCTACATCTGTCTGAATCTGCTTACTGTATCCATCTCTTGGCCTTCCCCTGCGACTTTTTCCCCACACACTTCCCTCCAACGCTAAATTCACAATTCCTTGATGTCTAAGAATGTGTCCTACCAATCTATCCCTTCTTTTAGTCAAGGTATGCCAGAAATACCTTTTCTCCCCAATTCTGTTCAGTACCTCCTCATTAGTTACGCGATCCACCCACCTAATCTTCAGCATTCTTCTGTAGCACCAAATTTCAAAAGCCTCAATCCTCTTCCTGTCCGCACTGTTTATCGTCCATGTCTCACTCCCATACAAGGCAACACTCCATACAAATGCCTTCAGAAAGGACTTCCTTAGGTTTAAATCAATATTCGAGGTTAACAAATTTCTCTTTTTCAAGAACGCTTTTCTACCCATTGCCATTCTGCATTTTATATCCTCTGTACAGCGACCATCATTTGTTATTTTACTGCCCAAGTAACAAAACTCATCTACCTCCTTTATTGCTTCGTTTCCCAATCTAATTGCTTCAGCATCACCTGATTTTCTTACACTGCACTCCATTACCCTAGTTTTACTCTTGTTAATGTTCATCTTATATGCACCTTTCAGCACACTGTCCATTCCGTTCAATTGCTCTTCCAGGTCCTTTGCTGTATCTGACAGAATTACTATGTCGTCGGCAAAACGCAATGTTTTTAATTCTTCACCCTGAACTTTAATTCCTTCTCCAAATTTCTCCTTGCTTTCCTTTATGGCTTGCTCAATGTACAAATTGAACAACAATGGAGAAAGACTACAACCCTGTCTTACTCCCTTTCCAACCACTGCATCCCTTTCATGCCCTTCAACTCTGACAACCGCTGTCTGGTTTTTGTACAAGTTGTAAATAACCTTATATTTTACTCCTGCTTGCTTAAGAACTTGAAAGAGTTTATTCCAATCAACATTGTCAAAAGCCTTCTCCAAATCTACAAAAGCTAGAAATGTAGGTTTGCCTTTTCTTAATCTATCTTCTAGGATAAGCCGTAAAGTGAGTATTGCCTCCCGTGTTCCTACATTTCTCTTGAACCCAAACTGATCTTCCCCGAGGTCAGCTTCTCCCAGCTTTTCCATCCTTCTGTATATAATTCTGTTAATATTTTGCAGCCATGACTTATTAAACTGATGGTTCTGTAGTTTTCACACCTGTCTGCACCTGCTTTCTTAGGGATGGGGATTATAACATTTTTCTTAAAGTCTGAGGGTACTTCACCTGTCTCATACATCTTACACACCAGGTGAAACAATTTTGTCATGGCTGGTTCTCCCAGAGACTTCAGTAGCTCTGAGGGAATATCATCTACTCCAGGGGCCTTGTTTCGACTTAGGTCTTTCAGGGCTCTGTCAAATTCTTCTCTCAGTACAGTATCTCCTATTTCATCTACATCTACATCCTCTTCCCTTCCTACAATATTGTCTCGAAGTTCATTTCATTTGTATAGTCCCTCTATATACTCTTTCCACCTTTCAGCTTTCCCTTCTTTGCTGAGAACTGGTTTTCCATCAGTGTCCTTGATATTCATAGAGCTGTTTTTCTTATCTCCAAATGTTTTTTTTTTTTATTTTCCTGTAGGCTGTATCTATTTTCCCCTATTTATACATTCTTCTACATCCTTGCATTTGCCTTCTAGCCACTCCTGCTTTGCACTTCCTGTCAATCTCCTGTGATACCCAAGGATTTTTTGTAGGTCTTTCCTTCCTACCTATTTTGTCCTCTGCTACCTTCACTATTTCATCTCTCAATTGTACCCATTCCTCCTCTATTGTTTTATTTTCTCCTGTTTCTGTCAATTGTTGGCTAAAGCTCCTTCTGAAATTCTTAAGAACCTCAGGTTCCTTCAATTTATCCAGGTCCCATCTCCTTATTTTCCTACCTTTTTGTAGTTTCTTTAGTTTCAACCTACAGTTCATAACCAACAAGTTATGGTCAGAGTCTATATCTGCCCCTGGGTACGTCTTACACTGTAGAACCTGATTCCGAAATCGATGTCTTACCATTATAGAATCTATCTGGTATCTTCCGGTGTCTCCTGGTCTCTTCCACGTATACAACCTTCTTTTGTGATTCTTGAACCTGGTGTTTGTTATAACTAAATTATGTTCTGCGCAAAATTCTACCAGGCGATCACTGTGCTGGTCATAGTAGTTTACCCGCATTCCTATTTTCTTATTCATTATCAGTCCTACTCCTGTGTTACCCCCAATTGATTTTGTATTTATAATCCTGTACTCACCTAACCAGAAATCCTGTTCATCCTGCCACCGAACTTCACTAATCCCCACTATATCTAACTGCAACCTATCCATTTCCCTTTTTAAATTTTCTAATTTTCCTACTCGATTAAGGGATCTAACATTCCACACTCCGACCCGTAGAATGCCAGCATTGTCTTTCCTGATGATCACATCCGCCTGGAGATCCGAATGGGGGACTATTTTACCTCCGGAATATTTTACCCGAGAGGATGCCATCATCATATGTTCATACAGTAGAGCTGACAAAGCCACATTAGCTGATGTTACAAGGCCAGATCAGTCAATCATCCAGACTGTTGCCTCTGTAACTACTGAAAAGGCTGCTGCCCCTCTTCAGGAAGAACACATTTGTCTGGCCTCTCCACAGATACCCCTCCGCTGTGGTTGCACCTACGGTACGGCTATCTGTATCGTTGAGGCACGAAAGCCACCCCACCTCGGCAATGTCTGTGGTTCATTGGGGTGAACAGGTAGAGTATGAGTATCCCGTATGAAATCATTATAACGTGCTCCACTGAGCGTAGGTGGAAGAACAATAGGATGGTAAGACTCTTCCTAGAAGATGTCTCACGGCAGTAATAATAATAATAACTTTGCAAAGTACAGTAAGCATATATATATATATATATATATATATATATATATATATATATATATATATATATATATATATATATTGCGAGCATGAAGGTCGGAGTGAGAGTTTAAAATAGGGAAAATTTAATTTTTAAAACTCACAACCACCAGCAGCGAACCAAATTACTAAACATGCAAAAACACTGGAACTGTGATTTCCATTGTTTGACTCGTTTTCTAGGGGATGATATCACACGTTCACAGCTTTCCTTCCCTGCATATGATTAACAAAACAAATTCATAATAAAATCAAGTTCATGAGAGAAAAGGGTGTACTAACTACTATTTTTGAAAACACGTGAAAGCTCACTTTATGTTGTTTATTTCACAATCTCAGAACCCTGTGGCTGATACGTCTGTACGTTGGCACATTTATCAAATAAATTTATAGCTCGTAGAGCCCCCAGACAAAAATGAATATTTGTCGCAAATTGTTTTATCACCATGTGGCTGTCTCAAACACCGTTTATGTTCATGCCTATGTGACGACACGTGTTACATTAACAAATCACAGTCACTTTAATTCAATGCGATGCACACCTTGTTCCACCGGCTAAATATTCAAAAACACACAGTAGCACTCGATTCAACTTGGTGCAGTCTACGACGAGCGATTGCCACACACAAATCTATAACGTCCAACTGCAGATCCACATGCCGACTGATGCAGAGCGACGCCGCCCAGCCAGCTACCCCACTCGCTCCCGCCTCGTCACTTCCTGCCCTCGCCTGCGCGCGCGCGTGCCAAAAGCTGAACTGCCGGTTTTTTTTTCCCTACATCATCAACTTCTCCATGTGAGCTGTTCTAACCGATTTGCCAACGTACAGCGCTCAGCCAGTACATTTCTAAAACTTTACTTAAAATCAAAATAATTACACTACACATTAAATAAATTTCTTCTTAGGTTTTTATATTGGTATAAACTTCCTTTGTACTATTTATTATAATCGTGCAATTTCTTATATCACAAATAAGTGATTTAACTGAATACTTCAAGATAAAGTACACAAGATTAATTGAAAATAAAATGAGAAATAGTTAATATATTATTTTTATAAACAAACGTCGCCATGCTAGTTGTGTAACTGTCTTGTATTCATTGGTAATTTATTAATTTTCATTGTCAATTAAACATATTATGCCAGATGTGACTATATCAGCTAATTTTTTTGTTATTTATCAACAGGCTATTTTGTAATGAGGGCCTTAAAGGTTCCTAACTGCATCGTATTACTTCAAATGCCAGTAGTATTTGAATATTTTATTTCACGCTGTACACTGCACTGTGCCTGACACTCGCCATTGTCCCTCTCTCCCCTCACCGGAAACGAACTGGAAAATCCTAAGCTGGAACAAGCCATCAACATCGGCCTGCTCGCTGGCCTCCCGTCAGCTACAAGCGCAGAGCAAATCTCAACGTGGAGAATTTCTACCTTTGGCCTAACTATAAATGTTGCCACCCAACGGCGTACATACATTGCTACCATAATTAATAAGATTAACATTGTGTAACATTTAGCATTGGCATGGTCAATGTTAGCAGTGAACTGTTTTATTATCAAATGCTATTAACTACTAGTATTTCTATTGGGCGGTAATCTTACAATGTGTGTATATATATATATATATATATATATATTAGAAGCTAACAGTGTGTGTGCTGTGTGATAGGGGAGACAAGTCACACCGGCTGGAACTTCGTGGGAAAATGTTGGGCTGCAATCGATTTTTTTTTTTATTCTGCAGTTTCCAACCCAAGATAAACAAAAACTAGTCCGAACACTTTTCTTGCCAAATCTTTGAACTTGTAGTTCAACACGGCACAAATAGCAAAGATTCGAAATACCTCGAGCTAGAAAAAATTTCAAATGTTTGTAAATCTTATGGGACTTAACTGCGGGGTCATCAGTCCCTAAACTTACAAACTGCTTATGAACTACTTACGAACTAGGACGGCACAAATATCCATGCCCGAGGGGGGATTCGAATCCCCGACCGTAGTGGCCGTGCAGACCGTGACTGAAGCGCCTCAGTCCCCTCGGCCACCACGGTCGGCCCTCGAGCTAGTGAAGAATGCTTGCGTTAGGTACGTGTGCTATATACGGTTGTACGATCATATCAGTACTTCGTATACCCAGCTAGGTGGGATGCGCCCACATAAGTGGCGCGATTTTAAAACGCTGTGCATACTTCATCGATTTCTCAGCCACCAGTGCCCCCAATACTTATCTTCTCACATTAGACAGCTATCATCATTCTACAACCACAATAACAGATCGGAAACGTCTAGCATCTTGGCTGTACCTTCACACAACACTAAATCTTTCTCCGTGTCGTTCTCCATCTCAGCCATACGACTATGGAACACACTGCCATCTGATCTACGCCTTACACTAAACCACTCGACATTCAAGAGGAAACTCAAAATTCACATATTACGACGGCATAACCTCCATAGTTACCCTGCTCTCAGTTTTTTCTCTCAATCACTGCTTTGGATCTTACCATTCTATTTCTCTTCCTCTAATCAGTCTATCTCATCTATATCTCTCTCACCACATTCTATCGTCTTATGTCTCTGCTTGTAAATAACTCACAATCTGTAATAACATAACGAGGCAAATCCTAAATTCTTATAGGGCTGAACACAATATGAAACATTCTATGGGATCAAACTACGTTGGTCATCAGTCCCTAGATCTACAAACTAATTAAACCAAGTTAAACTAACCTGAAGACAACACACACATCCATGCCCGAGGGAGGATTCGAACCTCCGATGCGGGAGGCCGCGCGATCAGTAACGTGGCGCTCCAGTCCGCTCGGCTACTCCCACACGGCTTTGGTGTTACACCTCAGGGACCAAATAGTTAAGGTTATCGGTCTTTCATAAACTTGATTTTTTGTTAGTCCATTTGTAGTTGTTGTTTTGGCACTTTTAGTTCAAATGTTCAAATGTTTATAAAGCTTATGGGACTTAACTACGGGGTCATCAGTCCCTAAACTTATGAACTACTTACGAACTAGGACGGCACAAATATCCATGCCCGAGGGGGGATTCGAACCCCCGACCGTAGTGGCCGTGCTGACCGTGACTGGAGCGCCTCAGTCACCTCGGCCACCGCGGCCGGCGCACTTTTAGTTATGACTTTTTGTTCCCAGCTCCATGAGAGACGGGCATCAGTCGGAATTTTTAGTGGAATGACATTCATATTTTGCAACGACTTGTTTCTTCACAAATTAACCTGGAGGACGTGAAACCCAAAATATTCAGTAAGATTTATTTCTTTGTAATGAAAGTTCCGAATTACTGCTTATATTTTATTCGATAGCGCTACAGCTGTTTCAACAGTTTGTCATTATCAAGTGCCTGCGTATGTAAGAATTACATTAATTATAAATCAAATAATACAAAAATATACAAAAACATTGTTATAAATTTTCCTTATAACTTACGTGTATGATGTTTGGAAATATGTATATTTTCGTTTTATTTGATTTGTAATTAATGTTATTCTTATATACGCAGGCGCTTGATAATAACGAACTCTTGAAACAGCTGTAGCGCTATTGAATAAAATATAAACAGCAATCCTGAACTTTCATTATAATGTCATTCATCGACATTTATAATGCTGCAGGCCCAACAATCAGAAAAAAAAGATTTATTTCATTTACTTTAACACCAAGCACATGAAAAGTATATAGATTTTCTTTCATGACGTATTTGTGTTAAAAGCTAAAGATTATAATAATAATTTAATTTTCTATGTGGTATCATAACTGAACATTCTAACATATTTTCAACACTCTTATTGTCATTTGCGAAAAGAGTTCACTTTCGTATACGTAGAATTAATATTGCTTTGTTCCGTTATGATCTGAAATATTTAAACATTTAAAAATATAAATTCTTAAATTTTAGTTGAAAATATGTACAATAATTTATTCTCCCACCTCTTTCCACTTCTTTGATAATTCGCCGACAGATTTCATTGATGAACCAATTTGAAAAACAGGCATTTAATTTTTTTATTATTATTATTTTTTTTTTTTAATAGTTAGTTTCACTTACATTTCACGTTGCGGAGGCAGATTTTTCATCTTGGCAACGCTGTAGTAGTGAAGAGCGGTGACACGGGGTGCAGAGTCCGTAGCGCATAAGTAGGCAAAAAGGTTAGTAAGCAGCTTATAAATAGGTTGCATTTTTAGGAAAACTGTATGTATCTTCGTTCAGATGCAGCTCATCCTTGCCGTGTGTGTCTACTACAGTTTTATTTCCTGGACTGAAATATTCCTCTTTCATTGTACAAGGAACTCAGTTTAGTTTTTCAGTAATTTGGTCTTCGCCAGACTAACTAGGTAATAAGGTAAAGCAGTCAACAGTCCGAAGATTGGTTTGAACACCACAGTGCTTTACTAGGCATGGTCCTGTTTGGAGGTGGTATGCCGTTGCCTTCCTCCGACCTTCGAACTGACTTACCCAGCCAGTTATAGGGGGACCTAAAGTTTAACGTGGGTTCCGAACCACGGTGCTACTCGGTATTTTTCACATGAGCAATACTACCAGCGGTGAAAGAAGTGGAAAGTGACAGATAAAAATCCTAGGACCTGGCGGGGATCGAACCCGGGACCTTTGGATTTGTAGTCTGGCACTCTACCACTGTGCAACCGAGGCGCACTGACTAACTAGAAGAACATTAAAAAAAAAAGTTTGTGACACATCTGTATTACGCAAAAACTTACATTAACGAAGAAGCAAAGATTCCCAGTGAGAAGAAAGCAGAAATTACAAGTATCACAAGGAGACCACATGGGTACCGGATTTTAGAATTTCTTTATATTGATGGTACGTGAAGTTCAGAACTCAAATAACAATCAGCCAAAGCCATTCAACGCAACTCTCAAAAATACTCGAGAAAATCCACTTTGAAGTTTCGCAAGTGCACGAACACATCATAGCACTTGCAACGTCTGTCGGTGCATCTCAGGTGGTAGCTTTGGATACCCACAAATATATGATCGGTGGTTCGAATTTTGGCGTGGGAGATTTTTTTTTTTTTTTCGTGTTCAAATACTTACACAATTTTAATATCTAGTGGTAATTTTACGAAAAATGTACTTATTTTGGTATATTCGTAATTTACTATGTTTTATGAAAGGTTGTAAATAGTGTTGGTTTCAATCAAAAAAACGTAAGTTACATTTTTTAAAGTATTGGCTCCCCTATTAGTTAACGACGGTAGTCTTTGATTGTTCAGTTTGTGAAGAACTAGGATGTCTTTTTTTGTAAAGTCATCTCCATAGCTACCAATGGTTTTCCAAGCAGCTAACCTTCTTACCCATCGTTTCAGGTGTCGACAAGATATTCAGATACCCTGTACACATACAAACAAAAACTGACACAACATGTGGAATTACAGATCCCAAACTGAATTCGAAAACAACGAAAGAAATAGGTAACATAGTGGGATTCGAAGCACCGATTCCAGGACGCTACCACCTGTGCTACACCGACATCCGCTACAAGTGTTTTAGTTATTGGTACTTACGTGTACTTGCCTAATTTCCAAGTCGATTTTCTCAAGATTTTTTTTTTTATGTGTTGCGTCGAATGGCTTTGGTTGACTGTTATTTGAGTTCTAACTTTGACGTACGATAAGTAGCAAAAAATTCTGAAATCCGATTCCCATGTGGTCTCCTTGCCAGACACATACCAGGTAATTTTTGTTTATTCATTAAGAGAAATTTGATACTCCAACTTCGACGCCGTGCGATAATTTTAAGGAATAAATTCAGTTCTTCATCGAGGGAAAATCTCGAACTGTAAACATCGAATTTTTTCACTGAATGGTTTCCGCAATATGAGCCGAAAATGTTCAAATGTTTGTAAATCTATCGGACCAAACTGCGTGGTCATCAGTCCGTAGCTTACAAATTACTTAAGGAAGGCAATTTTTATCCCTATTCTGCCATTGCTATGTTACCCTTCGAATATGTACACTTTTCAATGGAACTATAAGTGATTAAACAACGTAATTTTTACTGCTTATATATAACATATATGTCTCAAATTACAAGTAAAATGAACATAATAATTCTAATGGTCTTGAAGAACTTTTTTTTATTCTTCCACTAGTAAAATTTAACATGTTTAGTACATTAATTATTATAAAAAAGTTGATGATTGTTTTGTGGTTCTCAATTTACTTGTAATGATTTATTACCATCTTCAGTACAAAAGACCAAATTTCATCTTTCTAACCCCATTATTTTATCAAGTAATGGTACCTGAAAGTAAAAAAATTGTAGTTTTGTGAAAAATCAATATAAAGTTTAATATTGCGGTTCTAGTACAGTTATTGGTGAGAGTTACTTACCACTAATATTTTCTGCGCCCTATTGAGCATCATCTGAATCATACTCATTTTCTTTTCTTCTCTTGGTCCCTCTTCTTTTCTGTCTAGCTTCTTTTGTGCATTTTAAATTAGCAATATCGGCTTTGCGGATTCACTCTTTATCTATTTGCACCATAGATTTTGCAGTATTTCCACTAGATTATATGCCCAATAATTCCGGGAAATTTTAATTTATGCGAAAATTTCTTTATTCGCGGCATTTTTATAAAAACATTATCACGATATGGGGAAGATAGTGTCACGGAAATGATGCAAAAATCAAAAGTTCAAATGTTTGTAAATCTATCGGACCTAACTGCACGGTCATCAGCATCTTGGTTATCTATCCGTAGCTTACAAACTACTTGAACTAAGGTAAAATAACCTAAGGACAACATACATACCCATGCCCTAGGGAGGACTCGAAGCTCCGACAGCGAGCAACCCGGTTCGTTGTTGTTCGGTGTGTTTTTGGCTCAGCTTTTTTACTGCAGAGGGTGTTCAGTCCTCTGACCGTCGCGCTGAGCCACGGCGCCCGGCTACTGCACCGCGGCAATATGAGCCGAGAAGTATTTCATTCCGACCGTACGGCTGCCTCTGCGTCACACGCAGCTGAACACGCGCAGTTGCGGCGCGGCACGTGCAGTGACGTGGCCCGCACACGTGTTGCACACGCGACTCATCTCGCGCCTAGCCTCTGTGCTAGCAGAGGAACAGGACGGCTGCGAGCCCACTGTTAGCAGCGGCAGTCGGGCGCAGCTGACAGCGGACAGCGCCTGGTGCGGACGGCGGGGCAGCCTTCAGCGCACGTGTCCGGCCTCACCTCACCTGTCATCGCAGGGGACAATTAAGCCCGAGCTAAACTGGAAACTCGGTCTGCGTCACGGCACTGTTTTTGTCAACTGAAGTAACTTCTCCTGTATGCATTACTCCACAATCTGCAAAGGTCTCACCGGGCTATTGTGCTTCGTTTCTGGAAGCACGGCAATGCCTCCGCGCACAGTCGTACCATCCTTTTCTCCAAGCCCTTCAAAGCACTTACGAACCCACCCACCCCCCTCCACAATCCCTGAATACATCTACATCTACATACATACTCCACAATTCACCGTAAGGTGCGTGGCGGAGAGTACACTGTACCACTACTAGGCATTTCCTTTCCTATTCCACTCCCAAACTGAAAGAGGAAAAAAGGAATGCCTATATGCCTCCGTACGAGCCCTAATTTCTCTTGTCCTTGTGATCTTTACGCGAAATGTAAGTAGGCGGCAGCAAGATCGTACTACACTCGGCTTCAAATTCCGGCCCTCTAAATTTACTTAACAAAAATTCACGAAAATAACGTCGTCTTTCTTCCAGCGATCCCCAATTGAGTTGCCGGAGCATTTTCGTGACACTCGCGCATTGGTCGAACCTACCGGTAACAAATCTAGCTGCTCGTCTCTGAACCGCCTCTATGTCCTCCTTTAAACTGATCTGCTGCGGGTCCCAAACACTTGAGCAATACTCAAGACGTGGTCGTACAAATGTTTTATTCGCGGTCTCCTTTACATATGAAGTACATCTTCCCAAAATTCTCCCAATAAACCGAAGTCGGCTGTCCGCCTTACAACTGTCCTTACATGCTCATTCCATTTCATATCGGTCTGCATTGTTACGCCTAGATATTTGAACGACGCGACAGCATCAACAAGCTCACTACTAATGCTGAATTCGAACATTATGGGATTGCTTTTTCTACTCATGCACATAACCTTACATTTTTCTACATTGAGAGCTAGCTGCCATTCTTCGCACCAACTATAAATTTTGTCTAAGTCATCATGTATGCTATTACAGTCAGTTACAGACGACACCCTCCCATACAGTATCATCAGCAAACAGCCGCAAATTACAACTTACTCTTTCCATCAGATCATTTATATAGATAGACGATACACTCGTCTCTCATGAACACTCGCCGTCGAGAACAACGTACTGCGTTCTATTACTCAGGAAGTCTTCCAGCCAGTCACAAATTTGTGAACCTATTCCATAAGCTCGTATCTTCGTTAGCAGTCTGCAGTGTGGCACCGCGTCGAACGCCTTTTTGAAGTAGAGAAGAACACAATCCGCCTGTTGCCCTTCGTCCATGGCTCGCAAGATGTCATGTGAGAAAAGGGCAAGCTGAATTTCATATGAACTATGTTTCCTAAAGCCATGCTGATTCATGGAAAGAAGCTTTTCCGTTTCAAGGAAATTTACTATATTTGAATTGAGAATATGCTCTAAAATTCTACATGAAACTGATGTCAACGATATTGGCCTGTAATTGTATGGGTCAGTTCTCTTTCCTTTCTTTTACACGGGAGTCACCTGCGCTTTTTTCCAATCACTAGGAACTTTGCGCTGAATTAAAGAATCGCTATAAATGCAAGCTAAGTAGGGGGCCAACGTCACAGAATAGTCTTTGTAAAACCGAACTGGTATTCCATCCGGACCAGCAGATTTTTTCGTATTTAGCTCTCTCAGCTGCTTCTCTACACCGGAAATACCTATTGCTATGTCCCCCATTTCGGAATTAGTACGTTGATCAAATGATGATACATTTGTGCGGTCCTCCTGCGTGAAATATTTCTTAAAGGTTAAATTTAGAACTTCAGCTTTCCGTTTGCTTTCTTCAATTACTGCCCCGGATTAATAAACGAGTGACTTGATTGTGGGCTTTGACCCGCTTATCGATTTTACATATTCGCTGATCAAGTATACCTTGTGACATGTCTGATTTTATATCTTTATTACTTTAACAATAGTTTTAGTTTTGATTTGTAAATTTTATAGAAGCCAAGTAGCTGGCTGACAGTAGGCGAAGAAGCATGATGCAATAGATGGAAGGGGTGGGAAAAGCATAAAACATAGCACAGATCAAGTATGGACCGCGAGAAAGCACGAAAGTGTAGCAGAGCATATTTTAAGGGATTTTCACTGGGGGACATTGGAAGGATGATCCGGGGCCTCCGGGGGGTCTCCCCCGGAAAAAAAATTAAAATATTGATTCCTACAACCGTATTTTGAAGCCTTTCTCTATTAGAATCAAAGCTGCTTAATTTTTCCTAAATAGATTTGTATTAATATATATATTTTTAATGATAAATAAAAATGTTTGTGGAACAATACTAAATTTGGATTTCGAAGAAATCATTTACGTCTCCTAATTTTGTTAAACAATCTTTCAATTGTTTTTGTCGTATTTTATTTGTTAAGTAGTTAAATAGAATACAGTACCTGTTATAAGTTCACTTTAATTTGATATGGCTATTAAATGAAAATAGTATTAAATTAAACTAATGTCACTACTATGATTACTTAAAATACTTTCCCTTGCACTTTCTGTTTAATAAATCATTATTTGTCTTAAAAGCTCATATTACGTTAAAATTACATGAATTTGCATCCCACACATGACCACGCAATAGAATGATGGTAGTTGCGACATTACCATTCGAATAACACAAGAAAATCAACACTATAAGGTACATTTACGATACTCACACCAGACCTATCATACGTCCGCTCGAGTCGAGGACTCAGCAAACTGACTTCAATGGCGGACATCTCTCATAATCGCTCCTCCGTTTAAAGTTGCTCGGCGGAGCTCTCCCATTGGCTGAAGGCATAACGGGACCCACCGCCAACCTGACAATCCTACAAAACTCGCATTCTGCTGGCTAGCAACCTCTGGTACCACAAGAAAAGCTCTGCTTTTCTCTTAGCAAGCAAATGTTGGCTATCCTACTTGGAAACATTCTGCTACTGCTAAACCCACTACAATCTCTGTCATCTCACCACCTCCGTCACACCCACACATGGGAAGGGACATGGGTGCTGTGGAGCCACGCTCCTTGTATTGCACTTCTGTGTTCACTGGTCCCTAATTCAAAACTGCATTGTAACAAAATAATGACCTGAACGGCCATCTAAAGAATCCAACCATTCTGTTGGCATTAATAAAAATGTTGTTGTTGTGGTCTTCAGTCCGCAGACTGGTTTGATGCAGTTCTCCACGCTAGCCTGTCCTGTGCAAGTCTCTTCGTCTGAGAATACTTTCGGCAACCTACATCCCATTGAATATGCTTACTGTATTCGTCCATCGGTCTCCCTCTACGATTTTTACCCCACACACTTCCTTCTAATGCTAAGTTGACGTCCTTGATGTCTCAGAATGTGTCCCACCAACCTATCTCTTCTCTTAGAACACGCCAGAAATTCCTTTTCTTCCCAGTTCTGTTGAGCACCTCCTCATTAGTTACGCGATCTACCCATCTAATTTTCATCATTCGTCTATAGCACACATTTCAAAAGCTTCTATCAACTTTTTGTCTGAACTCCTTATTGTTCACGCTTCACTTCCATACAATGCTACACTCCGGAAATAAATTAAGAGTATTATAGGATAAGGTAAATGAAGCGAACTAACAGTACCGCTTCAACATTGAGCTGTTAGCGTCCAGATAGTCTTCTCAAATTAAATATATGCAAACACAGGCATGCTATTGTGAAGCGCTATTTATCAAACTTAAAACTTCAAAAGAAACTGAAACTGCGCTGCAATGGAGACATTTGTCATTTTCTCACTTCCGAAAAATGTTGTGATGGTGACTTGTTAAGCTGGTAATGTCAAAAAAATTAAATAGTGAAACAATAAGACAATGGACGAGCAAATAGAACATTGACTGACATTTTCTACCTGTGCTTACTGCATGTTTTGCATTGTTCAAACAATGAGAAGGTGAAAGTGTAGCATGTACATAAAAAAGAATACTTGGGCATAAAGGGTTTTTGGAAAACAAGCATCAACTGGGAAGTCAAATGGTGTAGTTACAGCAAACTATGCATGTTGACCATTCTGACTTCATCAATTAATCTGCCCCTGATTTTTGTGCAAACTTGTCATGGTTTATACGCCAACTGGGGAAACGCCCCACGTAAATATTAAGAGAACACATCAAACTTGGTAGCTCAAGGATGATATAGAAATCCAGGTGCTTGAATAAAGAAATATAATCCATTTCTGTTTTTTCATATCTTCTTCCTTATACGTAGAGGTATACGTCAATTAAAATTATTTCGTAATTGCAATAGTGGAGAACAGCATTGCTGCGTGAACCCAGCCAGACATAGCACTCAACCTCAAAACAGACTACAAAGAGTCCATGGTGCTTCAGAAAGAAATAATATTCGACGGTGGTTGGTCCCTACCACTGAACTTGTTTAAATGGCAATGACAAAAGTAATTTTCACCAAAGTATGACAATTTCTACATGAAATATTAAGTTAATTACATCAATTTTATTTTATGTGAATTTGATTGCATGTACTGTAACTCTCCACAAATAAAGTAAAAGTATCTGCTGTAGACTTTCATAAAGGAGCATTTGTATACAGTGTAGTACAGTATTGGTAGTCATGTGTAGATCTGTATACTGTACTACAATTTTTACTGTTGCATTCTTGCGTATTTATTATTGCTGTGATAAAATAAAATGAACTGAGGAAGAAGCAAAATGTATTACTTGAATTTAAAAGTTTTAGTAATATTACACTGAAGGAGAGGCGATGGCGATCTGTCGACAGGAGAGTCTAGGGCAGGAAACTGCTGAGGTCGAGTAAAATACTTTGACCGTCCGTATGGAGAACTCCCTGGAACTACAGAAACAATTTATGTCTCGTCTTGGCAGAACGACCTGCCTTCATAGTTGAAGTGATTTGTTCGCGACATTGTTAGAATTTGTGCGGCAAACGGCGACTTTATTCATCAATGACCTCCCACAACACATATCTGATGCCACCTCCTTTCTGTATGCCGATATACAAATATCTTGATTACCGGTAATGTCGACATATTACAAGATGCAGTCAATGAATCCACTGGTCAATTACACCCTTGGTTGAAGCAAATAGAATATAAATACACAGAAAACTGTAAGCATGAATTTTCACACAAGACAAAATGTTACCCTGTGTAACGTAGCAGTAGCCATTGGCAAAGACTCCATTGCTAACAGACAGGACACCAAATTTCTTGGACTTACGATAAGTAATACTCTACATTGGAAACGACATATTGAGGCCTTGTCACAGAAACTCAACAAAATATGTTACTTCCTACGATCAATCAGAGATTCAGTCAGTATAGATACTTTGAAGCTGATATACCATGCCCTGTTTGAGTCAGTTTTGAGCTATGGCTTGATCTTCTGGGGAAGTAGTTCTGAATCCCTTGAAATTTGAAAATTCAAAAACATGTTTTTAGAATAATAGCTTTGAAAAATAGATTTGAACACTGGAAACCACTGTTCAAAAAGCTAAAAGTACTCCCACTCCCATGTCTCTATATACTGGAAGTGGCTTGTTGTACAGTCCAATATCTGGAATCCCTCGACAGAAATGCTGACCGCCACACACATGCCACAAGAAATAAAACCCACCTGCAAATTATACCTCACAACACTAAACTATTTGGTAATGGGTCTAAGGATATGGGCATAAAAATTCATAACCGCCTCCCTCCAGACTTAAAAACAATCAAAAATCCAAATATAATGAGAATTAAATTAAAGGAACGATTACTAAATCACTGCTTCTATTATATTCAGGAGTTTCTGGAGCCAAAATTCTAAGTTATATCTGTGAACCTATATGTTATAGCTATAAGATAGCTATAAGAGGATATAAAATGCACAATGGCAATGGGTAGAAAAGCGTTCTTGAAAAAGAGAAATTTGTTAACATCGAATATTGATTTAAGCCTAAGGAAGTCCTTTCTGAAGGCATTTGTATGGAGTGTTGCCTTGTATGGGAGTGAGACATGGACGATAAACAGTGCGGACAGGAAGAGGATTGAGGCTTTTGAAATATGGTGCTATAGAAGATTAGGTGGGTGGATCGCGTAACTAATGAGGAGGTACTGAACAGAATTGGGGAGAAAAGAAATTTCTGGCATACCTTGACTAAAAGTAGGGATAGATTGGTAGGGCACATTCTTAGACATCAAGGAATTGTGAATTTAGTGTTCGAGGGAAGTGTGTGGGGTAAAAATCGCAGAGGAAGACCAAGAGATGGATACAGTAAGCAGATTCAGACAGATGTAGGTTGCCGTTCTTATGTGGAGATGAAGAGGCTTGCTCAGGATAGGGTATTGTGGAGAGCTGCATCAAACCAGTCTCCGGACTGAAGACCACAACAACAACAACAACACAATAAGTTTTACACGTAATGTCTGATTTGTATGTACTCTACTCTGCAACAAAACTTCCTGTGCTAAATTGAAACATTAATATATTATGGTAACTTTGCAAATCCTGTGGATTACACTTTACTAATGTAATATGTTTCAGCTAATAGATTTTGCATACTAAATTATCCACGATATATTTTTCTGCCTTGTGAAGTCCGTAACTCCATGTTCTTGTACTAATGTAATATTTTATAGCTAAAACAATTTGCATACTAAATTATCCATGATAATTTTAAGAACAAATGTTTTCACCTTATAGAAAACAAGTACTGTTATTTTGCTTATAATTATTTTTGCATTTATATTTCTGCTTATAAGTATCTACATATATTTTTCTTCCATGTGTAATAAAGTCTGTAACTCCATGTCCTTAGCCTTAATTTAATTTTTATAGCACCATTTGCCTTATTGTACAAAGTCCAAAAGTGTTGTATTCTTAGTGACTTGTCCTATATCATTGTGTGCTCTACTGTACACATGTGTGATCTACAGGACAAATAAAACAAACTTACTTACTTACTTGTGGGGACTTTAACCTTGGCATGGGTTAATACGTGTCAGTTTAAGAGCTTCATGTTTTTCCGCTTCCGTTATGGAATTGTAATTGAACAGAGTATTTGATTCCACACAAGTTTCATTAAATGCTTCAGTTGTTAAATAACAGGAAAACACGTTTTCCAGTAATGTTCATTGTTTTTTTAATTAATTTATTTTTTTCTTTTTGTCTTTGCTACACTTTTTATGTCAAATTAACTATCACTACATTTCATCTCTCTCTCTCCCTCACACATACTCTTTATAAATATCGCGGTCAATAATTTCAAGACCTTTACAAAGAATTTTTATACATTTTATGTTTTTGATGGGATTAAATTAACGCGAAACCGGTGAATCGCGATCTTGTAATAAACGAAACGTGAGAAACTATCGCGGCTACTAGGTATTTAGCTAATGAAAGAAGACAAGGCGGCGGAGCGAGGAAAGAGAAAATCTAGGTCCAAAGTCCGTTTCAGATACGTTGTTGTTTTCCTCTACAGGCTCTCCTTCGTTGCCGCATTTAGTGCGTATTTTGTACTGCTTTGCGCAGGTAAATTACAGTCCGGCGAAGCGGTTAGGTGCCGTCTGAGTTGCGACCACGGGATCCCCGGAAGCTCCCTAGAGGTGCAATGTAGTCGACGGAAACGGAGAATCAATATTCAATTAGCGGTCTTTAAGCAAATAAGCGAAACAGAATGCGGCCAGCTTAAATTTCGCGGTTCATTCCCGGCTTCTCCGCGGTGAGAGCAGTTAATTAGTTTCCTTCTCCTGACTTTAATTCGTATCCATGAGGGAGGGCCACCAGGGCAGTTCGCCCCTAAAGGAATACGAGTCGAGGAATGGAGTTAGACGTAACTGGATTAGAGACGGCCATGGCACAATCCCTGCTATGCCGTCTATTTTATTTTACTAATGAAAGGGCTACCTTTTCTTCTATTCGTAGATGTGCGAGATAAGTGGAAGTAATTTCAATATTTCATGTCCTTCGCACACTAGCGCTGAGAAGTCGTTTGTAGTAATGTTTTACTGTTGCCAGCACTGTTTACATGCCGGAGTCGAGCATGTATAGTCGCAAAGATGGACCGTATTGTACAGTATACTGATGGACGGACTTTGGTAAGTTCCTTTACATCTTTAAAATTCCAACAGTTGAGGCTTATAAGTGTTATGTAACAGTTTTATATGTATAACGTGGAAGTCATTGTTATATCTTTTCATACAATTTGGTTCTAAATTTGTTATAAATAATTCGTCGCCAAGAAGAGCCTGATGTGCCAATTTATTATGTGCCAATAATGTCTGACCAGGTCGCACGCCACCTCACTAAAGTAACATCCAGCCAATCAGTCATCTATTAGCGTGTACGGCTAGCCAGCGTAGTAGAACTGTTATTATCAATACTGAACCAGAATTAGTGAAAATCTGTGTTAACGAGTTTTTCATCTGAGACTTATACCAGGCAGCGTCCTATCCATATCATTGTTATTCCGAGACTTAATCATGAAAGTAAGAGGTACTAATGATAAAAGGTGATAATTTCAGTGACAAATGTGCTCAATTAACTTGGTGTAATATAAACCCGAAGTCATGGTATTATTAATTAAAACTAAATGTTACTGAACTATTATGTGTGTCACTGCATAGTTATTCAGTTCCACAGTTTTCTAAAAGACAGAGTAATTCATTCAGTTTATAGATATCAAATTAATGACAGTATTAATTAAAATTTTGCAGTCACTGAATATCATAAATGAAAAGTGTTAACGAAATATTGGTGAGAGTATGGAATTCGCATAGTTAACAATTTGCAAGTATCAGTACGTATTTGAATTGCATAGCAGACCTTATTAAAAATTTTAATCAAGTACAATTTTCACAGTTAAAATTAACAAGTCATTACAATTAGTTGCTCACTACCAGTATTACGTATTCTATTCAAGTGACTGTGTGGAAGACAATAAGCATTACGATGAATCATAAATTTGACAACATCTTAAAACCATTATGTTGCTAAATGCTGCTCATTGATGCATAATAGTTGTAAGATCGCTGCGCTGCTTGGCAATCGCTTTATCATATTTCAGGCTTGGGTATTGTCTTTCTGGTTTGTGCTTGGCTCAACCTATGTAGTGTAGCTGTGTCCGTCCTCCTATTAAATCAAATCCCATTAATTAATATAAATAATTAAATGATTTCTTCCAAATTTTGTTCGTTCATTCAGTGAGAGTGGCGACCGTAAATTGTTTTCTACCACTAAACTCATAATTTTTCGGCTGTTTGTTTACGTTTTAACAGCAATAATACTTTACAAAATATTTTTCATATTCATCACCATATATCCGCTCGATGTCACGCACATAAACGCAGTGGCATCTATCACGTTATAACCTCCACAACATTTATCGGTATTCATTTATTTAACGATTGCCTTTCCATCAGGTCAGCGATTAGGCTCACGGTACATTCTTCATTGTTAATTGTCCGGTAATAGTAGGGGTGGGAGGTTATACGCCTACCTTAACGTAAAAGAAATTATGTGAGGTACCAGATTTTCACACTAAAACACGGTAATGATGTTTTGGTATGGTGTTACTTCCGTACAGAATAGGTAAGGGTGCAGATAGCCATTGAAAATATCTTTATAGAAGTGTCTAATGATCAAAATTACACTACAAAACCAATAATAAGTAACCTTTCAGAATATGACATGCAGTTCCTTTTGCTAGATATTATTACTGATCATGATAGTTTAAGAGGGTAGTCAGAAATCCGAAATTGATCATTTTCAAAACTGTTCAAAGACATGAATTTGAGGGATGTTTACAGTGGTCATACCATGAATATGAAATAGAAAACTTTCATAAATAACCTCCTTAAATTATTTAACAACTGCTTTCCCCAAAAACAAACATTAAACAAAAGTCTATAAAGAATCCATGGATTACTCAAGGAATAAAGGCCTCCGTTAAGACAAAAAGGAAACTGTATCTATCAATCAGAAATAGTTCAGATGTAAATGCTTTAGATCATTACAAAACATACAGCAAAACATTGAAAATGGTAATACGGACATCAAAGCAAATTCATTATTAGAAAAGGATAGTCACATCAGTAAACAAAATAAAGATAACATAGTATAAAGTGAAGGAGAAGATGAACACGAGCACATAGCACTAAGAAAAAAATGACTCACGGGTAACAGGTATGTGCAGTGTTGCTGAAATATTCAATAAGCATTTCATAACTGTTACTGAAAATACGGAATTATTAGGGTCAGTAATTGCTGAAATGGAATAACTTACACATGTCACTACAAATAACTAAAGTAATATGACACAACACCGCTAGAGGAACGGCCACTATGAAACTCTTAAAATAAAAAAAAATCCAGGGGCTATGATACTATATCACCAATTTTGATTAATCATTATGCCTCTGCGTTTAGTGATATTATAAGTCACTTGTGTAACCAGTCTTTTATCACCGGAACATTTCATGAACAGTAAAAAAATGCTGAAGTTAAGCCATTGTATAACAATGGAGATAAAGAAATTCCGTCGAATTTCCGTTCAATTTCACTTTGGTCCGAATTCTCAAAAAATTTAGAAAAGTTTATGAATAGTCGTATTCTCAAACATCTGACCAGTAATAAAGTATTATCCATTTCAAAATTCAATTTTTCTTAAGTGTTCTGACATTGAGAAGGATATCTACACATACAGTGAGGATATACTTAATTCATTAGACAATAAATTACAGACCACCGGTATACTTTGTGATCTGTCAAAGGCATCATCTAACTGGAAACTAATAACATGTGAGGACCTCCAAGATTCTATTTTAGGGCCCCAGGTTTTTCTTGTATATATCAATTACCTTTCATCAGCATCGTTACTCGAAGCCAAGTACGTTTCATTTGCAGGTGACACAAACATTACAGTAAATAATAGCCTCATAAAGGTCGACTAATTAAATTTTCTTGGCAATTCTCTGTCGGTAAACCTTGAAAAATACACTATATTCAGTGTAGAACATGTAAAACTTTTCTTGATAGTATATGCCTAAAGTATGACCACAAGGAGATAGAAGTTGACAGTGTCAAATAATTGGGATACAACTTCATAATAAATTTAACTGGTAGGAGCATAGAACAGAACTGGTGAAGCGCCTAAAAAGTCCCTATTTGCTATGCGAATGTTGTCACACGTAGGAGATATAAAAATAAAAATAAAACTACCGTATTAAGAGTAGTTTCATACCACGAGTCATATGGGATTATTTTCTGGGGTAACTCATCTGGCCAAGTTTTCAGAGCCTAAAACGTGCGATACGAATAATTTGCGGTATCAATAACATCCTGCAGAGGGCTATTTCAGAAACTATGGATACTATCTACTGCTTCCCAATAGATTTATTCTCTAATGAAATTTGTCATTGAAATACAGTTTTTTTCCAAACCACTAGCTTAGTTCATTGGTTCAATACTATAAACAAGAATAACGTCCACAAAAATTTGCAGTCACTAACTTTGCTTCAGAAAGGAGTCCACTATTTAGTAATACACATTTTCAATAACATACAAGCCACCATAAAAAAAAATTAACTCACAATAAAGTTCAGTTTGAATTTTTGGTGGGCACCGTCTTCTCCATTGATGACTTCTTATCAGAAATGACTGATGTATGTTAAGGTACATAATATTCACAAATGTGTTCAGTCTGAATTCAGTACCAATATTCTGCAATAATATGATCATTGTAAAAATAAATAATAAATAAATAGAATAAAAAAAAATACTATATGCACCTAGTATATTCAACATTTTCTTGGTAGTAATAAGCTGTATGTCCTTTCCAATGTAAATATTTTTTCAGACCGATTCCACGTCCACAAGGGCAATTACAGTTTTGGATCTAGGGAAGGAACATTATGGTCTCATTTTGTGTTTATTGAGTATCTTGTTTTCTGACATGCTGTACATCCAAGAGAATCTCCTCAGTTTGGGTTAACTGGAATGAAAAGTACATCTAATACATCTAATAGCGCAGGAAATAGTTTTGGTACACTTGTCAAATTCGAGGAGAAAGTGGACTGCTTTGTGTATAGCAAAATACTGGAAGTAGGGCTTAATTTCTGCCGGAACGAGCTGGAACGCTTTCCGGCACATTCCAGAGATTTATTTATTTATTTTAATTATCCTTTCTAAAGAGAACGGTACCGGAGGTTTGAAATAGTACTCGTGTATTACATCACAACGTAATTTTCGCTGCGCCAGCCAATGAACCTGACGCCAAAGTGATGGCAAGAGACTTGGGGCGAGGTGCTGTGAGTGTTTATAATGACGCCGCGACCGGCTTTGATGCTGCCGCCAATTTTCTCTCGTGGAGTCTCATATTAATTAAATGGTAAAAGCCTTTCCCTTTGGCTAGTAACATACAAACTCCTAAATTATTCTACGAGCTGATTATTTACTCACCAGTGAGCTACTAATTTTATTTCTTGAGAAATTGTTTTCGTAGTTTATGTGGTTAAAATACAAATAGTGTTAAAGCAAGTCATAGACAATTTTTTATTTTATTTGTTATATTTTACATTTATAAGCGAGTTTATTTATTACCTGTATAAATACAATTTGTGATTTCTTTATCAGTCACTATCGTGAAAGTCTCAAATGACAAAATCTACATCTACATCTACATAGATACTCTGCAAATCACATTTAAGTGCCTGGCAGAGGGTTCATTAACCACTTTCATAACTTTTCTCTACCATTCCATTCTATAATAGCGCGCGGGAAGAAAGAACACCTAAATCGTTCCGTTTTCGATCTGATTTCTCTTATTTTATTGGGATGGTCATGTCTCCCTAAGTAGGTGGGTGCTTGCAAAATATTTTCACATTCAGAACTAAAAGTCGGTGATTGAAACTTCGCAAACAGATCACGCCGCATTGAATAACGTCTTTCTTTTAATGATTTCCACCCCAATTCGTGCAACATTTCCGTGACGCTTTCCCCTCCGTAACGTGATAAAACAAAACGAGCTGCCCTTCTCTGAACCTTCTCAATATCTTCCGTCAGTCCCACCTGGTGAGGGTCCCACAACGGGCAACAGTACTCCAAGAGAGGACGCACAAGTGTGATGAAGGCAGTCTTTTTGGTGGAGCTGGTGTATCTTCTAAGCGTTCTGGCTGAATAATATTATGTACGCTATTTCCCCGTAGCAATATATGTGAAGCAGTACTAGGGAGCTAGGTGACACCGATTGATTTGATCTTTGTGATTGTTTGTTTTTTACTGTAAGATATTATGGTTTTTGAAATCTGAATTTCAGAACTGTATTTTCTAAAAAATATATTGATTTTAACAGGGAAGCCGAAAAAGTTGCTCAGTGACCGGCGGCCAGTGCACACGTGACCAGCAGCAGCTCTACATTGTACGGTAACCGGCTTCTTAATAGAAGCGACTTATTTACATTTCGTGTGTGCTTTCTCTTGCAGCTCTTTATACTTTAGTGTGCTCGCGTGTTTGTTTATTAAGAATCGCGTTTATTTGTCAGCTCAGTTACTGAATTTTTTATTTATTAGCTCGCGTATATATTTTTCAGATTCGCCGTTAATAAACAGTTCAGCGTTAGGTTTATACTTTACAAAGCTCACTGTTTATCAAACTACTGAGTCCTCTGACGTACTTACTTGGAAGAAACAAAGGTTTTTAGAATGGC
The DNA here is from genome assembly GCA_026315105.1 of Locusta migratoria. NCBI lineage: Eukaryota > Metazoa > Arthropoda > Insecta > Orthoptera > Acrididae > Locusta > Locusta migratoria. The sequence continues at coordinate 964,610,703 of CM048744.1, forward strand.
TAGGAACTGTGACTGCTGCGAACGGATGGAGGCAGAGTTGGTGACTCTTCGCTCGCAGCTTCAGGCGGTGTTGGCTTCGCTGGCAACGCTTGAGACTGCGGTGGGTGGGCGCCGCTGTTGTGGGCCGCTCGCGGGGGTGCAGCAGACGCCCTGTGCGTCTGTTGTGCCCTCCGATCGGCCTGCGGCTGTGGCCAGCCCGCTCACTGCCCGCGAGGAGGTAGCCCCTCAATCCGTGGTGGATTGGGAGGTCCCCTCAGCGCGTGTCAGGCGGCGTAAGACTTCCCGGGGACCGAAGTGGAGGCCTCCCCGGTTAGTCTTGCCAACAGATTCGAGGCGCTGTCTGTGGCAGGGGATGTTCCTGATGCGGATGGTGTCGCTTGTCCTGTACTCGCCCCTCTGCCCTCAAGATCCGGGCACTCACAGAGGGTGGGTTTGTTGGTAGTTGGGAGCTCCAACGTTAGGCGGGTAATGGAGCCCCTTAGGAAAATGGCTACTAGGGAGGGGAAGAATTCCAATGTGCACTCCGTGTGCATACCGGAGGGAGTCATTCAGGATGTGGAACGGCTCCTTCCGGATGCCATGAAGAGCACAGGGTGCAGCCAACTGCAGGTGGTGGCTCATGTTGGGACCAATGATGTGTGTCGCTTTGGATCGGAAGAGATCCTCTCTGGTTTTGAGCGGCTATCAGAAGTGGTTAAGACTGCCAGTCTTGCTTGCAAGATGAAAGCGGAGCTCACCATCTGCAGCATTGTCGACAGGACTGACTGCGGACCTTTGTTTCAGAGCCGAGTGGATGGTCTGAATCAGAGGCTCAGACGGTTCTGCGACCGTGTCGGCTGCAGATTCCTCGACTTGCGCCAAAGGGTGGTGGGTTTTCGGGTTCCGCTAAATAGGTCAGGAGTCCACTACACTCAGGAAGCGGCTACACGGGTAGCGGGGGCTGTGTGGCGTGGACTGGGCGGTTTTTTAGGTTAGATGGCCTCGGGAATACACAAAATGGGTTTCAGTCTCAAAGGGGGCAGGTCAGACACGGGAAGAAAGTAGACATAAAAACCATTGGTGTAACAGTTGTAAATTGTCGTAGCTGTGTTGGGAAAATTCCAGAGCTCCAAGCGCCGATAGAAAGTACTGAGGCACAAATCGTTATAGGTTTTGAAAGCTGGCTGACGCCTGAGATAAATTCGGCCGAAATTTTTTCAAAGGGCCAAATGGTCTTCAGAAAGGATAGAATAAATAAAACAGGGGGTGGCGTGTTTATTGCTGTTACAAACGGTTTATCCTGCAACGAAATTGAGGCAGATACTTCCTGTGAATTGGTCTGGGTAGAGGTTATACCTGACCACCGAAATAAATTAATAATTGGATCTTTTTATCGGCCCCCTGACTCAGACGATGCGGTTGCAGAAATGTTCAAAGAAAGCTTGAATCATATTTCAAATAGGTATCCGAAGCATACTGTTATAATCGGTGGCGACTTTAATTTACCCTCGATATGTTGGCATAATTACGTATTCAAAACCGGGGGCAAATATAAAACATCGTCCGAACTAGTTCTGAATGCTTTTTCTGAGAACTACTTCGAACAGTTAGTTCATGAACCCACTAGAATAGTACGTGGTTGCGAAAATACTCTTGATCTCCTAGCAACAAATAATCCCGAGATAGTAAAGAACATCAAAACAGATACAGGGATTAGCGAACATCGAGTTGTAGTAGCGAGACTGAATATCGAAATTCCCAAATGCACCAAAAATAAACGAAAAATATATCTATTCAATAAAGCAGATAAAAATTCGCTTCACGCTTTCCTGAGTGATAGTCTCCAGTCCTTCAAAACTAAAAATGCGAGTGTAGATCAGTTGTGGCTTACTTTCAAAGACATAATATCAGTAGCAATCGAGAGATTTATACCAAATAAATTAATAAAAGAGGGGGCTGACCCCCCGTGGTACACAAAACAGGTCAGATCACTGTTGCAGAAACAAAGAAACATGCAAAATTAAAAAAGACACAGAATCCGCAAGACTGGCAATCTTTTACCGAAACTCGCAACCTAGCGCGGACTTCAATGCGAGAATCTTATAGTTGTTTCCACAACGAAATCCTGTCTCGTAATCTTGCAGAAAATCCAAAGAAATTCTGGTCATATGTGAAGTACACTAGCGGCAAAACACAAACAATACCTTCACTACGCGATAGCAATGGTAATACTACCGACGACAGTACTGCTAAGACAGAATTACTAAACACAGCTTTCCGAAATTCTTTCACCAAAGAAGACGAAGTGAACACTCCAGTATTCAATCCAAGAACAGCTGCCAGCATGCGAAACTTAGAAGTAGATGTTCCTGGAGTAGTAAAACAACTTAAGTCACTAAAAAAAAAAAAAAAAATCTTCCGGGCCAGATTGTATACCAACTAGATTCCTCTCAGAGTATGCTGATGCAATAGCTCCGTACTTAGCTATAATTTACAACCGATCACTCAGCGAAAGATCCGTACCCAAAGACTGGAAAGTTGCCCAAGTTACTCCAATATTCAAGAAAGGCAATAGGAGTGATCCCCGAAATTACAGGCCTATCTCATTGACGTCGATTTGCAGTAGGATTTTGGAACATATACTTTGTTCGAATATTATGTACTACCTCGAAGAGAACGACCTATTAACCAATAGTCAGCACGGATTCAGAAAGTATCGCTCTTGCGAAACACAGCTTGCCCTTTATTCACATGAAGTGTTAAGTGCCATCGACAAGGGATCTCAAATCGATTCCATATTTCTGGATTTCCGGAAGGCTTTTGATACTGTACCCCACAAGCGGCTTCTAATGAAATTGCGTGCTTATGGAATATCTCCCCAATTGTGCGATTGGATTCACGATTTCCTGTCAGAAAGGACACAGTTCGTTGTAATTGACGGTGAGTCATCGAGTAAAACAGAAGTGATATCTGGCGTTCCACAGGGAAGCGTTATTGGTCCCCTACTCTTCCTCGTGTTTATAAACGATTTAGGAGATAATCTGAATAGCTCCCTTAGACTGTTCGCGGATGATGCTGTCGTTTATCGGTTAGTGAAGTCAACAGAGGATCAAAAGCAACTGCAAAGCGATTTAGACAAAATTTCTACTTGGTGCGAAAATTGGCAATTGACACTAAATAAAGAAAAGTGTGAAGTAATACACATGACCACTAAAAGAAATCCGCTGAACTTCAATTACGCGATAAATCAGTCAAACCTTAAGGTCGTAAATTCTACCAAATACCTAGGAGTTACAATTACGAACAACTTTGACTGGGGAGAACACATAGAAAATATTGTGGGGAAGGCGAACCAAAGGTTACGTTTCATTGGCAGAACGCTTAGACGATGCACCAGCTCCACCAAAGAGACTGCCTACATCACACTTGTGCGTCCTCTCTTGGAGTACTGTTGCCCCTTGTGGGACCCTCACCAGGTGGGACTGACGGAAGATATTGAGAAGGTTCAGAGAAGGGCAGCTCGTTTTGTTTTATCATGTTACGTGGGGGGAAAGCGTCACGGAAATGTTGCACGAATTGGGGTGGAAATCATTAAAAGAAAGACGTTATTCATTGCGGCGTGATCTGTTTGCGAAGTTTCGATCACCAACTTTTAGTTCTGAATGTGAAAATATTTTGCTAGCACCCACCTACTTAGGGAGACATGACCATCCCAATAAAATAAGAGAAATCAGATCGAAAACGGAACGATTTAGGTGTTCTTTCTTCCCGCGCGCTATTAGAGAATGGAACGGTAGAGAAAAGTTATGAAGGTGGTTAATGAACCCTCTGCCAGGCACTTAAATGTGATTTGCAGAGTATCTATGTAGATGTAGAAGTTTTGGTCTAAACTGTCACTTCCCTCACCAATACCACGTTATAACACCTTGTATATCTAGTAAAACCAACCAATGACCTGAAATAGTGCTAGGAGTCCCTTTGTGAGTTCGTCATTAGACACTGTGTCTTCAAGTCTGGTTGTCTCGAATATTCCGTCTCTCTTGCTCTCCAGTGCAGTACATTCAAAGATTAGGTGCGATACAGTTTTCTCACCCTCATCACAGATCCTACAAGTAAGGCCCTCTTCCATTATGCCCATGCCGAGGCATCATTCCAACCGTGAGTTTAATCTCTTCTTTAAAACACGGCATAGGCATCATTACCTTGCTATGTTTTTGTTTGTAGACCTTGGTCCAATCTTCTACGTGCTGTCTTCTGAGCCAGCTCTCGTCTCATCATTGCTTTGGTGATTTTTAGGACAGATTTCGGTCCAATGAATGGAATCTTTGCCCCAATTCGGGCCAATCTGTCGGCTTATTCATTGCACCGATCCCTGAGTAGCCAGGGACCATCATTAGGTTTTCCCTATTGCTTTCCCATAGATCCACCAGAACCCTGTGACATTCTGCAACAGTAATATACCTTATTGCAGGAGCTGTCAGTGATTTCAGGGTTGCCTGGCAATCTGAGTAAATGTAGATGCTGCGGTCCCTGTAGCACCTATGCAAATTCCCCTCCACACAAGCCCTGATCTCAGTGATTTCGGCCTGGAACACTGAGGCCAGTTTCCCTTGAGAGATGACGCCCTCTAGCCTTGGTTGCTCCCCGTACACCCCCGCCCCAACGCCTTCATCTGTTTTCTACCCGTCAGTGAATCAGACAATGCCTCCCGTACGGTGTCGAACTGTTTTCTCCCACTGCTCCCTACTTCCAACTGTTATATTACAAGGTTTGTTGAAACAGTTGGGAGTAATAATATTATCATGTCATTAGACAGAGCCCCTAACAAGCAGACCACCGGATGGACGTCCGTGCAGAAAAGGCAGCAGCAGACCAGGCGTTTACCAGAGATGCCGACTGTGACTTGTAAACATCGACCAGACAGAAAAAGTCGACTTTAATTTCAAAGATACAAACAGGGGTCACTGTCACTGGATTCGCACATTCGAGGATTCCTCCGCTGACTGCTGATTGGCCGCAATCCGCTATATCTGGATGAAACACCGATGCTAACGCCAGTTCCCACTAAGTCATGCTGACAGCCACAACTACCTCGAGGACCGTCTACTGCCCACTGGGCTTCTACTCGTGTGTTCGCCGGGATTTTGTTGATGCTGTTCCGACTTCGAACTTCTGCTTGTCTACAGATTAGTATACCTAAAACGACATTGTGTTTCCGGGCTGCGGCCCGAGTTATCTGGACTGAGTGAAGTAGTGTTTCTTTTGTGCCTTGCAAGGAATAGACCTTAACTTTTTCTGTTAACAGTGAACATGGATGAATATTCATCTAGACTTGTATGTTCTTGCAAAAAATTTTCCAACAGCTGTTCACGTTATAATTTTATTTAGGCGACTAGTTTCGGTACATCAGTTGTGCCATCTTCAGGCCACAATAGTGAATATTTGGATAAGCTCCTCCAATTCATAAGGTTGGACCTCAACCTCCAGTAGGTGTCAACGCTGCAACCATTAACTATCAACTGACCAACAGTTAATGGTTGCAGCGTTGACACCTACTGGAAGTTGGTAAAATGGATGCTACTTGAGGTTCAACCTTATGAACTGGAGGAGCTTATCCAAATATTCACTATTGGGGCCTGAAGATGGTACGATTGATGTACCGAAACTAGTCGCCTAAATAAAATTATAACGTGAACACCTGTTGGACAATTTTTTGCAAGAACTGAACTGACCAGCCGACGTCCCACTTCTATCCTCAAGAATGGATACACGTAGACTTATATGTTGTGAATAAACTGGGTTATCGGCGGTTTTGTGTTCTATTAGTCACAAAAATATATTCGGTCGACTTATTATATACCTCAGTCACTATTTTTGTGTGTCATTCTGGGTATCCCAATGAGATCCAGTTTCTGCCAGATTTCTACACCTACATCTACATGGGATACTCTACAAATGACATTTAAGTGCCTGGCAGAGGGTTCATCGAACCACCATTATACCATCTATCTCCCATTCCATTCTCGAATAGCGAGCGGGAAGAAAGTACACCTGAATCTCTCCGTTCGTGCTCTGATTTCTCGTATTTTATTCTGATGATCATTTTTACCTATGTAAGTGGGAGTCAACAATATATTATCGCATTCGGAGGAGTATGTTGGCGATTGGAGTTTCGTAAGTAACCCACGCCTCTGCTTTCATCTTGGCCCAAATGTGTAATGGAGACATATCCTGCATGTTTCCGTCCCAGCAGTTGGTGTGCTGCTAGTTCCGCATGCCGTGGCTAATTACGTCAATCTCTGCACCTTACCTTAGCAGCAATCAACTGTTTTACCTTCTTCCACCACACAAACACCCCAAAGTGATCTTGGGTCTAACCACCGTGGCGAATATCCAGGGCACACCTTTAGGGCATACTCCCCAGTTTTCGTCACAAGCTCACTTGCTACTCACCAGAGTACCTTTTTCGCCTTTGAGCAAATTGAGCATATTTAACTGTCCCTTATTACTTTTCTTTATTGGTAACTGCAAGAGTATCAAATTCCAAGTATTATAATTACTTCCAGAATTTGTTGACCTATTCAGCCATTATTAAATTCTTTTTTTAAATAGGTATAAGTTGCTAGGGATTCTTTTCATATAGGCGAAATAAAGTTTTCGTACAATATGTTATCACGTCTATCCATTTCTCGTGCTACTTTACTAATACATCATACACTTATAATTTGCGACCAAAGTGACAATGTTATACATTTAATAAATTACGGTAATGGGAATGATCTGCAAAATTAGAGGCCCATATCATTGACGTCGGTTTGCACCAGGATTCTTACGAACATTTTCAACTACCTCGAAGAAAAAAGAGCTATTGACCTGCAATCAAAACACGTCAGAGTATCGTTGTTCACTCACATGAAATGATGAGTGTAATCGACAAGACACTGTACCTCACAAGCGGCTTCTAATCATTTTTCATACTTATGGAATATCGCCAGAGTTTTGCGACTGGATTCGTGATTATCTGTGGTAAAGGACATAGTACGCAGTTCAAATGTTTGTACATCTTATGGAACTTAACTACGGGGTCATCAGTCCCTAAACTTACGAACTACTTATGAACTAGCTTACACTAAGGACGCACATATATCCATGCCCGAGGGGGGATTCGAACCCCCGACCGTAGTGGCCGTGCAGGCCGTGACTGACGCGCCGCAGGCCGCTCGGCCACCGCAGCCGGCCAGTACGCAGTAATTGATGAATGTGATATCTGCCGCTTCCCACAGAAGTGTTATAAAGCGTTTAGCGTTCCTTATATTTAAGGAGACAATATGACAAGCTCTCTTAGACTGTTCTCAGATAATGCTCTCGTTTATCGCCTATAGGCGTTTTAGATAAGAGATCTGAATAGTGCAATTGACCATAAACAATGAAAAGTGTAAACTAAATTCGTTAAACTGTATTTAGACCATAAATCAGTCAAATATATGGGTTTTAAGTTCAACTAACTAAATAACTAGGAATTACAACTTCAATAACTTTAAATGTAGAGGACACATATAAAATGTCGTGCGGAAGACGAACCAAAGACTATGATTGAGAGACTACTCGAGAGAAGCAGTAGTCAACTGACTACACTACACTTATCCGTTCTATTTGGGAGCGTTGCTGCTCATTATGGAATCCTCACCAACTGGGACTGACAGAGGACGTAGAAAAAGTTCAGAGAATGGCAACTCGTTTCGTATTATCGTAATACATGGGAGAGAATGTCATAGAAATGATGCAAGAGTTGGGATGTAAAACAATAAAAGACAGGCGTTATTCATCACGGCGAGATATATTTGCGAAATTTCACCAACTTTCTTCTCCGGATGCGAACAGATTTTGTGAGCACGCACCTACATAGGGAAACCTGATAATAATAAACCGAAAATATTCAGGTGTTCCTTTTTCCGAGCTCTATTAGAGAATGGAAAGTTTTAGGAAAATTAAGAAAGCGGTTCGATTAATCCTCTGCAAAAGACATAAATGTGATGTGCATAGTAAATATGTAGATACAGACGTAATTGATTGCCTTGCCAAATACGTGTTGCTATAACTAATTCCAGCTATATATATATATATATATATATATATATATATATATATAGCTGTTCGTTAGTCTCGCTAAAACTCGAGAACGGCTTAACCAATTTGGCTTGAAATATTCGTGCAAGTTCAGGGAAGGTTTAAACGGTGATAAAATATGGAAAAGTTGTCCGGAAAAGAGGAAAATCGTGAAAAACTGAAACAGCTTTTCCAGTGAACTATCAATACGGTTCGTCCAATTGCGATGTACCTATCATTTTGAAAGCAAGAGGAGAGTTCGCATCAAATAAAAACTTGGAAAAGTCGCCCGGGAAGTAGGAAAATTTAGGAAAAACCGAAAGCGATTTTTTCTATGAAAAAAAATCAATTGCTACATGGTTGTAAGCGCATCACTTGAGTACGGCTTGACAGGACAAGGTTTGTCTGAGATAAATGTTTTGGAAAATCTACCGGAAAATTGGAAAAAAATGAGAAAAGCTGAAAGTGCGTTTTCCAAAGTGTTTTTAGTTGAATGTATAACTGACTATTCGCACGACGGAGAGGGGTAATTATATTTTTGTTTTGTTCATTATGGTTTTGGACAAGTTTTGAATAAAGAAAAGAGGGACAATTAAAAAGGAAAGTCGCAAAATTCGAACCAAGTTTCTTTTTCAATGTGTTTCTAAATGTATTTAACACTATAAGTTGAGGTCGTTCATCCGATTGCGATAAAATTTTGATCATTTGACGTTCAACGAAAGAACTAAAAATTTGGAAAAATTGCCCGGAAATTTTGAAAATTCGCGAGAAACTGAAAGAGCTTGTTTCAATTAGATATCAATATCATTCGTCTGATTGCGATAAAATTTTGCATATTTGACGTTCAAAGCAAGATTAACGTTCTTATGAAATAAAAATTTGTAAAAGTTTCCCGGAAAATTGGAAAATTCGGAAAAAAATAGAAAGAGGTTTTTCTATGAAATATCAATACCATTTATCTGATTGCGATAAAATTTTGCACATTCGACGTTCAAAGCCAGAGGAAGGTTTGAGTGAAGTAAAAGTTTGAAATAGTTGGCCACAAAATAAGGAAAATTTTCTTTTCTTTGGTATATCAATATCATTCGTACGATTGCAGATTAATGGACTCTCTACCCCAATTTCATGCCTTGAAAATTTTAATATTGGAAATGTGGTGTATGCCTTTAGTCTTTCCATCCTTAAAGTCTCTACCTCAACGACGTTGTCGTGGATGATGTGCTTGATGCGATACGCACCATTGTACAGTAAGAAGAAGTTGTGAATCATAGATTTTTCCTTGTGGGATAAGTGGTGGGATCTAATTAATACCTTTTGTGCTACATGGAGTTGTTTGGCATAACATTTACGTTGAGAGCGTTTCCTTATGTCAGCGGCTTTCTTAATGTTTTTAAGGGCCAATTCAATGATCACATGATGACGTAGTCCTCTTTGTTTAGAAAAAAGGTATCAGTTCCTTGATACGGTCGGGAGGTTGCTTGTTTTTCAGAACCAGAATTGGTGAAAGGCCTGTAGAATCATTAGGGAGTTCATTTATAATATTTTGAAATGACTGAAGATACCTACCCCATGTGTTGTGTCGTAGGTAGCAATACAGCCTACATAGTTTTCCAAGCTCTTTCATCACCCGTTCACAAGGGTAAGAGGCAACATGATAAAGTGAAATGAACACGGGTTTGATGTTTTTGCGCCGCAACATCAATCAAGTTGGAGCATCAAATGCCAGAAGTAATGTAATCAGTTTGAATATAGTGGAGAATCTATAAAATCTGCGTGGTCAGGGTCAGGGAAAAAGTTGCGCGGGAGTAGCCGAGCGGTCTGGAGCGCCACGTTACGGGTTGCAAAGCCTTCGACGTCAGAGGTTTGATTCCTCCCTCGTGCATGGATGTGTGTGTTGTCCTTAGGTTAGTTTAACGTAGTTTAAGTAGTTCATAAGTCTAGGGACTTATGACCAAAGTAGTTTGGTGCCATAGAATTACAAACATTTGAATTTGAATCAGAGAAAAACGATGCTAAGTATTTCTAGTCATATAGGTGAATATAGCATGATATCAACAGCAGTACAAAACTTTATAAAGGGAGCAGAATTCATTATGTGTAGCTAATAGGGCAGAGTGAACTATGGTGAACCGTTCAGTGAACGGGATAGTATCACCAGATCTGACAGAAACGAACACCGACATACATGTCGAAGTTAAAAAAATGTAGATGAAGAAGTAGCGATAGTATACGAGGATCCAGAAGGAATACTTAAAATGAGAATCGTCAACATATTAATTTTTAATAAGTAAAACTTTATCACAAATAATTATTTATTTTAATTGTCCGGTTGAACTACATAAATCTTTATCATCAGATTTTTTAAAATTAATATGGCACACGAAGTGAAAATATTGAAAGGCCAGGTTACTTCAAAGTGAGTTTCACAATAACTAAAGAGTAATAGATATGAGGCTTTTAGAGAAACGTCTTTTGTCATATTATAAAAGTAATAGGTCCTCTTGCAAAAATATGGTATACATGTAAAAATTGTTGGCCTCCATCCAATTAGGAGTTTTAAATACGTCTAAAATTTTGTGTTACAAGTATCTACCAGGTGGCGGCAGTATTCAAAGAAATGATTAATTAGCTGCGTATTTTATATGAACTTGCAAGAATAATGTAGCACAGTTCGATGAAAAATGATGCATATGCGTATATAATACATGTGTATTATTATATTAGCTCGCTCTTTACATGCATGACAAATTGATGTTTACGGTTTTATATGGCTTCAGAGTGTACAAAGATGTAGCTCGGGTCTACGCAATGCTTTATAACCACAAAAATATATGCTCATGGCAGGGAGCGATCTTATAAATGTATTTTGTGAATAATGAAATGCCAAGATCACGGTATTTCGTCTTTATTTATGAGAGACGACCAATACACGATAGAAAAAACTATTGTTCCATTTAAAAAATTATATATTTGTGCTGTAACTCTATGGAAAATGATACAATAAACTATGTTCATAGCTCCGCAGAAAGTGTAACATTTCTTGTGTTGACCTACCGCATTAAAATTTCCCGTCACCTATTATTTTATAAGTTACAGAGGCAAACACACTTAGTGAAACACCCTATATATATATTCAAAATATTACTTTCTTGAGCCCCTGCCTTACATTGATACCGGTGAAAGTCATTTTACAATAGCTGTTGTTGTTCCAGAAATATTTTGGGTGGCCAACATAAATGGGAAACCCTCTATATACAATCCAATAAATTTCTCTTCTTTCAGACTTTCAGGTTGATAACCGTTTTTACCAATGATTTTTCCAGAGCATTTAAAAATTTCACCAGGCCTTGTCACAATTACATTGTAGTATTACATTAAAAATTTTCATTCGATAAATAATTTATTTACGGTGCTTATCGCTGACCACCGCTTTCTCTGGCAACTAATTACGCTCTTCATATATTTTTGATGTTCATCTATCTTTTACGAGCTGCCCAGAACGCAGTTGTGAATTTGGTCTTTCATGTTTTTCTTATGAAGTATGGTGAAAATATATTTAGTTACGTATAAATCTTTTACTTATTTCAAACGACCCACCTTTAATAATTCATGAAGTGATTCTATTTTTCCAGCAGTAATCTTAATTATGTAATATGATGCTTGGATCCATTGTTGGACTTGTATCTATAATTTACTAGAAACTTTTGGATGCCATTACATGTTCAAAAAAATGTTCAAATGTTTGTAAAGCTTATGGGACTTAACTACGGGGTCATCAGTCCCTAAACTTACAAACTACTTATGAACTACTTACGAACTAAGACGGCACAAATATCCATGCCCGAGGGGGGATTCGAACCCCCGACCGTAGTGGCCGTGCAGACCGTGACTGAAGCGCCTCAGTCCCCTCGGCCACCGCGACCGGCATTACATGTAACTTTTATGGACGCAACTTGATAGTAATGCCTGCAAGGAAATCTTCGGAATTAATCGAAATCAGATCGACCTAAACATTCTTTCGTCAAAAAAGATAATTTAATAATTTTCTTCACGGTCATTGCGTTAGTACAATCGGCTCCAAGCCAACCAAGCATATTTTACACAATGCACGAAAAGTTTTTACAGCTTCATCTGCTACATCCAGTCAACTTAACATAATCATCAGGGTAAGAAAGGTCATCGCGGAATCTGCTAGTTTCTTTGTGTAATATTGTGCTCAGGTGTTGCTTTCATTCCAAATTACTACTGCCGCTAAACTTTAAACTCAGGTTCCGCCTCCTTTTTTGAGTCTTCTATCTATAAAGTTACCTAAATGTATCAGATCCACCAAGTTATTTTCCTGTAATATTGTAACGTTAGTGAACTTTAATAGCGGCTACGAACGGTAACTACTACTCCAGCACCTGATCGGAAGAAAGAAAGCGCAATATATTATAATGTTTTGTCCACCTAAAAGAGACTTTAGTACACAGTTCGTCTGAATAGTTCAGTGAATGGCCTCAGAAAATAAAGGAAACAGGAGATACAAATAAAACAACATTAATGGCTTTAGAAGTAATTATCTTTAAGTGTAGTCCTGTCGTTGTCGGAAGCCGTCAGTAAACTCTGTATTGGACCTACTATTAATGCTATGGTCAAGCTTAATTACGTATCTCAACTTCGTCCTCAGGTTTTCTCTCAGCTTAAGGTACCTGTTCCCCAAGATATGGAGCCAAGAGAAGACTTATTTTTGTTCACCCGATTCCAGTTAGTCCACATGACAAGCTACATTTCGGAACCTTCGGCAGAGGGTTGCAACTTAGTCAGCGAAGCGGGGAAGTTGACCTGGTAATAAGTGTAGCATGTAAGACCTAAATCGATATTTTCAACAAAATAAAAATTTCGGAAGCAATACTTTATGACACCGTCGAATACTTACACTGAGGCTAGGAAAAATGTCTCCATTAGAACAGGCGTCGGAAGGTCCAAGAGGACCGACCGGCCGCCAAGTCATCCTCAGTTCTAAGGCGAAAGCAGATGCGGCGTGGAGTGGTACGTGACCGCACAGCGCTTCCGAGTCCCGGGCTTGGAGTCGCGTCTTCCAAACAAAGTCCTCTATTGCTCTCACAAGCGCTTAGTGCATCCATTCTGCCTACAGCTCACGGCAGACCCATACAGGCAAGACCGACAGTGTACACGGATACCTTTTAACTTTGCGTATGGTAGATTTGATTATTTAATTATGATTCTCGTTGTTAGTGGTGTAAACAGCTGATCCTATTCCAATATCTCCTCTTGAAGCGGTGCTGTTAGATCGCTTCATTACTTTGTCCTACAATATTCTTTATTCATTTTTTTATCAGGGCTAACACAATGGTTGAATCCTTTATTTTAGACGACACGCACACAAAGTCAACGCACTAGTAACGGACTGGTAACCGCCTTCTGTTCTTGCCAAACAGGAGAGCAAACATTTTAAGTGCGTAACTAATATTTTATCATTGATTATATTATTTCGGTACAGGGGTTGCCTGGAATAATTACACTCAAATGTACGGTTAACAAATTACAAATAGTTGAAACACTATGAATTTAACGACTATTACAGTAAAAGAAAACAACTAATTCTCCTACTGGTCTCCTTAGAAATAACGCTTTGATGGTTATACTATATGAAAAGAAGGGGAAGATTACGCTTGGATCTCACTCATGCAGAACCAAGAGAAAAATACGTTAAATGATGCCACCTATGGAAGATGGACTATTGACTGCGCGTAGCATGTCAGGGGAAAACAGCTAGCCAAAGCGATGCCTGAACAAAGCATGAAACGTCTTCGTTCGTGCAGCGATCCTCGAAAGTTCTTAAAGAGCAGAAAGTGATGTTCAATATGCAAATCACTAGTTGCGGTAATGGGGCTGATAAATTATAAAACATGTCACTAAGCACCTACAAACCTGGCTGGAAAACTGTGGTGCACCACGTGACCACAACACAGTTGCCACTTTACATGTCCAATAGTTGGTAATGTGGTGTCGCACAAGTACAAAGTGCGCGCCACCTACTTTCGCCGCGCGCCGCCATGCACGCACGGCGCGGCGTTCTTACGACGACAGCCACGAGTGCCCTCTGCTGCAACTCCGCTCGTGGCCACCACGGAAAGACATCGGTCACTTGGGACTGAGATAGCAACCAGTTAGGACCTTCGTAATCAGATAGGTACCAGTGAAGACTTTGCTATCGTACAGGCACTAGGCAGGCCTCAAACAACTATGTATCAACATTCTGCAGTACTATGTAAAAGTTAAGTATTGTTACATTCTGTGCAATATATATCTCTTTCTAATTTACTCTAGTGTTTATAGTTTCTGGCTGCTCCCCTCCGTACCTGCACCAGCGTGCTATCTTTATTCCTGTGTCGGTCGCATTCCACTCGGCCACCGACACCTACGACGAGGCTGGGACACAAAAGCGGCAACGAAGTTGGGACACAAAAGTGGCGACGAGGAGTGATAGAACCTTGGATCAGCCCGCTTGCAGCAGCCAGACAGCAGCAGTCGAGCACGTAGAAATTGCTCCCGCCCAGTTGCGTGTTTTGTGGAATTTTTTGTTGCAGAGCGTCCTCTTTCATATTGCATTTGTGTTTTGTTATAAGTTACTTGTATACGCGGCGCCTAATCGGTCAGCATGGCCACTACCCCGAACCCAAACTTAATGGAAATTATTCAGTTACAGACGGCGCAAATCACTCAACTACTGCAGGCCGTGTTGCAGCTGACAGCACAGGCTGCTCACCAACAACAACAGCCGTCGCATCAGCAGCCCACACCTGCCGCCACAACGCTTCCTATATTTCGCCAGTACAACGAACGTGAGGAAGAATGGAGCGACTATTTCGCACAGTTTCAAGAACTCGTCGCGGCTCATCAAATTACAGGTCAGAGAGTGAAGAACCTTTTCTTATCGATTGTGGGCTCCCAGACCTTCGTACTATTGCAAAAACTTTTCCCTCTCGCATCTCCTCGTGATGTAGACTTTGAACAAATTGTAGATGCACTGAATGCTCATTATGAGAGAAAAGTTCTTGTAGCCGCTGCACGATACCGATTTTTCAGACTTAAAAAATTACCGCAGCAGTCACACCAAGAGTGGATTACGGATTTGAAGGGCTTAACCCGCCAATGTAAATTTACTTGCTCTTGTGGACTTTCGTATAGTGACGTGATGTTGAGAGATGCGATTACACAGAATATTCAGGAACCCAGAATTAGAGCAGCACTTCTGAAACAGTCTGACCCCTCATTAGACAGTGTACTGCAGCTTATAGAAGCGCATGATACTTTTGACTTAGCAGATGTAGAAATGCATAGCCACAGTGTAAATTCAGTGCGCCGCAACGGACGCTTTCCTAGCCGTAGTTCTCAGTATAGCACTTGTGATTCTTTAAATTCTACAGGCCGTGCTGAACAGACAGTGAACAGTAGCCAGTGTAAAAGTGCGACACATAGGTCGCCCCGTCGTATTAGAAACAGTGATTTGAATAAAGGGCGCCAACGCTCATTTCAGAAAAATGTTCGTAAATCGTGCCCCCAGTGTGTGTCTCGCCACAAGCGTGCTCATTGCCCTAGTCGCAACGCAACCTGTTATCAATGTGGCAAATCAGGACATGTGCAGTCTGTGTGTATGTAAATTAAAAACTCAAAGAACAGTAACGTTAGAAACAGTGCTTCGCAAAGTGCGAGAACAGTTCATTCTGTAAATGTTATACGGGCTGTGGAATTGAACAGTGCTTTCCTTGGATCTCAATTGCAAGAAAGTAGTTCTGCGCCTATGGCAAAACTATATAGTGCACCACGTAGCAAGCGCCAACGAGCGCGTAAAACAGTGCAACGGAAAAGGGTTCGGGACAAGCAAAATAACTATGAACAGTGCATTCCTGTAGTGAAAATAGTGCCTTCTGCAACTGCTCCTTGTAATAGTGCCCAGTACTGTGTAGCTAGTGACAGTAGACATCAAGTAGCTACTCAAAAGTGTAGTGCAGTAGTTAGTGACTCTGTAGTAGCCTCGCATTGCGCGGACGCCGATCCGGCGGTAGTGCCATCTAGTGACAGTGTTGTTAATCCGCTGCGTGCCGAGTCTGCGCCGCTTACTTCACTACGCGGCCCGCGAAGCGCAGTAAACAAACCGTAGCAGACGTTGCCCACATTCGCGCACCTGTCGAGCGCCGCAAGCAAAAACTGTTTGTGACTCTCTTCATAGAAAATAAGACGGTGCAATTTCAGCTTGATACTGGTTCCGCTGTCACATTAATAAATAAAGATACTTATGAACTTCTGGGTTCGCCAAAATTGTCGCCGTCACAGCAAGTGTTAACAGCTTATACAGGTCAAAATATTCCCGTGCTAGGAACGTGTAGCCTGCCCGCCTCTTTTCAAGGTGTAACAAAAACAGTTGCTTTTGTAGTTCTTCAGGCCAAATCGACACAGAACATTTTTGGACTAGATGCTTTTGACTTGTTTGGTTTATCAATTCAAAGAGATGTGCTTCAAATTTCGTCAATAGTGCCTCAGGATAAAATCAATGCATTGTGTGACAAATATAGTGACTTGTTTTCGCCGGAACTAGGTTGTGCAAAAGACTTCATGCCACATGTAACTTTAAAAGAATCTGCAGTTCCAAAATTTCGTAAAGCTAGACCAGTGCCTATCGCCTTGCGTGATACAGTTGCCGAAGAACTTAAACGTTGGCAAGATAGTGGGGTGATATCTCCTGTTTCTGCGAGTCAGTGGGCCTCGCCTATAGTAATTATACCCAAGCCGTCAGGAAAACTTCGTCTCTGTGCGGACTTCAAATCAACAGTGAACAGTCAAACAATTGTAGACACTTATTCCTTGCCCAGACCTGACGAACTAATGGACAAAATAGGACAGTCTCGCTTCTTTTCTAAGATTGATTTAGCAGAGGCATACTTACAGATTCCACTTGATGACGAGTCAAAAAAGTTTTTCGTCATTAATACTCACATGGGCCTTTTTTCAATTTCAACGCCTACCCTTTGGCAGTTCTTCCGCTCCCGCTATTTTTCAGCGTTTTTTGGAACAGCTGACAGTTTCTGTACCGTGTTGCTCGAACTACTTAGATGATATTGTGGTATCCGGACGTACAGTTGAAGAACATTTAGCAAACCTGGAGTGCCTTTTCAAAGTGTTGACTGCAGCAGGTCTACGTTGTAATAAAGCAATAATTTTAACAGAAAGGAAGAAGGCTTGAAGTTAGACAAGATATGGCGGTCTGCTTTGTACGAAAGACGTGACAATCGATTACCTTCGATCGAGAGTAATGACGCCAGCCAGAGATAGTTTTTACTGTTGACATCACGTGACGAGTGGTGGCGCCCTCTATGCCCTCTATATATGCAGGATCTCCACGGCCCAGCAGCCAGTCGTCGACTCACCTCAGAAGATGTTGCCCGCAGCCGGCGACGAAACGTTAGGGGAAGAAATTTCTACTGTTCGACCACGGCCTCTCAGCCC
Source organism: Locusta migratoria (assembly GCA_026315105.1). Classification (NCBI taxonomy): domain Eukaryota; kingdom Metazoa; phylum Arthropoda; class Insecta; order Orthoptera; family Acrididae; genus Locusta; species Locusta migratoria. Next base: position 964,628,298 of record CM048744.1, read on the forward strand.
GGAAGTTTTAACTACTGAAGACGCCGGCCGTGAAAGCCTACACGTTATGAATAAAGTAAAGTGTTCATTTTTCCAGACAGAAATAGAGTACCTAGGCCATGTGATTAATGCCCAAGGAATTCATCCCTTACAGTCACATCTTCGAGCAATCAAAGACTTGCCTCCTCCTAAGAATGTGCATGAATTGCAAGCAGTAATGGGAAAGCTTAACTATTATTTCAGATTTATTCCCAATGCCTCTCAGATTGCAGCTCCTCTGCATCACCTACGTAGGAAGAATGTTCCTTTTGTATGGTCTAAAGATTGTCAGGTTGCCTTTGACAAACTAAAGTCTGCACTACTCAGTGATGCATGTTTGATTCCCTTTGACCCACAGAAGCCTGTAGTGTTAGCAGTTGACGGCTCGTCGTACAGTCTGGGTGCCGTTCTGTCGCATCGTATTGAATGTCACGATCGTCCCACTGCCTTTGCATCCAAGCTACTGACGCCGACGCAACAGAATTACAGTCAGATAGAAAAGGAGGCCTTAGCAATCATTTACGGCGTCACAAAGTTTCATCATTATCTCTATGGCAGAAAATTCTATTTGTTGACAGACCACAAGCCTCTTACATCGTTGTTCTCACCCACAAAGCCAATTCCGCCACGTACGGCACAAAAGCTTCAGAGATGGTCCTTGATATTGTCTAATTATCAGTATGAGATTTTGTACCGACCTACCACTAAACATGCTAACGCGGACACACTTTCCCGACTTCCGGTTGGCCAGGATGTGTCGTTTGATTCTTCAGAAATGGCATGTTGTCAGATAGACTCCAGAGATGCTTCCGCTGTCGCAGATTTCCCTTTGAACTCTCGTCGGGTTGCACAGGAAACAGCTGCGGATGCAGACCTAAGTGTGGTAGCACGTTTTGTTCGCTCAGGGTGGCCTGCCAGAGCCAAAGACATTGATCGGCCTCTGGTTCGACGTTATTTTGCACAACGTCATGCATTATCTTTAAGTCAGGGTGTACTGTTTTTTGTGTCCCAACTTCGTCGCCGCTTTTGTGTCCCAGCCTCGTCGTAGGTGTCGGTGGCCGAGTGGAATGAGACCGACACAGGAATAAAGATAGCACGCTGGTGCAGGTACGGAGGGGAGCAGCCAGAAACTATAAACACTAGAGTAAATTAGAAAGAGATATATATTGCACAGAATGTAACAATACTTAACTTTTACATAGTACTGCAGAATGTTGATACATAGTTGTTAGAGGCCTGCCTAGTGCCTGTACGATAGCAAAGTCTTCACTGGTGCCTATCTGATTACGAAGGTCCTAACTGGTTGCTATCTCAGTCCCAAGTGACCGATGTCTTTCCGTGGTGGCCACGAGCGGAGTTGCAGCAGAGGGCGCTCGTGGCTGTAGTCGTGAGAACGCCGCGCCGTGCGTGCATGGCGGCGCGCGGCGAAAGTAGGTGGCGCGCACTTTGTACTTGAGCGACACCACACCCCTCCCCCCCCCCCCCCCCAAACCGCCGCGCCGTCGTGGCGTAGGGCTGAGGGCCACGGCGACGGCACTGGGAGGAGGGCCTGGGCGGGGGCGTTACTGGTGGGACGGGCGTCGTAGCTGAGCCTGGGATCGAGACGCCGTCCGCGCCCCGGCATCCGCCTTGCGATCCTCCAGGGAACCCACTGAAACCTGGGGAAGGGCGCCCCCCCCCCGCCCAGAGGGAGCAGGTCATCTTCTTCTGAGGTGCGTGGCCCAGGCGGCGGCGGCACGCACGGTCCCGGAGTCCCTCTCGGTGACGCTGTCATCTGCGGCGGCGACAGCGGCGGCGTCGCGTCGATCTCCATCGGGACGATCTCGTAGTCCGGGGACGAACGATGTGGTTGTGCTCCCTGGCGGTGAACTGGGTCTGGAATCAAGAAACCGGAGACAGGATCGCGCGGCCTGTGCAAGCGCAATTGGTTTGCGTGGCGTCGCAGCTCCGACCCTGTGGAAGAACGTACAACATACATATTGCGACCGAGCACACGCCGAACGATGCCCGGTAACCACGTCTTCTTGTTGCCAGCAAACACCCTGTACAGCACCGGCGTGGAAACCTGAAAACGCGTAGCGCCATACGAACTGACTCGGTGCGTGGGAGGCTGCAGCAGGTGAAGGAGAGTGTGGTGACGGCGGCCGTGTAGCAGCTCGGCAGGAGACGGGCCGTCACGTGGCATGCACCGATACGTAGACAGGAAAATTTGAAGAGCTTGCTGCCTGGACTGCTGACCTTTCATCTGTTCCATGTGAGACTTGAATGTTCGAACGTAACGTTCTGCTTCACCATTGGACTGAGGGTGAAAAGGTGCGGTGGTGATATGCTGAATGCCATTCACACGACAAAACTGTTGAAATTCCGCACTAACAAACTGAGGTCCATTGTCACTGACGATAGTTTCAGGCAAACCTTCGATGCAAAACACTGATGTTAAGGCACTGATTGTACTAGACGCCGTCGTTGAGTTCATGGCAATCACGAAAGGAAACTTGCTGAAAGCGTCTACAACAATTAACCAGCGCGTATTCCAGAAAGGTCCGGCAAAGTCAATATGTAAACGTTTCCATGGTCCCTTGGGGCATGGCCAGTCTGAGAAACGCTGTGGAGGAGCCGCCTGATGCTCCGCACAAACTGTACACTGTGATGTCATGCTCTCTATCTGAGCGTCCATACCAACCCAGGTACAATGACGTCTGGCCAGTTGCTTCGTCCTAACAATGCCCCAATGTCCTTGATGCAGGAGGCGTAACACTTCTCGTTGCAGGGAACGAGGAACAATCACTCTTGCTTGGTCGTTGTCAGTATGCAACAACAGTACACCCTGACTTAAAGATAATGCATGACGTTGTGCAAAATAACGTCGAACCAGAGGCCGATCAATGTCTTTGGCTCTGGCAGGCCACCCAAAGCGAACAAAACGTGCTACCACACTTAGATCTGCATCCACAGCTGTTTCCTGTGCAACCCGACGAGAGTTTAAAGGAAAGTCTGCGACAGTGGAAGCATGACAACATGCCATTTCTGAAGAATCAAATGACACATCCTGGCCAACCGGAAGTCGGGAAAGTGTGTCCGCGTTGGCATGTTTAGAGGTAGGTCGGTACAAAATCTCATACCGATAATTTGACAATATCAAGGACCACCTCTGAAGCTTTTGTGCCGTTCGTGGCGGAATTGGCTTTGTGGGTGAGAACAACGATGTAAGAGGCTTGTGGTCTGTCAACAAATAGAATTTTCTGCCATAGAGATAATGATGAAACTTTGTGACGCCGTAAATGATTGCTAAGGCCTCCTTTTCTATCTGACTGTAATTCTGTTGCGTTGCCGTCAGTAACTTAGATGCAAAAGCAATAGGTCGATCGTGAGATCCAATACGATGCGACAAAACTGCACCCACACCGTACGACGAGGCATCAACTGCTAGCACTACAGGCTTCTGTGGGTCAAAGGGAATCAAACATGCATCACTGATTAGTGCAGACTTTAAGTTGTCAAAGGCAACTTGGCAATCTTTGGACCATACAAAAGGAACATTCTTCCTACGTAAGTGATGCAGTGGAGCTGCAATCTGAGAGGCATTGGGAATAAACCTGAAATAATAGTTCAGCTTTCCCATTACTGCTTGCAATTCGTGCACATTCTTAGGAGGAGGCGAGTCTTTGATTGCTCTAAGTTGTGACTGTAAGGGATGAATTCCTTGGGCATTAATCACATGGCCTAGGTACACTATTTCAGTTTGAAAAAACGAACAATTTGCTTTATTGCAACGTAGACCTGCTGCAGTCAACACTTTGAAAAGGCACTCCAGGTTTGCTAAATGTTCTTCAACTGTACGTCCGGATACCACAATGTCATCTAAATAGTTCGAGCAACAAGGTACCGAAACTGTCAGCTGTTCCAAAGAACGCTGAAAAATAGCGGGGGCGGAAGAACTGCCAAAGGGTAGGCGTTGAAATTGAAAAAGGCCCATGTGAGTATTAATGACGAAAAATTTTTTTGACTCGTCATCAAGTGGAATCTGTAAGTATGCCTCTGCTAAATCAATCTTAAAAAAGAAACGAGACTGTCCTAATTTGTCCATTAGTTCGTCAGGTCTGGGCAGGGGATAAGTGTCTACAATTGTTTGACTGTTCACTGTTGATTTGAAGTCCGCACAGAGACGAAGTTTTCCTGACGGCTTGGGTATAATTACTATAGACGAGGCCCACTGACTCGCAGAAACAGGAGATATCACCCCACTATCTTGCCAACGTTTAAGTTCTTCGGCAACTGTATCACGCAAGGCGATAGGCACTGGTCTAGCTTTATGAAATTTTAGAACTGCAGATTCTTTTAAAGTTACATGTGGCATGAAGTCTTTTGCACAACCTAGTTCCGGCGAAAACAAGTCACTATATTTGTCACACAATGCATTGATTTTATCCTGAGGCACTATTGACGAAATTTGAAGCACATCTCTTTGAATTGATAAACCAAACAAGTCAAAAGCATCTAGTCCAAAAATGTTCTGTGTCGATTTGGCCTGAAGAACTACAAAAGCAACTGTTTTTGTTACACCTTGAAAAGAGGCGGGCAGGCTACACGTTCCTAGCACGGGAATATTTTGACCTGTATAAGCTGTTAACACTTGCTGTGACGGCGACAATTTTGGCGAACCCAGAAGTTCATAAGTATCTTTATTTATTAATGTGACAGCGGAACCAGTATCAAGCTGAAATTGCACCGTCTTATTTTCTATGAAGAGAGTCACAAACAGTTTTTGCTTGCGGCGCTCGACAGGTGCGCGAATGTGGGCAACGTCTGCTACGGTTTGTTTACTGCGCTTCGCGGGCCGCGTAGTGAAGTAAGCGGCGCAGACTCGGCACGCAGCGGATTAACAACACTGTCACTAGATGGCACTACCGCCGGATCGGCGTCCGCGCAATGCGAGGCTACTACAGAGTCACTAACTACTGCACTACACTTTTGAGTAGCTACTTGATGTCTACTGTCACTAGCTACACAGTAGTGGGCACTATTACAAGGAGCAATTGCAGAAGGCACTATTTTCACTACAGGAATGCACTGTTCATAGTTATTTTGCTTGTCCCGAACCCTTTTCCGTTGCACTGTTTTACGCGCTCGTTGGCGCTTGCTACGTGGTGCACTATATAGTTTTGCCATAGGCGCAGAACTACTTTCTTGCAATTGAGATCCAAGGAAAGCACTGTTCAATTCCACAGCCCGTATAACATTTACAGAATGAACTGTTCTCGCACTTTGCGAAGCACTGTTTCTAACGTTACTGTTCTTTGAGTTTTTAATTTACATACACACAGACTGCACATGTCCTGATTTGCCACATTGATAACAGGTTGCGTTGCGACTAGGGCAATGAGCACGCTTGTGGCGAGACACACACTGGGGGCACGATTTACGAACATTTTTCTGAAATGAGCGTTGGCGCCCTTTATTCAAATCACTGTTTCTAATACGACGGGGCGACCTATGTGTCGCACTTTTACACTGGCTACTGTTCACTGTCTGTTCAGCACGGCCTGTAGAATTTAAAGAATCACAAGTGCTATACTGAGAACTACGGCTAGGAAAGCGTCCGTTGCGGCGCACTGAATTTACACTGTGGCTATGCATTTCTACATCTGCTAAGTCAAAAGTATCATGCGCTTCTATAAGCTGCAGTACACTGTCTAATGAGGGGTCAGACTGTTTCAGAAGTGCTGCTCTAATTCTGGGTTCCTGAATATTCTGTGTAATCGCATCTCTCAACATCACGTCACTATACGAAAGTCCACAAGAGCAAGTAAATTTACATTGGCGGGTTAAGCCCTTCAACTCGGTGATCTACTCTTGGTGTGACTGCTGCGGTAATTTTTTAAGTCTGAAAAATCGGTATCGTGCAGCGGCAACAAGAACTTTTCTCTCATAATGAGCATTTAGTGCATCTACAATTTGTTCAAAGTCCACATCACGAGGAGATGCGTGGGGAAATAGTTTCTGCAGTAATACAAAGGTTTTGGGGCCCACCACGGACAACAAAAGATGCTTAACAGTCTGACCTGTCAGTTGATGAGCCGCGACGAGTTCTTGAAACTGTGCGAAGTAGTCGCTCCATTCTTCCTCACGTTCGTTGTACTGGCGAAATATAGGAAGCGTTGCGGCGGCAGGTGTGGGCTGCTGAAGCGGCGGCTGTTGTTGTTGGTGAGCAGCCTGTGTCGTCAACTGCGACACCGCTTGCAGGAGTTGAGTGATTTGCGCCGTCTGTAACTGAATAATTTCCATTAAGTTTTGGTTCGGGGTAGTGGCCATGCCGACCGATTAGGCGCCGCGCATACAAGTAAATTATAACAAAACACAAATGCAATATGAAAGAGGACGCTCTGCAACAAACAAGTCCACAAAACACGCAACTGAATATGTTCCCCCAAAATTCTTATAATAAGGGTGGGTGGGCGGGAGCAATTTCTACGTGCTCGACTGCTGCTGTCTGACTGCTGCAAGCCGGCTGATCCAAGGTTCTATCACTCCTCGTCGCCACTTTTGTGTCCCATCTTCGTCGCCGCTTTTGTGTCCCAGCCTCGTCGTAGGTGTCGGTGGCCGAGTGGAATGCGACCGACACAGGAATAAAGATAGCACGCTGGTGCAGGTACGGAGGGGAGCAGCCAGAAACTATAAACACTAGAGTAAATTAGAAAGAGATATATATTGCAAAGAATGTAACAATACTTAACTTTTACATAGTACTGCAGAATGTTGATACATAGTTGTTTGAGGCCTGCCTAGTGCCTGTACGATAGCAAAGTCTTCACTGGTGCCTATCTGATTACGAAGGTCCTAACTGGTTGCTATCTCAGTCCCAAGTGACCGATGTCTTTCCGTGGTGGCCACGAGCGGAGTTGCAGCAGAGGGCACTCGTGGCTGTCGTCGTGAGAACGCCGCGCCGTGCGTGCATGGCGGCGCGCGGCGAAAGTAGGTGGTGCGCACTTTGTACTTGTGCGACACCACACTGTTGTTGCATACCGACAACGACGAAACAAGAGTGATTGTTCCTCGTTCCCTGCAACGTGAAGTGTTACGCCTCCTGCATCAAGGACATTGGGGTATTGTTAGGGCAAAGCAACTGGCCAGACGTCATTGTACCTGGGTTGGTATGGACGCTCAGATAGAGAACATGACGTCACAGTGTACTGTTTGTGCGGAGCATTAGGCGGCTCCTCCGCAACGTTTCTCAGATTGGCCACGCCCCAAGGGACCATGGCAACGTTTACACATTGACTTTGCCGGACCTTTCTGGAATACGCGCTGGTTAATTGTTGTAGACGCTTTCAGCAAGTTTCCTTTTGTGATTGCCATGAACTCAACGACGGCGTCTAGTACGATCAGTGCCTTAACATCAGTGTTTTGCATCGAAGGTTTGCCTGAAACTATCGTCAGTGACAATGGACCTCAGTTTGTTAGTGCGGAATTTCAACAGTTTTGTCGTGTGAATGGCATTCAGCATATTACCACTGCACCTTTTCACCCTCAGTCCAATGATGAAGCAGAACGTTTCGTTCGAAAATTCAAGTCTCACATGGAGAAGATGAAAGGTCAGCAATCCAGGCAGCTAGCTCTTCAAATTTTCCTGTCTACGTATCGATGCATGCCACGTGACGGCCCGTCTCCTGCCGAGCTGCTACACGGCCGCCGTCACCGCACTCTCCTTCACCTGCTGCAGCCTCCCACGCACCGAGTCGGTTCGTATGGCGCTACGCGTTTTCAGGTTTCCACGCCGGTGCTGTACAGGGTGTTTGCTAGCAACAAGAAGACATGGTTGCCGTTCACCATTCAGCGCGTGCTCGGTCGCAATATGTATGTTGTACGTTCTTCCACAGGGTCGGAGCTGCGGCGCACGCAAACCAATTGCGTCTGCATAGGCCGCGCGATCCTGTCTCCGGTTTCTTGATTCCAGACCCAGTTCATCGCCAGGGAGCACAACCACATCGTTCATCAACGGGTCCAGTGTCCCCGGACTACGAGATCGTCCCGATGGAGATCGACGCGACGCCGCCGCTGTCGCCGCCGCAGATGACAGCGTCACCGAGAGGGACTCCGGGACCGTGCGTGCCGCCGCCGCCTGGGCCACGCACCTCAGAAGAAGATGACCTGCTCCCTCTGTGCGGGGGGGGGGGGGCGCCCTTCCCCAGGTTTCGGTGGGTTCCCTGGAGGATCGCAAGGCGGATGCCGGGGCGCGGACGGCGTCTCGATCCCAGCCTCAGCTACGACGCCCGTCCCACCAGTAACGCCCCCGCCCAGGCCCTCCTCCCAGTGCCGTCGCCGTGGCCCTCAGCCCTACGCCACGACGGCGCGGCGGTTTGGGGGGGGGGAGGGGTGTGGTGTCGCACAAGTCCAAAGTGCGCGCCACCTACTTTCGCCGCGCGCCGCAATGCACGCACGGCGCGGCGTTCTCACGACTACAGCCACGAGCGCCCTCTGCTGCAACCCCGCTCGTGGCCACCACGGAAAGACATCGGTCACTTGGGACTGAGATAGCAACGAGTTAGGACCTTCGTAATCAGATAGGCACCAGTGAAGACTTTGCTATCGTACAGGCACTAGGCAGGCCTCTAACAACTATGTATCAACATTCTGCAGTACTATGTAAAAGTTAAGTATTGTTACATTCTGTGCAATATCTATCTATCTAATTTAGTCTAGTGTTTATAGTTTCTGGCTGCTCCCCTCCGTACCTGCACCAGCGTGCTGTCTATATTCCTGTGTCGGTCACATTCCACTCGGCCACCGACACCTTCGACGAGGCTGGGACACAAAAGCGGCGACGAAGTCGGGACACAAAAGGTAACCTTGTAGAATCGATAAAAGTTTAAAGTAGCTTTGCAGCACCTTGGGCTGCTGTTTGTAGTTGGTTAAGTGCCTGAAGCGTACATACAAGTGCTACCATTGTACCACGGCAGTTGGAATCTAGGAAAAAGATGGCCTATGTCAAGTTTGGTCGCGGTGGAGTAGCCGAGCGGTCTAAGGCGCCTCGCTGCGGAGCGCGCGGTTGCTCGCCGTCGGAAGTTCAAGTCCTCACTGGGGCATGTGTGTGTGTGTGTGTGTGTGTGTGTGTGTGTGTGTGTGTGTGTGTTGTCCTTAGGTTAGTTTAGTTTAAGTAGTTTGTAAGCTACGGACTGATGACCACGCATTTTGGTCCGACAGATTTACAAACATTTAACTTTTGTCAAGTCTGTTGCATAGTACAGTTCGTATTGTTAGCAATGGACACTGAATTCCATCTGACAATCATCATCATCATCATTCATCATCATCATTAGAGACTGATTATGTCTTTCAGCGTTCAGTCTGGAGCGTAGTACCTATACTAAAATTCCTCCATGATCCCATATTCAATGCTAACATTGATGCCTCGTCTGATGTTATGCCTTTTACTTCAAAATCATTCTGCATCGAATTTAAGTGCTTTCTTCTTGGTCTACCTCGACTCCTCTTACCCTCCGCTGCCGAGCTCATGATTCTCTTAGTTCTCCCATTCGTGTAACATGACCCCAGCATCTCAGTCTGTTCGCTCTAACTGCTTCATCTATGGTGTTCATTTCAAGTTTTTCTTTGATTTCCTCATTATGGACACCCTTCTGTCATTCTTCCCATCTATTAGTACCTGCAATCATTCTTGCTACTTTTATATCTGTAACCTCTACCTTATGAATTAGGTAACCTGTATCCACCCAACTTTCATTCCCATACAACAATGTTGGTCAAAAGATAGAGCGGTGCACTGCTAACTTAGTCTTGGTACTTACTTCCTTCTTGCAGAAGAGAGTAGATCTTAGCTGAGCACTCACTGCATTGGCTTTGCTGCACCTCGTTTCCTGTTCTTTCACTATGTTGCCATCCTGTAAGAAAATACATCCCAGGTACTTGAAACTGTCTACCTGTTCTAACTTTGTTCCTCCTATTTAGCGCTCATTCTGTTTAAAGCTCTTTCCCACAGACATTACTTTCGCTTTGGAGATGCTGATCTTCATATCATAATCCTTACATCTCTGATCGATCTCTGAAATATTAGTTTGCAACCTATCAATTGAATCTGTCATTACAACTAAGTCATCCTCATATGCGAGACTGCTTATTTTGTTTTCACCTATTTTAATCCCGACCTGCCAGTCTACTGTTTTCAACATATGATCCATGAATAGTATGAACGACAGTGGTGACAGGTTACAGCCTTGTCTTACCCTTAAACCACCCTGAACCAGGAGCTTAATTTGTCATCTACTATAACTGCTGCCTGACAGTCTACGTAAGGCCCTTTAATTGCCTGCAGAAGTTTGCCTCCTATACCACAATCTTGTAGAACTGACATTAGCTTCCTCCTAGGAACACGGTCATAAGCCTTTTCTAGATCTATGAAACATAGATACAATTCCCTGTTCCACTCATAGCACTTTTCCATTACCTGCCGTAGGCTAAAGATCTGGTCCTGACAGCCTCTGACTGCTTTAGAAAATGCACCATCTGCGAAACCAGAGAAAAAAGAAAAGAAAAAAATACAGTCAGGCCCGGACGAGTATATACGACTGGAAGTGAATGTATAAATGTAAACGGAGGTGGAAAAGACCACAACAGGATGGAGCAACAGCACATACAGCCAGCTGAACCTTCGAGTAGATGTACAGTATCTTACCACCTGACAGATTCGTTGGCAGAAGGCAGTCTGGTCGGACCATACCTGGCCACCAGGGTCCCCTGACCTGTCACTGTGCGACCAGTTTGTTCGGGGGAGTCGTCAAGACTAAGGTTTATCTTGCTGACAGGGCCCAAAAGTGCCGGGAGTTGAATGGTGGCTGCTTACAACATATCCTATGGTCGGGTTAGCCACAGACCAAAGGTAACATAGACTGTGCATGTTCCTACCTCTGCCATGTTCTGGTTTGAAACCAACATCTAACACTGCCCCGACTCACGTGACAGGGTTTCTAATTTACAGGTAAAGTCAAGCGTCGTTTTTAACAATAAAACGACTTCTGGTATTCCTATTATACATGTAGTAGTAAAGGTAACGTGATATATCCATATTACTGCCATTAACGCGGAAATTATCGTTTCTACATGAGACCCAGCGAAAAGTATTTTCAGTTCCATTTACAAGCAATTGAATTACACATCCTCAATGTTTGTATTGCACTATGAGTTTTTTACTATATTCCCAACTGATCAATGTGATTTATAATGGGAAGATAATTTCAGCGTGTCTTGACTGAGTATATATGTCAGCAAGTCAATAATTTCTGGTGCATATCTGCCATTATTAGCGTTACACAATTCTGAAGATGAATTATCCCTATAAAACCAGTTCTTGTCACGAACATCAATAATTTTTGATCACATTATTTAATGTCAATAGCCAATAATTTTCTTATTTTATGTTTTGCCTTTTTGTACGTGACAAAAGTCATAAAATATAAACGCTTGTATTATATTAAAATCGGACATTATTGGTGCAAACTGATTTCAGGTATCTATAAAAAGCATGACAAAACATTTCTTATGTATTGTTAAGGAATCTGAAACCTGAAGCTGCTTGTCAAACTGGCATATAGTCTCCTGTGTCAGCTACAAACTAAAAGACTCACAGTACAACAAAAACAGTCATTCGCTTAAGAACTGCAGTTCTGTTTCTCAGCGAAAGATCCGCCCAAGTTACTCCAATATTCAAGAAAGGCAATAGGAGTGATCCCCAAAATTACAGGCTTATCTCAATGACGTCGATTTGCAGTAGTATTTTGGAACATATACTTTGTTCGAATATTATGAACTACCTCGAAGACAACGACCTATTAACCAGTAGTCAACACGGACTCAGAAAGTATCATTCTTGGGAAACACAGCTTGCCCTTTATTCACATGAACTCTTAAGTGCTATCGATAAGGGATCTCAAATCGATTCCATATTTTTGGATTTCAGGAAGGCTTGTGTCACTGTACCCCACAAGCAGCTTCTTATGAAATTGCGTGCTTATGGAATATTTTTCCCAATTCTGCGATTGGATTCACGATTTTCTATCAGAAAGAACACAGTTCGTTGTAATTGACGGTAAATCATCGAGTACAACAGAAGTGATATCTGGCGTTCCACAGGGAAGCGTTATAGGTCCCCTACTCTTCCTCGTGTTTATAAACGATTTAGGAGACAATTTGAATAGCTCCCTTAGACTGTTGTTTATCGGTTAGTGAGGTCAACAGAGGATCAAAAGCAACTGCAAAGCGATTTAGACAAAATTTCTGCATGGTGCGAAAATTGGCAATTGACACTAAATAAAGAAAAGTGTGAAGTAATACACATTACCACTAAAAGAAATCCGCTGAACTTTAATTACGCGATAGATCAGTCAAACCTTAAGGTCGTAGATTCTACCAAATACCTAGGAGTTACAATTACGAACAACTTTGACTGGAGAGAACACATAGAAAATATTGTGGGGAAGGCGAATCAAAGGTTACGTTTCATCGGCAGAACGCTTCGAAGATGCACCAGCTCCCCCAAAGAGACTGCCTACATCACACTTGTGGGTACTCTCCTGGAGTACTGTTGCCCCTTGTGGGACCCTCACCAGGTGGGACTGACAGAAGACATTGAGAAGGTTCAGAGAAGGGCAGCTCATTTTGTTTTATCACGTTACGGGGGGGAAAGGGTCACGGAATTGTTGCACGAATTGGGGTGGAAATCATTAAAAGAAAGACATTATTCATTGCGGCGTGATCTGTTTGCGAAGCTTCAATCACCGACTTTTACTTCTGAATGTGAAAATATTTTTCTAGCACCCACCTACTTAGGGAGACATGACCATCCCAATAAAATAAGAGAAATCAGATCGAAAACGGAACGATTTAGGTGTTCTTTCTTCCTGCGCGCTATTAGAGAATTGAACGGTAGAGAAAAGTTATGAAAGTGGTTAATGAACCCTCTGCCAGGGACTTGAATGTGATTTGCAGAGTATCTATGTAGATGTAGATGTATAAAAAGAACTGTGAATACATTTCATCTAGGCACAGGTAAAAACTGTAACCGTTGCATTGATATTGCGAATTGCCAAGAACTAACGCGCATTGTACTACTGAATGCGTGATACGAATATGATAAGACGTTTTATTGTCGAGATCTACGCTTAATTTCCGCTGGCAAGGAGAAGAACTGCGACTCTCGGCTACTCTTCACACTGCTTGTAATGATGGACTGGGTTTCCTGCCCCTGAGTCACGTGACGTAGATGTTGGTTTCAATACAGTGACGTCACCCGCAGTCTGTCTTATCTTTGGTCTATGGGGTTAGCGCTCTAGTTCCTTTCTTGTTTTATGTTTTGCCTTTACAATACGTGGCAAAAGTCATAAAATAAAAACGCTTGTATTATATTAAAATAGGACATTATTGGTTGTGAGATTACCGCCCAATAGAAATACTGGTAATTAATAGCATTTGATAATTAAACAGTATGAATTTCACTGCAAACATTGACCATGCCAATGCACTAAATATTACACAATTTTAATCTTATTAATTATGGTAGCAATGTATGTACGCAGTTGGGTGACAACATTTATAGTTAGGCCAAAGGTAAAAATTCTCCACGTTGAGATTTGCTGTGTGCTTGTAGCTGACGGGAGGCCAGCGAGCAGGCCGACGTTGGTTGCTTGTTCCAGCTTAGGATTTCCCAGGTTCGTTTCCAGTGAGGGGGGAGAGGGACAATGGCGAGTGCCAGGCACAGTGCAGTGCACAGCGTGAAATAAAATATTCTAATACGACTGGCATTAGAAGTAATACGATGTAGTCAGGAACCTTTAAGGCCCTCATTACAGAATAGCCTGTTGAGAAACAATATATTAGCTGATATAGTCACATCTGGCGTAATATGTTTAATTGACAATGAAAAGTAATAAATTAGCAATGAATACAAGACAGTTACACAACTAGCATGGCAATGTTTGTTTATAAAAGTAATATATTAACTATTTCTCATTTTATTTTCAATTAATCTTGTGTATTTTATCTTGAAATATTCAGTTAAATCACTGATCTCTGATATAAGAAATTGTACGATTGTAATAAATACTGCAAAGGATGTGTATACCAATATAAAAACATAAGAAATTTGTTTAATGTGTAGTGTAATTATTTTGATATTAAGTAAATTTTTAGAAATGTATTGGCTGAGCGCTGTACGTTGGAAGTCGATTAGAACAGCTCACATGGGGAAGTTGATGACATAGGGAAAAAACCCGGCAGTTGGGCTTTTGGCGCGCACGCGCAAGCGCGAGGGCGGGAAGTGACGAGTCGGGAGCAAGTGGGGTAGCTGGCCGGGCGACGTCGCTCGGCATCAGTCGGCATGTGGATCTCCAGGTGGAGACTTTAGACTTTTGTGTGGCAATTGCCAAGTGTGTTTGCTCGTCGTAGACTGTACCAAGTTGTATCGAGTGCTACGGTGTGTTGTGAATATTTAGCCGGTGGAACAAGCTGTGCATCGCACTAAAAGTGACTGTGTTTTGTTAATGTAACACGTGTCCTCGCATAGGCATGAACATAAACGGTGTTTGAGACAAGCACATGGTGTGAAAACAATTTGCGACAAATATTCATTTTGTCTGGGGGCTCACAAGCTATATATATATATATATATATATATATTTTTTTTTTTTTTTTATATGTGTCGACGTACAGACGTATCAGCCACAGGGTTCTAATATTGTGAAATAAACAACATAAAGTGAACTTTCACGTGTTTTCAAAAATAGTAGTTAGTACACCCTTTTCTCTCATGAACTTGACTTTATTATGAATTTTTTTGTTAATCATATGCAGGGAAGGAAAGCTGCGAACTTGTGATATCATCCCCTAGAAAACGAGTCAAACAGCAGCAATCACAGTTCCAGTGTTTTTGCATGTTTAGGAATATGGTTCGCAGTTGGTGGTTGTGAGTTTTTAAAAATTAAACTCTCCCTAATTTAAACTCTCACCCCGATCTTTCCTCTCCCATGGTGCTAGTATGTTTGTGCCATGGAACACTGTCATTTTTCGCACCCTGTAGACTTGGCATACCTCCAGACGGGAACACAGGCTTTCCGGGAGTGGACAGTTCCTCAGAGGGGCACGTTTTGGCTGCAGCAAACTCAGAGAACAACGCCGGGCGGGAGTAGCCGAGCAATTTTGTGCAACGTAAATTATCACACGTAAGCTTCAATCTATGAGGACGGTCGCCGTAAGTGTAAGAATCACTTACGATACATAATTCACGACATATGACGTCATAAACAATGAGATGCGCGAAAAACTTCTGCATTACACGACAATGTGCTCATTTTCTCCTAAAACACTAGACCGATTTCAATCAAATTTGGTACACACATTCCTTACCGTGAGGTAACAATTTCGGTAAGAATCACATACGACACATGGTTCAGAAGATATGAGTCATAAACAATAGGAATCGCAAAAAACTGCCACATAATGCGGCGAGACTTTATTCACATACTGTATGAGATGGGGGTACTTAGCGACTTGCATCATATTTTAAACATAATTTCAAACATTTATTAAACTTTTCTCGCTGACAATCATAGCTAAATGATGAAATGGAAAAAGTTTCTCGCTTACTACGTTTCCGTTGTTGATGGAGTAAAACTAAGGAATTCCACATAACGGCGTTCGGTATGACGTTACAATTTATAATTTATATACTACAAATTGTAGCCACAGGAAATTTTACAGACAGTACACACACATATAGTTGAATGTACCTTGTAAATTCTTTCAAATGTTAAAATGTTTTTTAAGCTTAAGGGACTTAACTGCCGGGTCATCAGTCCCTAAACTTACAAACTACTTATGAACTACCTTATACTAGGGACGGCACAAACATCCATGCCCGAGGGGGGATTCGAACCCCCGATCGTAGCGGCTGTGCAGACTGTGACTGGCGCGCCGCAGACCGCTAGACCACTGCGGCCGGCAAATTGTTTCCCCGTACGATATGTAGTTCATGAGATATGAGCACATAAACAGCAAAGTTCTGCTGTTCATGGAGTAAAACTACGGCATTCAGTATGACGCTACAATTTTTAATTTCTACACTACAAATTGTAACCGCAGGAAATTTTACAGACTGTATACAAGCATAAAGTTGAGTGTACCTTCTAAATTATATCACAGTACTACACATAGTTCATGAGATATGAACACAAAGAGTAACTTCTCTGGAAAACCGCCACATCACGCAACAAGTTTTAATAAATTACGTCTTTACTACTAATTGCATTCTAAAGAGATTTTAGAGACATACAGCCCGTATACAAATTAATATATACCTGAAAATGGCAGGAATAAATAAATAAATACCCGGGCAACGCCGGGTTTTCAGCTAGTATTTAATAAAGTATACCATACAGCTGCAGTGTTACCAATACCTCGTAAGATAGCGGACCGAATTTTAGCGATTGCTTGTGTGTAGGGGAAACATCTTTAAACCTCCATTTGCGACCGCAATGTTACCACGACTGCATAGCGCTACAGGGCAACCTGAAGTATATGTGAAGTACACTAGCGGCAAATCACAAGCAATACCTTCACTACGCGATAGTAATGGTAATACTACCGACGACAATACTACTAAGGCAGAATTACTAAACAAAGCTTTCCGAATTTCATTTACGAAAGAAGACGAAGTGAACACTCCAGTATTCAATCCAAGAACAGATGCCAGCATGCGAAACTTAGAAGTAGATGTTCCTGGAGTGGTAAAACAACTTCAGTCACTAAACAAAATCTTCCGGGCCAGATTGTATACCAATTAGATTACTCTCAGAGTATGCTGATGCAATAGCTATAATTTACAACCGATCACTCAGCGAAAGATCTGTACCCAAAGACTGGAAAGTTGCAAAAGTTGCTCCAATATTCAAGAAAGGCAATAGGTGTGATCCCCAAAATTACAGGCCTATCTGATTGACGTCGATTTGCAGTAGGATTTTGAAACATATACTTTATTCGAATATTATGAACTACCTCGAAGAGAACGAGCTATTAACCAATAGTCAACACGGATTCAGAAAGTATCGCTCTTGCGAAACACTGCTTGCCCTTTATTCACATCGACAAGGGATCTCAAATCGATGCCGTATTTCTGGATTTCCGGAAGGCTTTTGACACAGTACCCCACAAGCGGCTTCTTATGAAATTGCGTGCTTATGGAATATCTTACAAATTATGCGATTGGATTCACGATTTCCTATCTGAAAGGACACAGTTCGTTGTAATTGACGGTAAGTCATCGAGTAAAACAGAAGTGATATCTGGCATTCCAGAGGGAAGCGTTATAGGACCCTTCTCTTCCTCGTGTTTATAAACGATTTAGGAGACAATCTGAATAGCTCCCTTAGACTGTTCGCGGATGATGCTGTCGTTTATCGGTTAGTGAAGTCAACAGAGGATCAAAAGCAACTGCAAAGCGATTTAGACAAAATTTCTACTTCGTGCGAAAATTGGCAATTGACACTAAATAAAGAAAAGTGTGAAGTAATACACATTACCACTAAAAGAAATCCGCTGAACTTTAATTACGCGATAGATCAGTCAAACCTTAAGGTCGTAGATTCTACCAAATACCTAGGAGTTACAATTACGAACAACTTTGAGTGGAGAGAACACATAGAAAATATTGTGGGGAAGGCGAACCAAAGGTTACGTTTCATCGGCAGAACGCTTCGAAGATGCACCAGCTCCCCCAAAGAGACTGCCTACATCACACTTGTGGGTACTCTCCTGGAGTACTGTTGCCCCTTGTGGGACCCTCACCAGGTGGGACAGACGGAAGATATTGGGAAGGTTCAGAGAAGGGCAGCTCGTTTGGTTTTATCACGTTACGGAGGGGAAAGCGTCACGGAAATGTTGCACGAATTGGGGTGGAAATCATTAAAAGAAAGACATTATTCATTGCGGCGTGATCTGTTTGCGAAGTTTCAATCACCGACTATTACTTCTGAATGTGAAAATATTTTGCTAGCACCCACCTACTTAGGGAGACATGACCATCCCAATAAAATAAGAGAAATCAGATGGAAAACGGAACGATTTAGGTGTTCTTTCTTCCCGCGCGCTATTAGAGAATGGAACGGTAGAGAAAAGTTATGAAAGTGGTTAATGAACCTTCTGCCAGGCACTTGAATGTGATTTGTAGAGTATCTATGCAGATGCAGATACAGATGCAGAACACGAATACAAACCGCCTGTTTGTTTGTATCGATCCTGGTGACAGAAGGCATCCGGTGAATGGAGTTGGGATAAACAGCAGTCTAGCCTATGTTCGCATTTATTATTTGGAATTAATTTACATCGACGCTGACTGTACGGGTCTAGCAATAGAAAACATGTATCTTGAAAATTACAAAAACGCAGCCATCGCATCCAATCCAGGCGAAACACCAGGGCATTCAGTGGAAGAACACATGGAAAAATGTTCAGAATTCCGTGCTTCCGTCTCACGTTCGAGCAGTCTGGTACGAGGTTGTAAACAACGCCACCGCTACAGGAAAAAAAGCTTTATAAAATCAAACTCTGACCGACTCCATATAGCACGTAAGTTCACCTGCAGGGATGAAACGGAGATATGGAACTGGACAAGGAAAAAGTTCTCTCTCATAATACGAACTGGTGTAGTGAATATTACGACTACAGATACATTACACCCGGACTGGAAATTCTTTCGTAACGCCACAAAAACAACAGTTACGCCTGGCTCATTGGACATTTTGTAAACTGCAGCATCAATTATTAAAACAAATCCTTAATTGACTTTTTACAATTATTATCAACAGAACATCACAAGTTACCATACGACCTAGATACAAAGATTTGTGTCAAAGATTCCTCATTGTACTGTTATCAGCTTGAAATGGCAATATGACACACTACGTTATAGGTCGAAATGCGAGAACAAATTTTAAACCTATTATTTTCCAGAATGATTTATTATGTTTACTCATTTCACTTCAGTTTGGGACGTGTAACTGGTATCAAATGAAGAAGTGACGTTAAGGAGAGTGTCACAACTTTAACTTAAACACGAAGAATAACAAAAAGAATTACTTAATAATGATTTTGCAGCCAAGATCGCATTTTTCATTTATTATGTTAACGGTTTCGGCGTGCTCGACGCCATCTTCAAACCTGTCGTAATTTACATAACTTCACAACATTTTTATATACTAAAAGAGTACATCCAGGTTGAGGCGTCACCAAACATAAAATTTCTAGTCACAAATAAAATATATACATCCGTCTTCTATGGATGAAGCGAGGTACTTCAAAGTCTAAGTTCAATTAAACAATTATAGATCGCCCAATCGAACAAAAAGGATTACGTTCAGTTCACCTTAATTTAAAGATAGTAACGCCAACGAGGGCGTATTTCGAAAAATATTATTCAACAAATGCCTTACAGAAGAATCTACATCTACTTGGGATACTCTGTAAATCACATTTAAGTGCCTGGCCGAGGGTTCATCGAACCACCATTATACTATTTATCTCCCATTCCATTCTCGAATAGCGCGCGGGAAGAAAGTGTGGTGTCGCACAAGTCCAAAGTGCGCGCCACCTACTTTCGCCGCGCACCGCCATGCACGCACGGCGCGGCGTTCTTACGACGTCAGCCACGAGCGCCCTCTGCTACAACTCCGCTCGTGGCCACCACTGAACGACATCGTACACTTGGGACTGAGACAGGAACCTGTTAAGACCTTCGGAATCAGATAGGCACCAGTGAAGACTTTGCTATCGGATAGGCACTAGGCAGGACTCTAGCTCAACTATGTATCAACATTCTGCAGTACTGAGCTATGTAAAAGTTAAGTATTGTATAAATTCTGTGCAATATATATCTCGTTCTAATTTACTCTAGTGTTTCTAGTTTCTGCTGTCCCACTGGCTGCTCCCCTCCGTACCTGCACAAGCGTGCGACCTTTATTCCTGTGTCGGTCTTCCTACTCGGCCACCGACACCTACGACGGAAACGAGACACAAAAGCGGCGACGAGGCTGGGACACAAAAGAAAGAACACCTGAATCTCTCCGTTCAGCTCCGATTTCTCGTATTGTATTCTGATGATCATTTCTACCTATGTAAGTGGGACTCAAAAATATATTTTCGCATTTAGAGAAGAATGTTGGCGATTGGAGTTTCGTAAGTAGCACGCCGCAGCGATAAGCGCCGTTGTTGTAATGATTCCCATCCCAGATCCTGTATCATTTCCGTAACGCTGTCTCCCCTGTATCGTGACAATACGAAACGAGCTGCCCTTCTTTGGACTCTTTCGATGTCCTTCGTCAAACCCACCTAATAAGGATCCCACACTGGGCAGAAATACTCCAAAAATGGACGGACAAGCGTAGTGTATGCAGTTTCCTTTGTAGTTCTGTTGCATGTTTTTAGGGTTCTGCCAATAAAACGCAGTCTCTGGTTCGCCTTTCCCACGACATTATCTACGTGTTCTTTCCAATTTAAGTCTGAAGTAATAATTGTGGTGTCGCACAAGTCTACAGTGCGCGCCACCTACTTTCGTCGCGCGCCGCCATGCACGCACGGCGCGGCGTTCTTACGACGACAGCCACGAGCGCCCTCTGCTACAACTCCGCTCGTGGCCACCACTGAACGACATCGTTCACTTGGGACTGAGACAGGAACCAGTTAACACTTCGGAATCAGATAGGCACCAGTGAAGACTTGGCTATCGAACAGGCACTAGGCAGGCCTCTAGCTCAACTATGTATCAGAATTCTGCAGTACTGAGCTATGTAAAAGTTAAGTATTACTAAGTCTCTAAGAAATATATATCTCGTACTAATTTACTCTAGTGTTTCTAGTTTCTGCTGTCCCACTGACTGGTCACCTCCTACCTGCACACGCGTGCAACCTTTATTCCTGTGTTGGTCTTTCTACTCGGCCACCGCCACCTACGACGGAAACGAGACACAAAAGTGGCGACGAGGCTGTGACACAAAAATAGTAATTACTAGGTATTTTGTGGAGATTACGGCTTTCACTTTTGATTGATTTATCTTGTAAACAAAGTTTAACGGTTTTATTTTCGTTCTCATGTGACGACTTCACACTTCTCATTATTTAGAGTCAACTGCCAATTTTTTACACCATAGCGATATCCTGTTTAGATCGTTCTGCAGTTGGTTTTGATCTTCAGATGATTTTACTAGACGGTAAATGAAGGCGTCATCTGCAAACAACCTAAGAGAGATACTTAGATTTCCCCTAAATCGTTTATGTAAATAAGAACAAGCCGATCAAAATAAATGAATAAAAAAATAAGAGAGAAGCGGTCTGGAGCGCCACATTGCGGATCGCGAGGTCATCCGCGTCGGAGGTTCGAATCCTCCCTGGGGCATGGCTATGTGTGTGTGCTGTGCTTAGGTTAGTTTACCTAGGTTTAAGTAGTTTGTAAGCTACGGACTAATAACCTAGCAGTCGAGTCCGATAGATTTACAAACATTTGAACATTTTGAACATCAGAGAACTACGTGCAAGGTTGCTGCAGGCAGACCTCGGGCCGACCCCTCAGCAGAGGTGTCAGGACGTCGTTAAGAGGCATCAGAGTCGTTAGTCACCGCCCGTGACACTCTGTATAAACGACGTGGAGTGGCGTGCCAAGGTCCGATGACGCGGAGCTTGCTAAAAAGCACCAACGTGATGAATGGCGGAAAATTTTGTACATCAGTTTACTTATGAAGTCTTGAATTTTGTATATCAGTTTACTTATGAATATTGTTGAAACACGTGCACTGAATGTGTGGTCGTGGTCCATTTTGAGTTATTCATTACTCATAAGTAGTCTATTTGCATGTCAATTATTTTATTCATTTATTAATGATCAATGCCCCATGTTTATACAGGGTGTCCAGAAAAGGACTCCCTGATTTCAAAATTAAATATCTCGAAAACAAAGATGGATAGAGGAATGCAGTAAACGGTATGTTTATTGTGAAAGCTGTAAGAAGTTTATACAGCAGTTTGAAATAATAGTTACAAAAGCTGCTAACAGATGGCGCTGTAATCGCCATACGTAATGCCTAGTATAAATAGTGATCCGAAGCCCAGAGCGATCAGTTCCAATATTGAAACTTCAAATGAGGTTAGCGTACCGAAGGAAGAGATTAAAACCATGTACTCCATTGAACAACGCGTTTGTCTGGTGCTAGAGTACCACAGGTTAGAAGAGAGTCCTACGGCAACAAATCGAAGTTTTCAAGCACGATTTAATGTTCTAAAAGAGCCCAATGCGAAACCATTCGTACGCTCTTCGCAAAATTTCAACGAACAGGCAGCGTAACTGATGATCTAGTGGGGCATGTTGGCCGCAAGCAAACCGCAGTTACGCCTGAAAATATCCCCACAGTTTCTGGAATTATTCAGCGAAATCCAATGTCATCCGTCCGTAGAATTGCATCTGAGACTAGTTTGAAACGTTCCAGCACGCTAAAAAATACTGAGAAGGAGCCTACACATGTTTCCATTCAAAATTCAAACGCACCAGGCCATACCCGTACGAGCTGTGCAACAAAGGGTTGCCTTTGCTAATCAGATGCTCACATTGATTGATAGTGAACGATTTGATGTTGGCTGCATCTGGTTTACAGATGAAGCACACTTCCACCTGAATGGATACGCGAATAAGCAGAACTGGCGATTTTGGGGTTCCGTAAAGCCATATTGGAGTGAAGCGAAACCCCTGTATTCTCCTAAAGTTACTGTGTGGGCTGCAGTATGCAGCAGAGGCATTATTGGCCCTTTTCTCATTCGAGAAACGGTCACTGGTGCACGTTACGTTGCAATTTTGGAACAATTTGGCGCCACACAGCAAGCGTTAGAGGATCGACTAGGTACTGAATGGTTTATGCAAGATGGAGCCCGACCATATCGGACCGAACAAATGTTTCGCTTTCTTGAGGAATACTTCGAGAATCGAGTCATTTCTTTGGAATATCCCAAATTTACTGGTGCAGGCATGGATTAGCCTCCATATTCGCCGGATTTGACTCCCTGTGACCTTTTTATTATTATTATTTTTTTTTTTTTTTTTTTTTTTTGGTGGGGGGGGGGGGGCACAGTGAAAGACATGGTCTACCCGAAGCATCCCGCTACGCTGGACGAGCTTGAATCGGCGATCTCTGTGGCATGTGAATCCATTTCGGTTGAGACACTACGAAATGTGATGGTGAATTTCATTCTTCGTTTGCGTCACCTCTGTAGTGCCAATGGTGAACATTTTGAAAACATTGTGATGTGATTGTTTGCAAAGTGTGTTTTCATACGATTATTTCACTTATGTACGCTGATATGAGCTGTACAGCGTACAGCACCATCTGTTAATAGCTTTTGTAACTATTATTTCAAACTGCTGTATAAACGTCTTACGGCTTTCACAAAAAAACATACCGTTAACTGCATTTCTCCATCGATCTTTGTTTTCGAGATATTTAATTTTGAAATCAGGGAGCCCTTTTCTGAACACCCTGTATATGTTTCCAGCCGTGTGGTTAAACTTATGTGTTCATGTGAATGTGGAAGGTTGTTTTTAATATTGACTGACTGCCGTGCAATGGCTTACAGTCGCCGCCTCGCGCTTTCGGCCTCGTTTGTTAAGATCGCATGGTTTCACATGTCGTCTGCATTGGCGTCTGCTGGGTGGCCAGAGATAAACTTACTTGGCAAGATGCTTTACTTGCTTATTCTAAATTAATTTCTTCTGTATATCCTATGTAATTCACTGTGGTCGCACACCACGTGGTATTTATGGATTGTATTACGCTGCCACCCCGCACATGAGTCCATTTGGTGCATAATATTATCTTAAATTGTGCTTCACGACCCTCGCCATCTCGTCAAAACGCCGCTGACGCTTCGTTTCGACAATGCTATCAAGTGTTGCCTTATGAGTAATGTGTCGCAAGCGTTATGTGTGTGTCTATGAGTGAATAAATGTGCTTTCCTCTCTCCACCGTGCATTTGCAACTATCCTCCCACATTACTTCCATATTCATAAAGGGCAGAAACAATTTCATTACGGGCAGTAACTTTATGACTTAATTCACTTTTGTACGAGGTGTGTGCTTTATTGTGCTTAATTTGGTCTCCCCCCATTTATTTGCTTGTTCATTTTATTGTATATATGATGATTTAAAGTATCAAACCTCTGCTTTATAATTCCATTCTACCTGTTCCGTGTTTAATAATGTATTTCCTTTTTTAACCTTTATTTTGTGTTTGTTAAAACGTTGGCTGCTCCATTAAGGAGTGAGCAGTTAGATAAATTTCCGTTGAGCAAGTTCTGTAGCCACTTGCAGATTAATTTAGAGCAGCATTGAGCTTTTTAACTTGGCATTTGCAGATCTCTACATATTTACCGTTCAGTACAAAGGGAGTATATGTACTTAGTGAATCTGTAAAACTGTTATATGTAGGACTCACTAAGTATGTATACTCCCTTTGTACTGGGTAGCTATGTTATTACATGACAGACGTCACTAGTTTAATTGATTGTAATTTGAAGACGCACCTGACGATGAGATATAGGTCTTGAAACGCGGGTAGTGCAATGAAATAATAAAGTTTACAACTAAGAACTTTTGCGAATACAGTTATTAAAGATGGACGGTTGTGGATGTCCCGAAGGAAGAAAAATTTGTACATTCTGTCCATGTATTTCTCATACCATCACTCTATCCATCTCCCTCCTTTTTCTCAAATGTTCAAATGTTTGTAAATATATTGGGTCACAAGTCACTATATTTACAAACTACTTAAACTTACACCAAGGGCAACACACACCCACACACACACACACACACACACACACACACAATAGTGCCCGAGAGAGGACTCCAAACCCCGGCGACAGCAGCCACCCAGTACGTAACATGATGCCTCAGACCACGCGGCTACTCCCGCACGGCTGTCCATTTTCGACGTAGCTTTTCAGAATGAAGAAATTAAAAATCAGTAACTTACATCAAATTTCGTGATTCCCCTAACTCCCTCCAGGATTATGCAATAATGATTTCCTTGAAAGGGCACGACTGATTTCTTTTCCCATCTTTATCCAGACAATCGGAGCCTGATCTTTTCCTCAAAATGTACCAAATCTGTCTTTGCAGGTTCATTAACTGTAAACTGTATAGCAATATAAAACGGATTTGTACCTTGAAATAGTTTATTTTTTACTTTTCATTTCTTCTCTAGATCTTTCAAGTTAGCTACAGCTGCTACATCGGCACTAGTTGAAGGCTTACTATACGTTAAGAACTTAAATCTATTTCTACCTGTATATTTACTTCATCGAACACCAGTAGAAAAATGTGGATTAAGATTAAATGGACCCACTTTATTTGAACAGGCTATACGAACTTTCTCCATACGGCCCTGAGGCTCGTAAATCTTATTCTGTGCTTTATCGTCCAATCTAAGACGCTTAATTCTAACTTTGTTAATAATAACATTAGCGTATTTATTAGAAACAAAAAGCAAACTCATCTGTTATAGTTCATTAGTATATCAAAATTCTTCACAACTTCGTCAAATGTTTCCACTCAGTGTACTCCGTTCTCCACGTACACATACGACCAAACACAGGACACGAAACATACGTCTTCCTACGACGCATCCATACTAAAGATGACACAAACATCCATGCCCTAGGGGGGATTCGGACCCCCCCGCCCCCCGGTAGCGGCCGTGCAGACTACACTGACTGTCGCGCCGCAGCCCGCTCGACCACCTCACGCTCACGCTCACGCTCACGCTTCTCTTGACGGACCTCGACCTTGGTCCGATGGGTTGCAGGCTAAGCATTAACTGCTGTTCCTGCGGTACCTGAAACATATGAAAGACAAATTAGTGGCCTGACTGGAGGAAGGGTCTTAGTGTGTCAGCTGATGACGGTGTGTGATTTCTTCCACGGTTGCTACGAGATTATAGGATTAATCTCGTAGCAGGTCAGGCCAACGAGTCGTTGGCCTGAAGTGTTGTTGTGTCCCAAGGTCCCGGACGAGCCGGTTTTGGGACTGCTGGGACTTCTCATAGAAGTTCCTGGCGGTGGCGCGGAACCTCTCCCGGAGGGGCAAGATGCCGACTTCGTCGTGAAGCCGGGCGGTGGGGTACCGCTTCGGAAGATGCAGGGCAGTCTTCAGGGCGCGGTTCTGGATCCTCTGCAGCGACTCGATGTGGAGGTCTGCGGCGTTTCCAAATACTGGGGACGCGTACTCGAGCACTGGGCGAACCAGTGACAGGTACATCGTGATCCCATGTTCCTGCGGCAGCGACGACTGCGGGTTAAGCAGCGGATAAGTTACGCGCAATGGCTCTCTGTCTTACATCACTGACGTGATGTTTCCAGGTGAGCCTTTGATCTAGGGTAACCCCTAGGTATTTCGCCGTCGTGCTCCAGGGGATGGGAGCCCCCAGAATTTCGATCGGCGGTAGCCCAATTGGCACACGTCTTCTAGTGAAGACGACTGCCTGGCTTTTCGCGGCGTTGAATTTCAACCGCCACTTAGTAGCCCATGCCCCCAGGACGTCGCATCCAGCTTGCAGGCGGCGTCGCATCGTGTGCGCGCTCATGCTGCGGGTGAACAGCGCTGTATCGTCGGCGTAGAGCGCCAATTCTACGCGTGGTACCCGCGGTGCGTCGGCAGTGTACAACGAGTACAGCAGGGGGCCGAGAACCGACCCCTGTGGCACTCCTGCACGTATCTGCCTTTCCGTCGATGTACCGTCTTCTGCCCTCACATGGAAGGTTCGTTCAGACAGGTACGACTGCAATAGTCTCCCATGAGACGTCGGAATGCCGTGCACAAAAAGTTTGTACACGAGGCCGTCGTGCCAGACGGAGTCGAACGCGCGGGAGACGACAAGGAACACTGCGCCAAGGAATTCCCTTGTTTCCAGTGCCCGCATTGCCGGCTCGACCAGCCGGAGTAGATGGTGTGTGGTGGAATGGCCGGCGCGGAAACCGAACTGCTCGTCCGGTATGATGTTCTCGCGCGTGACGTGATCCAGCAGTCTCTTCACGTACAGTCTCTCGAAGACTTTCGAGAGGGACGACAGCAGGCTGATGGGCCGGTAGCTGGTAACCTGGCGCGGATCCTTGCCGGTTTTCAGGATTGCTACCACTTCCGCATGTTTCCATGCGTTGGGGAAGACTCCCGAGCGGAGAATCTCGTTAAACACGTCGGCAAGGAGCCGATGCGTTCCCTGAGGTAGGTTCGTCAGTAGGCGGTTAGTGATACCGTCGCTGCCTCCGCTCGGCCACCGCGGCCGGCCCCCTATTTATTCGTGCGTTAGCGGGAGAGCGGCCAGCGGCGAGTGGCGCGGCGTGGTCTGGTCGTTGCCCCGGTCACCCGCGCCCTGCTTTATGGACGTCGCCGCTAGCCGCAGTCTTGGAGCGCCGCCAGACACGTGCTGTGCTGGGCTGTGCTGCAGCCCTCCACGTGCAGACCGCCCCGCCTTCCGGCTGCTGGAACTTGCAGTCTGACGTCACCACCCGGGCTGCCGCGTCACCGCTAGTGGCAGTCCAGAACGTGACATCTACTGTAACAAAGGCACCTGAACGCAGTCGGTGGCGGGATGTTCCAAAACCCCGACTACAAATTTCGAGGAGTGAATACATCAGGGGTGGACAAACGCATTAGTGCGAGCGCAGGCGCCCGCGGGCGCTCACGCTGCCAGCCCGCGGGAACGGCAAGCAAATTCTCCCTCCACCTGCACTACAAATTCAAATGTTCAAATGTTTGTTAAGCTTAAGGGACTTAACTACGGGGTCATCAGTCCCTAAACTTACAAACTACTTATGAACTAGCTGAGACTAAGAACGGCACAAATATCCATGCCCGAGGGGGGATTCGAACCCCCGACCGTAGTGTCCGTGCAGACCGTGACTGGAGCGCCTCAGTCTCCTCGGCCACCGCGGTCGGCACCTGCACTGCCCTGCTAACATTGCTCGGTTACTGGCGCGAATGGGCCAAGATGGGCCTGTTTAGATGGCATTATTAGAATGCTGTTATTGGGGTTGAAGTATAACGTTATTTAAATATGAATATAAATTGAAATTATCTTTTATAGATCAGGCGATTAAATTTTACTTCTGATTTGCCCTATCGAAGTAACATTGACAGTTAAACTTATAACGTTGCCCTTGCTTCGTATGCTGCCATAATTGTTAGATTCCGCGATTTTATTTTGGACAAGGAATTGATGGTACCGAATTTTTGAATTTTAAATAATTTAGTTAAAGTACACCACAAAATGTGCATTCAAGCAAATAAACCGCGGGTTGCATGTTAAAGTCGGGCACCATACAAGAAACAGCACGTTATAAGACTCACGGAAAGTATCTAGCTGGATCCTGCGCTTCGTATTGTAGAAGCTGGAAATGATAACTTTTACTTATTTAATATGTGAACATCAATTATTACAATTAAAGAATCCCTGAGACGGATCTATCAATAATGTCTATGACATATTTGAGACGTAAATCCGTCTCAGGGATTCTTTAATTGTAATAATTGATATTTATATCACCGTAACAGGATTGTTCCACCATGTCCATTGCTGAGGTGCTATTCCGCTGCATGGAGAGCCTTGGCAGTAGTGGCAATTATCTTTGGAACAAAGAAGCTGAATTAAAGTTTGTGTTGTGGAGGGAAATCGTGCATAGACTATTCCGAGGCGCTTTAATCGTTAGTGGTGTGGTAGTCTAACGGTTAAGACGTCTGCCTAGTAAGCATGGAGGTCCGGGTTCGATTCCCGGCCGCACCACAAATTTAATTCAATGCTTCAGATCTATCAATAATATGTGAACGTTCGGGATACTTCGCTTTTCATTGTTGTGTGACCATGGGTGGAATATGAAGTTACTGGTAACGATAGAATAATAAAAAAATGATCGGACTTCGTGAAATTACAAAAGAAATGACTGCACGTTCTAAAATCAAGCAAAGTATTGTATAAGGATGATTGATTGGAATTGAAATTTTGCAGACAATGCGAAGCGATTGCAATGGCGTCTGAACATTAAACTATTACGGACGTCGAGGAGCTAGAAACATTAAGAAATTAAATATTTGACGTGGAGGAGTTTGATTTAAATGAAAACCAAGGAAGGGAATGCTTTTAAATTTAAATAATATATTTTCAGCAGCAGCTTGCATTATTCTTACTTACATGAGTGAATACAGGCATGAAATACGTCCTGACACATCCGATACAGACAAGAGAGTGATTAAAACTACTATCACGGTTCCGTCTTCTCTCTTGTTCGGAAGTAAAAAGTGACGAACGAAATTAAATTAGTTGCATTGCGAGTCAGAGGGAACCGGGGGCGATAAGCATCGCTGATCAAAGATAAACAAAAAAATAAAAATTTTAGTGTATCGTTACAAACTCTCGTCCACATATCAAATGGAAGTTGGCAAAAGTTTATGAAAGTCTGCGACCTTCCTATCGGTTCTCACCAATAAGACTTGGGCAATACATAACTCGGGTAGTAAAAGTTTATGGCTCGTTATCTCTGTACATGTATGTCAGCTTCTATGCCCTAAACAGCTAACAAATCTTTTTAAACAAGATCCTTAGTCTGTAGTTTAGCCAGTCTATTAATCTGCATATAATGACGTGAAAATATATTTAAACAAACATACATTACACTTGTGAATAACCAACAAAATGGATTCTAAGATAAAGAAGAGATTCACTCAAGAAGTAATTCTTTATAAATAGAGTTTATTACTCTCATTAGACATGAAACGCGGAGGTGGTCCTACTTTATACATCGGTAAATAACTAAATATTTCCCCAACTATTATTCATGAGAGACACAGTGTCACACGCACTTGAGAGTAAAAGTTCCAAATTATCACTCGTAAGTTAGTCCATCGAACTTTGCAGTTCCAAGTTAATCCGCGATAAAAGTATTTGTTATAAAACACAGTTTGTCATCACACGAGTACACGATTGCTGAATTATCACAGTTTCACAGCCGTACTAGCGTGCATAGTTTAGCACTTTTCCAGCAGAGACTAAGTTCTGCAGTAAAAGTCCTGTAAATTTTCTACATCACACATACCTATCTCTTCAAATCATAAGCTCGTAACGCGGCTTCAGACCGCCCAGCATCACAACCTTTCACCACCACGTCCAAGTTCCGAGTCCCTTCCCAAGCGTTCTAAAGCGTGCTCTCTCTGCTCTCTGCTCGTTGTATCCTTCCGCGCATTCTAACGCCTCATCTTTAAAATATAATTTCCCTTCCAAAATATTATACATTTGAATATCACAGAATTAAATGCTTTGACCACCTCCCTACAAATATTGTTTACATTTAACAAACAAATATATATTTAACAATACCAAAAAACGTTTGAGACTGAAGCTCTTTGCTTAGATAGCCATTAAGCGTGGCGTCTCACTGTTCAAATATTCTGCCGCCGTCGATGTATAGTTACACAATTGATAATTAATTTATCATGGCTTTTTATGCTAATATATTTTCTTGTCGACAAATACATATAATTATTTATATATAAATTATCTGTTGCATATCTTCTATTTTTATTCGCCCATGAAATATTTAAGTGACAGTCTTCAAAATAAATAGTGAACGCTACTAAGAATATTAAATATAACAAAATACATATATAAATGTAATGCGCTTCGCTGGGTTCATGTTTTGTCTTTCTGTGGTGGAATCTATGTTCTGACACAAGAATATTACTACCTCAACGAAAAGCAGAACAAGAGAGTAAAACAAAGTTTATTGAAAGAATACGGAAATAACGCGGTACATCTTTTAAGCTAGGTAGCGTGGTACAATGCTGCCCATTTGATTCTTATATTGTTACTGATAAACACTACGTATCAATAATTGTAAATGTAAGTCTTATAATATTATTATAGTACTGAAATTTGTCGGCTTTTTATCTGTAAGGGATATTGAATTTGTAATTACGGCGTTTGATTATCTCAAGTCTCCTGAATCCATTCATATAATTATATTTGCGGTATGATCATTCCATGATTTTATATGGACTTTTTAGTATAATGTGTGAGGCTATATTGTATTTCACTTGCAATGTGGAGTAGCTTCCCTCGCTCTGCCAAGCGTTTCCGGTTTCCGAGAACATTAGGGAAACCCTGTCTACCTGTCCATTCACTAGGTTCAAACTATTAAGTGGTCATCTGGGGAACCCAACAGCCTGGCAAAAGCCGCCTTTCACATGAAAACAATCTGCTTTCCTCTGTATCTGCAACATCACACACCTCCACTTGATATGATACATTTGCCTGTCAAATTATCATCTCACTTAGCACCATAATTTGTTGACCATTTTCTCTTAAATTAATAAAAACATTACAATTATTACCAACTACTGTGCCAGAACAAAGTGTACAAAACTGTAGTGGTATATGAACCAGCGTACCATTTGCGCGTCATGTATAAGCTTAAAATATAAAGTAACGTAAATTATAAATTTTTTGGCATATTAATTAAATGCCCAGAGAAGAATATGTTCATATGGTGCGAAGCACACTAATTTCACTCGCCAAATACATCATCACTTTAACGCGCCCTTGTGCCTCACCATTCCGATGATCTGGTTCCACCCTCCACTGCACTACCACCAATCTCCGCCAGCGTCGTACCTCGTGGGAACGTGAGTGACTCTGTAGCCGATTCCCTCGGACGTAATGAAAAGACCTGTCGAAATTCGACTACGGTATAGTTGCCAATATATAAAAACCCATCCGAATCCCCAAGGTTCCAGCTTTGAACGCCTTCCACCAGTGGAATCGATACACACTCTTCAACAGGAATACAATAAAATATCAAAATACAAAATATTCTTGCTTTTACCATCAGTCTGACTATGTTCCCACAAGAAAACGTGTCCACACTACAGTAATTTTTGTTTCTGTAATACTAGTCTCCCCTATTGCCGACTGATGAAAATTAAATAGAAACTCAAAGCAACAAACCATTACTTTCCTTGAATAGCTTTCCCTGTTAAATTATACCCTAATTACAACACAATACACAAATATTAAACCCAAATTAAATTTCCATATCAACCCATATCCAAGCACTCATGTCACTAAAATCCTTCTTATACTTTTCAATACGTTGCAATTCTCAAATTATCAAATCCTTTTTTACTGAGTAATTAATCCGACCTCCTCGCACCAAAATTTGTGCGACAACACTCTTTAAAATAATACCACAATTCTGAAAACTATCCTCATATTTTTTAAACCACAAATTATACAAACATTTAATAAATAATTTTTATCAACATTATCCCATCAAACTGCCGATCTCCACGCACCAAAATGCACCCACACAATTCCTGTTTGTTCTCCCACCATAGAAACTTATTTCACACAACATACAATAAATACACAAATATCCACCAAAATTCTTATATAGTAAACATATATATAAAGATAAAAGTAACATTTCAGTCCGCAAAATTTGACAATATATTACTACAGGTAACCGGTTTCGATCTAAGATTAGATCATCTACAGCGAGAGGTCTGAAGATGATCTAATCGTAGATCGAAACCGGTTACCTGTTGTAATAAATTGTCAAATTTTGCGAACTAGACTCTTATTTTTACCTTTAAATAATTAAAAGTTCGCTGTTTATTCAACATAAGGAAACAATGTTTTCCAAACTGATAAACAAAAATACACTGAAATAAACATCCATAGCAAAGATTTCACTTATTGATGTTCTCATTTATCCCAGGCGACACATAGGCGACACATTGTTTCCCCGTTAATAAGTTTTTGAATTTCACCTTTTGTCTCATTCCTTCTACTTCAAACTTGAGATACCTTTGTACATAGTTGAGAGATATTGTATATTTACAAAGAAAATCTGAATCTAATATAACATATCTCACCAATCCACTTATCACAAAACATCTCATATTAAATTCGTATCCACAACATTTAAATTCTAAACTCATCTCTTGCCTGATGGGTTTATTTTTCCGCCCTGTAGCTGTCTTAATTGTTACGCTATTTTCTGGAAAGATAGCTAATTATTTGTTCTTTATTCTGGTGAGGAAACGTTCTGACACAACTGATACGTTACTTCCCGAATCCAGGAGTGCATTTACTCTTGCTTTTCCAACATCTGTCTCAACTATTGGCTGAACAACAATCTGTTCATCCCTATCTAAAAGATCTTCATGTAACAAGTCAGTCTGAATTTCTCTCCCCTTTTCTTCCTTATCAACAGTACACAAAGCTCTAGTCCACCCTTCAATTTCGTCGTCCCCATAAAATAATTCCTTAAATACCCTGTATGTTCCTCTTTCACCCTTTTTTCTTTCAAGTTCCCTTGCTATTTTAAACTTTTCTTTAACCTAAAAGTGCGGTAACATTGACTTTAAAATCTTCCTATACTACCGCCAGTCAGTAACAGAAAATTCGCGTTCACTTTTGCCAGACCAACCTACGTTTACCCCTTCTCCTAACTCACCATAATTGTCATTAATAATGCTGTCACTTTCCCTTCGCAAAATGATCCTACAAATTATATGCATTTAACTCCTCTGCATCTCCGTCCTTGTTGATCTCAAAAATGCTTTCATGAATAGGAAACGTTACTATACTAGCTGCTTCATTCACATAATTATTTTCAGAACGTACAATATCTTCCCTACATAAATCATCTTTCTAACCAAATACTTCTCTATCACAAATAACATTATCGACTTCAGCCGATGCACTTAAAACCGTATTACATGTATAAATTACCTCCGCCGATTTATTATTGAACTCAGAGTTATTAAAAATTATTTCCATACAGTCACTATGTTTTTCATCGCTACTTTTGTGTCCCAACTTCGTCGCCGCTTTTGTGTCCCAGCCTCGTCGTAGGTGTCGGTGCCCGAGTGGAACGAGACCGACACAGTAACAAAGACAGCACGCCGGTGCAGGTACGGAGGGGAGCAGCCAGAAACTACAAACACTAGAGTAAATTAGAAAGAGATATATATTGCACAGAATGTAACAATACTTAACTTTTACATAGTACTGCAGAATCTTGATACATAGTTGTTAGAGGCCTGCCTAGTGCCTGTACGATAGCAAAGTCTTCAATGGTGCCTATCTGATTACGAAGGTCCTAACTGGTTGCTATCTCCGTCCGAAGTGACCGATGTCCTTCAGTGGTGGCCACGAGCGGCGTTGTCGCAGAGGGCGCTCGTGGCTGTCGTCGTGAGAACGCCGCGCCGTGCGTGCATGGCGGCGCGCGGCGAAAGTAGGTGGCGCGCACTTTGTACTTGTGCGACACCACAGCTACTGCATCGTTTCTCATTCATCTCTTTAGTACACCCGTTATTTGACGATTTCAGTTTTTTATCTGCATCTGTATCCCACATTAAATTTTCCCCCAAAATATTATCTGTTTCACCAATACTAAACTTTCCTTCCTTCACTACAGATAATGGTTCCTGTAATGTAGAATCAACACTTTCATCCATCACTTCCATTCACAATTCAGAATCCCATCAAGAGCTATTGGAGCAGCCTCATCAACAGAAATAAAGGCGCAAATTCCTTTCTCAATAGCATCTATCTCAGTAGCTTCAAATGTACCACATGTCTCACTTATTTCATTTTCCTTCAACAATAAATTACCTATCATGCCACATACATAATATAATTCATCACCAGCCAACTAGATCAATGCTACGCCGTTTTACCTATCAACTTTACTCACATACGCCGATTTACCACTTAAATTGTTACCGGCTAGCGGGCCCTTAGCTACGATGCCTTCACAAAATTCAATACTTACATCCGCCACGTCAAATTCACAAAATTTAGTACACACATAGTTGCATTTATCATTACTGGTCAATAACGTCTCGGAATTCTGCACACTTCATCTCCACCAAATTCAAATTTTCCTCATACGCTTTCTTAGACTTAGAACTTTTTAGCATACAGTCATTCACTCCATCACTCATTCTGTCTTCACGAAATAGCTTTTGTAAACCCATATCTTCATCTGATTCAAATGATTGCCCAAAATAATTTTGATTTCTCTGACGGCCACGCTCTTTTAAATTACCAAGTTTTACGGATTTATTTATCACTCATATTTCCACTACTTCCTTCTGCCCCCTACCACATCTATTTCCCATAAAATTATTACAGTACGGTGTCCTACCTATCGCCGGTTTGTTTCGCCTTCCCCGTACATGAGAAAGGCGTTTCTCAGTTTCCCGACCGCATATCACTATGTCTCCTTCCGTGATTTCTCTCCTGATAATTCCCACTGCCTTTACCTTTATAAAATTTGTTCCCCTGATTAGCATTGTTATTGTGTTGATTCCGGAAGCTACCGTTATTACTATTATGGTCCCAATTTTGACTACCGTCTCCTCATCCGTTACCGTGATTTGGTTTAAACTTTAATGCCCGTTCCAACTTTTCAACAAAATCTAAAAACTCATCAATCGATTGCGTCGGACTATGCACTAAATCCCATTGCAAATCATCTGGTAATCGCCTCTTTAACGTCGTGATTTCCGTCAGAACTCCCAGCGGCCGATTTGAATGCATCAACTTATTCAGTTCGGGCACACAAAATTCGCACATCGAGCCATTGCCAAACTTGATATTTGGACCGTTAAGAAATTCGTTTTAAAGTCGCGTTTGCTTTGCTTCACTCCAGTACTTATTCAAGAAACAAATCTCAAACTTGTCATATGTCTCGAAAAAATTATTATTTAAATTATCCCACGACTGTGGACCACCCTCAAGTTGTCTTTTTACCAATTTAATTTTATCTTGGTCACTCATCCCTCAAATAAATCCATCCTTACATGCGGCAAGAAAATCTACTGGGTGGCAATTGCCATCATTAGAAAAATTCTTATTATTTCCAGCTGAAAACCACAGATTATTTACAAGTGGACTAACATTTGCATTACCTATTTCACTGGCACATCGTTTAATTTTAATTCTACCATTCCATCCATATCTGATTTAAATTTTTCCAACTCAAATTTTACATTTTTCAATATTGCTACTCAGTTCTGCCCTCATAATTTCCATGTTTGCTTGAACTTTGTTCAAACCAAAGCCCAATTCCGTCTTTATATTACCCACTTCTGTTTTCACATTACACATATCTGCTTTTAATTCTGATTTTACATTACCCACTTTTAGAATGAAACTTTCACTATGTAGCTCTAATTTTACATTACCCACATCTGATTTTATATCACCCACTTCCGATTTTATACCACTCAAATCAGCTTTGAACCCCATTATCCACATGAAAAGTTTGCTTTCTAATGAACTTCATGGCGTATCTCCGGGCGGGGACTACTCAGGAGGATGTCGTCATCAAGAAAAACAAAACAGGCATTCTATGGGTCGGAGCGTGGAATGTTGTAACCCTTAATCGCGTAGGTAAGCAAGAAAATTTGAAAAGAGAAATGGATAGGTGAAAGTTAGATATGGTAGGGATTAGTGAAGTTCGGTGGCAAGATGAACAGGATTTCTGGTCAAGTGAGTACAGGGTTATCAATGCAAAATCAGTTGGTGCTAACGCAGGAGTAGGTCTGATAATGAATAAGAAAATAGGAATGCGGGTAAGTTACTATCGTAGTAAAGATAGACACGAAACCAACACAGACCACAGTAGTGCAAGTTTATATGCCAACTAACATGGCCGATGATGAGGATATCGAAGAAATGT
Organism: Locusta migratoria; assembly: GCA_026315105.1. NCBI lineage: Eukaryota > Metazoa > Arthropoda > Insecta > Orthoptera > Acrididae > Locusta > Locusta migratoria. The sequence continues at coordinate 964,665,148 of CM048744.1, forward strand.
ACGAGGAGATAAAAGAAATTATTCAGAAAGTTAATGGAGACGAAAACTTGATTGTGATGGGAGGCTTGAACTCGGTAGTAGGAAAGGGAAGAGAAGGAAATGTAGTAGGTGAATATGGACGGGGGAAAAGGAATGAAAGAGGAGATCGCTTGGTAGAATTTTGCGCAGAGCACAATTTAATGATCACCAACACTTGGTTTAAGCATAATAAAAGAAGGTTGTATACATGGAAGAGACCAGGAGACACTGGAAGATACCAGATTGACTTTATAATGGTAAGGAATAGATTTAGAAACCAGGTTCTAAACGGTAAGACATACCCGGGGCAGATATAGACTCTGACCATAGCTTATTGGTTATGAACTGCAGATTAAAACTTAAGAGATTGCAGAAAAGTAGAAAGGTTAGGAGATTGAACCTGGATAAATTGAAGGAACCAGAGGTGGTTGAGAGTTTCAGAGGTTGCATTAGGCAAGGTTTGGCTGAAACGGGGTAAGTAATACAGTAGAAGAAGAATGAGTACTTGAGTAGCTCTGAGAGACAGGGTAGTGAATGCTGCAGAGGACCATATAGGCAGAAGGACAAGGCCTAATAGAAATCCCTGGATAACACAGGATATACTGAACGTAATTGACGAGAGGAGAAAATATAAAAATTCAGCAAGTGAAACAGGAAAAAGTGAGTACAAACGTCTGAAAAATGAGATTGTCAGGAAGTGCAGACTGGCTAAGCAGGGGTGGCTAGAGAAACGTAGAAGAATGTATAACTAGGGGAAAGATAGATACCGTCTACAGGAAAATAAAAGAGATATTTGGGGACATGAAAAGCAGTTGTATGAATATCAAGAACTCAGACGAAAAACCGGTACTAAGCAAAGAGGGGAGAGCTGAACTCTGGAAAGAATATATAGAAGGTCTATACAAAGAAAATAAACTTGAAGGCAGTATTCTATAAATGGAAGTGGACGAAGATGAGATAGGAGATACGATACTGCGAGAGGAATTTGGCAGAGCGCTGAAGAACATGAGTCGAAACAAGGCCTCTGGAGTAGATGATATTCCGTCTGCTGATATCGTTAGGAGAACCAGTCATGAAAAAATTGTATCACCTGGTATGCAGGATGTATGAGACAGGGAAAATACCCTCCGACTTCAAGAAGAATATCGTAATCCCAATTCCAAAGAAACCAAGTGCTGACAAGTGTGAAAATTACGGAACTATCAGTTTAATAAGTCCTGGTTGCAAAATACTAACACGAATTATTTACAGACGAATGGAAAGACTTGTGGAATCCGACCTCGGGGAATATCAGTTTGGATTTAGGAGGAATGTAGGAACACGGGAGGCAATACTGACATTACGACGTATCTTAGAAGATCGGATAAGGAAAGGGAAACCTACGTTTTTAGCGTTTGTCGATTTGGAGACAGTTTTGACAATGTCGATTGGAATACATTCTTCCAAATTCTGAAGGTAGCAGCGGTAAAATATAGGGAGCGAAGAGTTATATTCAACCTAAACAAAAACCAGACAGCGGTTATTAGAGTCGAATGGCAAGAAAGGGACAAAGAGGTTGCGAAGGTAGTAAGACAGGGTTGTAGCCTTTCTCCAATGTTGTTCAATCTGTGCATTGAGCAGGCAGTGAAGGAATGGAAGGAGAAATTTGGAGAGGGCATTAAAGTGCAGGGAGAAGAAATAAAAACATTGCGGTTTGCCGATGACATAGTAAGTATGTCAGAGACTACAAAATATCTGGAAGAGCAATTGAATGGAATGGACAGTGTCTTGAACGGAAGATGTAAGATGAACATTAACAAGAGTAAAACGAAGATAATGGAATGCAATGTCAGAAAATCAGGCGATGCTGAAGGGATTAGATTAGGTAATGAGATAATAAAAGTAGTAGATGAATTTTGTTATTTGGGTAGCAAGATAACTTCTGATGGCCGAAGTAAAGAAGATATAAAATGCAGAATGGCTATGGGAAGAAAAGCGTTTCTGAAGAAGCGAAGTTTGCTGACATCCAATATCAATTTAAATGTTAGGAAGTCCTTTCTGAAGGCATTTGTCTGGAGTGTGGCATTGTATGGGAGTGAAACGTGGACGATAAGGAGTTCAGATAAAAAGATGATAGAAGCTTTTGAAATGTGGTGCTACAGACGAATGACGAAAATTAGATGGGTGGATCACGTAACGAATGATGCGATGCTTAACCGAATCGGGGAGAAAAGGAGTTTTTGGCATATCCTGACTAAGAGAAGGGATAGATTGGTTGGACACATTCTGAGACATCAAGTAATTGTCAACTTAGCATTAGAAGGGAGCGTGTATGGTAAAAACCGTAGAGGGAAACCGAGGGACGAATATAGTAAGCAGATTCAAAAGGATGTAGGTTGCCGAACGTATTGTCAGATGAAGAGACTTGCACAGGACAGAGTAGCGTGGAAAGCTGCATCAAACCAGTCTGCGGACTGAAGTCACAACAACAACAATTTGCGTTCCGTGTCCTTATTTGGTATTTAGTTTCCCCTTTCTTTCACTTCCTTCATTTATGATTATTGTTGAACTTGATTACGACCCACCTATCATTTCTGAGAATTTTAACACTGAAATACTGCATGACGCGGCTGCTTGCTGTTTTCTGTTTCCAGTATTGTAATAAGAAGATAGGAGGTAAGTCAATTTTTATTTTATCTGTGTCACAGTCAGATTGTTTCCCCCTTTCAGTATTCAAGTTAATCAGTTTCGTTGTACCCTTTGGGAGTACTTTCTACAGGGTCATAAATTCTACTGTTTCAGTTTCCCCATTTCCCAGGCATGTCCGTTGCACATATTAACGTTTTCTAAGGCTCACCTCGGTGATCGTGGTCACCACATTATTCGGTTTTTAAATTTTTTTTTTTTTTTTTTTTTTTTTTTTTTTTTTTTTTTTTTTTTTTTTTTTTTTTTACATTTATCTTCAGGGTACCTTGCAAATCTTGCAAATTTCCATTAAGCATTAAATTAATTTATTCAGGATACCTTGCACTTGGCGACTCTGCCAGGACCAATAGTTATGTTTTATTACAAAACTGGAAACGAAACTTATAACAGTACACATTATTGAATAATTGCAAAACAGATACCCATTATTTAAATTGATCTTCTGTACGCTTTGAGAATATTATACTGATTTTGACATTAATGACTTGATTTTGACAAAATAATTTATATGCCGTACTTGTGAAAATATTATTACTATTACGCTGCCCGTTGTTTGAACCTTTCATTGCATGTAGCTGCCCACATTATTACAACTGTGTAAATTACCTGTTCAGAACGCTTTTGCAATAAACCACATTATTATAAAAAATTTCATTACCTTGATTGTAACTGACACGCCAATCTGCATTGCTCTCCATTGTTTGAACTTCTCTTTGAATGTCGCTACGCACTTTATTCGAGCTGTGTGAATTAACTGATTGTAACGTTTTGCAATTAGCCTATTTTAATGACAAAATTTTCCATTACATTGATTGTGACTGATTTGCAAAATCTGCATTGTCGAGCATTGCACTGTGATTTTGCAACTGATTTGCAAAACCGCATATATGTGCATTACATAACGATTTTTTCGCTACGCACATTTCTGTCGCTTTGATGCGCAATTATTTGACTATTACGTTTGTGACCTGTTGTTCTGGACGATTTAATATTCTTTTCTCCTTCTTTCCTCATATTACTTGTGCTACATTATTATCTTTATTTAATATAAGTTCGATTTTACGTAATTATATCGATCTTTGATTGCTAAAATTTTAACAGTATTTCAAAGTTAGATAGTGCTTAAATTATATTGCTGCAATTTGTTTGATGTGTTAAATATTTCCTTCATGAAATTTATTCTTCCGGTAATTTTGTTCTGATATAATATTTTTATGTAAAATTTCGTCAAATAAGCGATCAGCACGTAAGACCCAGCACACAATTTTAATCTGCCAGGAAGTGTCATATCAGCGCACACTCCGCTGCAGAGTGAAAGTTTCATTCTGGAAACATCCCATAGGCTGTGGCTAAGCCATGTCACCACCACATCCTTTCTTCCAGGACTGCTAGTCTTGCACGTTTCGCAAGAGAGCTTCTGTGAAGTTTGGAAAGTAGGAGGCGATGTACTGGCGGAAGTGAAGTTGTGAGGCGGCATCGTGAGCCGTGTCGGGATAGCTCAGTCGATAGAGCGCTTGCCCGCGAAATGTAAAGGTCCTAGGTTCGAGTCCCGGTGCCGGCACACAATTTTAATCTGTCAGGAAGTTTCATATCAGCCCACACTCCGCTGCATAGTGAAAGTACCATTCTGGGAACAAATATATCTGTCTTAAACTCTGAGACTAGAGAAATGTTTAAATTGTTGTTCATGCAACTAATACATTCGATAGGAATAATGTTCCAAGTTTTCTTTAGACCTCGCCGCTGAACCGATTCCTCCGTTACATAATTTGACAATACATGACTCAGACTGCAGTCATGAAGCACACACATTACCGAGGTGGGGAGGCTTGCGTGCTTTAGCGATACAGATAGCAGTGCCGTAGGTGCAACCACAGCGGAGGGGTATCTGTGGAGAGGCCAGACAAACGTGTGGTTCCTGAAGAGGGGCAGCAGCCTTTTCAGTAGTTACAGGGGCAACAGTCTGGATGATTGACTGAGCTGGCCTTGTAACATCAGCTAATGTGGCTTTGCCACACAGTTACTGCGAACGGCTGAAAGCAAGGCGAAACTGCAGCCGTTAATTTCCCGAGGACATGCAACTTTACTGTATGAATATATGATGATGGCGTCCTCTCGAGTACAATATTTTGGAGGTAAAATTCAGATCTCAGGGCGGGGACAACTCGGGAGGATATCGTCATGAAGAAAAACAGAACAGTTATTCTACAGATCGGAGCGTGGAATGTTCTACCCCTTAATCGGGTAGTTAATTTAGAAAATTTGAAAAGAGAAATGGATATGTTCTAGTTAAATGTGGTGGAAATTAGTGAAGTTCGGTGGCAGGATGAACAGGATTTTTGGTCAGGTGAATACAGGGTAATAAATACAAAATCAATTAGTGGTAACACAGTAGTAGATGTAATAATGAATAAGAAAATAGGATTGCGGGTAAGTTACCAAGAACACCATACTGAACGCATTATTGTAGCGAAGATAGACACGAATCCGACCACAGCAATACAGGTGATCGAAGAGATAAAGGAAATTATTCAGTCCGTTAAAGGAGAAAAAACGTAATTGTGGTGGGGGACTAGTACACGGTAGTAGGAAAGAGAAGATAAGGAAATGTACTAGGTGAATATGGACTGGGGAAAAGGAATGAAAGAGGAGATCGCCTGGTAGAATTTTGTGCAGAGCACAATTTAATCATCTAAATCTCCAATGACAACAACAATTTAATCACCAGAAACGGTTTAACAATCCTGAAAGGAAGAGACCATGGAAGAGACCAGGAGACACTGTGAAGTACCAGATTAGCTTTATAATGGTAGGGCAAAGGTTCAGAAACCAGGTTTTTAAACTGTAAGACATGTCCAGCAGCAGATATAGACTCTGACCGTAGCTTATTGGTTTTTAAACGCAGATTAAAACTTAAACTGCTAAGAGGTAAAAAAATACGGAAATGGAATCCGAACAAATTGAAGGAACCAGAGGTGGTTGAGAGTTTTAGGAGGATCATTAGGCAAGGATTGTCTGAAACGGTGCAAATTAATATAGAAGAAGAAGAATAGGTATCTCTGAGAGTACAGTAGTCAAGGCCGCAGGACAAGTCTTAATAGAAATACTTGTATAACACAGGAAATACTAACTTAATTGATGAAACGAGAAAATATAAAAATGCATCACGTAATGCAGGCAAAAGGAAGTACAGACGTCTGAAAAAAAAGGTTGCCAGGAACTGCAGTTGCAGTTGCTTTCGAGTTTTTGGTGACTTCAATAACCGATAAGTGAAAACATCATCTCCGAACAGTCTAAGACTGCGATTCAGATTGTCTCCTAAATCTATATCTATAAATGTGAATGTCTGTTCGATGTATGTTTATCACGTCTGAACCACAAGACATAAAGAGCTAAAAATTTGTACAGTTACTAATGCCTACCCGGGGAAGGCTTTAGGCACGGTTTTATGGCGATCGGATAGCTATTTATCTACATATATTAATGTGAATGTCTGTTTGGTGTAACCTTATCACGTCTGAACGACAAGACGCAGAGACTTAAATATTTGTGCAGTTACTAATTTATACCTGAGGAAGGTTTTAGGCACGGTTTTATAGCGATGTGATAGATATTTAGTAATTTTAAGAATATAACGCGAAATGCGGAACAATAAATTCTCTTGAAAATTATATTTTCTGAAAGTCTGAGGGTATTTTGCCTGTCTCATAAATCCTACACACCAGTTCAAATAGTCTTGGCTGGCTCTCCCAGAGACTTTAGCAGCTCTGAGGGTATGTCATCTACTCCAGGGGCCTTGTTCCGACGAAGGTCTTTCAAGGCTCTGTCAAATTTATCTCTCAGTATAGCATCCCCTATTTCATCTTGATCTACTTCCTCTTCCCTTGATACAACGTCATCACTAAGTTCATTTCCTTTGTAGAGCTGTTCTATGTATTCTTTCCACCTTTCAGCTTTCCCTTCTTTGCTGAGAACTGGTTTCCCATCTGAGTTCTTGATATTCGAAGCGTTGCTTTTCTTGTCCCCAAATGTCTCTTTTATTTTCCTGTAGGCGGTATCTACTTTTCCCCTTCTTATACATTCTTCTACAGATTTGCATTTGGCTTCTAGCCACCCTTGCTTAGCCATTTTGCACTTCCTGTCAATCTCATTTTTAGTCGTCTGTACTCCATTTTGCCTGTTTCATTTACTGCATTTTTATATTTTCTCCTTTCATCAATTAAATTTAGTATTTCCTGTGATATCCAAGGGTTTTTTGTAGGTCTTGCCTTTCTACCTATTTTTTCCTCTGCTGCCTTCACTATTTCATCTCCCAATGCTACCCTACTGGTTTATTTCCCCCTGTTTCTGTCAATTGTTGCCTTAATCTCCCTCTGAAATTCTCCAGAACTTCAATTTCCTTCAATTTATTTAAGTCCCATCTCCTTTCCTACCTTTCTGCAGTTTTTTCAGTTTCAGCCTCAGTTTATGACTAACAAGTTATGGTCAGAGTATATATCTGCCCCTGGGTACGTCTTGCAGTTTACAACCTGGTTCCGGAATCTATGTCTTACCATTACAAAATCTATCTGATACCTTCCGGTGTCTCCTGGTCTCTTCCACGTATACAACCTTCTTTTGTGATTATTAAACCAGGTGTTTGTTACGATTAAATCATGTTCCGTGCAAAATTCTACCAGGCGACTTCCTCCTTCATTCCTCATGCGCAGTCCATATTTACCTAATATTTTTCCTTTTTCTTCCTTTTCCTACTACCGAATTCCAGTCTCCCATCACAATTAAGTTTTCCTCTCCCTTAACTGTCTAAATAATTTCCTTTAGCTCCTCATATATTTCTTCGATCTCCTCATCATCGGCAGAGCTAGTTGGCATATAAACCTGTACTACTGTTGTCGGTGTTGGCTTCGTATCTATCTTGACAATGATATTGCGAGCACTGTGCTGGTCATAGTAGTTTACCCGCATTCCTATTTTCTTATTCATTATCAGTCCTACTCCTGTGATACCCCCAACTGATTTTGTATTTATAATCCTGTAGTCACCTGACCAGAAATCCTGTTCATCCTGCAACCGAACTTCACTAATCCTCAGTATATCTAACTTCAACCTATCCATTTCCCTTTTTAAATTTTCTAATTTTCCTACCCGATTAAGGGATCTAACATTCCACGCTCCGATCCGTAGAATGCCAGTATTGTCTTTCCTGGTGACAACATCCTCCTGAGTAGTCCCCGCCCGGAGAACCGAATGGGGGACTATTTTACCTCCGGAATATTTTACCCGAGAGGATGCCATTATCATATGTTCATACAGTAGAGCTGCATGACCTAGGGAAAAGTAACGGCTGTAGTTTCCCCTTGCTTTCAGCCGTTCGCAGTAGCTGTGTGGCAAAGCCACGTTAGCTGATGTTACAAGGCCAGCTCAGTCAATCATCCAGACTGATGCCCCTGTACCTACCGAAAAGGCTGCTGCCCCTCTTCAGGAACCACACGTTTGTCTGGCCTCTCCACAGATACCCCTCCGCTGTGGTTGCACCTACGGTACGGCTATCTGCATCGCAGAGGCACGCAAGCCACCCCACCTCGGCAATGTCTGTGGTTCATGGGAGTGATCTACCCATCTAATTTTCATCATTCGTCTGTAGCACCACAATTCAAAAGCTTCTATCATCTTTTTATATGAACTCCTTATCGTCCACGTTTCACTCCCATACAATGCTACACTCCATACAAATGCTTTCAGAAAGGACTTCCTAACATTTAAATTAATATTGGATGTTAACAAGTTTCGCTTCTTTAGAAACGCTTTTCTTCCCATAGCCATTCTGCATTTTATATCTTCTTTACTTTGGTCATCTTGCTACCCAAATAACAAAATTCATCTACTACTTCTATTGTCTCATTACCTAATCTAATTCCTTCAGCATCGCCTGATTTTCTGACATTGCATTCCATTGCCTTCGTTTTACTCTTGTTAATCTTCATCTTATATCTTCCATTCAAGACACTGTCCATCCCATTCAATTGCTCTTCCAGATCTTTTGCGGTCTCTGACAGAATTACTATGTCATCAGCAAACCGCAATGTTTTTATTTCTTCTAGAAAGGACACTGACGGTAAGTCATCGAGTAAAACAAGAGTGGCATCTGGCGTTCCTCAGGGAAGCGTTATAGGTCTCCTACTCTTCCTTGTGTTTGTAAACGATTTAGGATAGCTTCCTTAGACTGTTCGCGGATGATGCTGTCGTTTATCGGTTAGTGAAGTCAACAGAGGATCAAAAGCAACTGCAAAGCGATTTAGACAAAAATTCTACTTGGTGCGAAAATTAGCAAAAATAAATAATGAAAAGTGTGAAGTATACACACCACTAAAAGAAATCCGCTGAACTTCAATTACACGATAAATCAGTCAAACCTTAAGGTCGTAAATTCTGCCAAATACTTATAAGTTACGAACAACTTAAACTGGAGAAAACGCATAGAAAATATTGCGGGGAAGGCGAACAAAAGGTTACGTTTCATTGGCAGAACGCTTCGAAGATCAATAGCTCCACCAAAGAGACTGCCCCTTGCTTTACACTAGTATGAGTCATGGGGTAGGATTCTGGCAGCTGCGAAGGCGTCAAAAACCGAGACATTTATTTATTTAATCACTGTTCGTCTCCGTAGTCTAGTGGGACAGCGTGGGGAGTTGCCACGCAGTGGGCCCGGGTTCGATTCCGGATCCAGTCATTTTCTCCGCTCAGGGACTGGGTGTTGTATCGTTCTCATCATTATTTCATCCTCATTGACACGCAACTAGTCGAACTGACGCCAACAAAACTTGCACCGTTAGGTCGAAAACGACCCCAGTTGGGATCTATCGGCCGTAAATTCCACAGGGAATAGTCGTCATTTAATCGTTTATTTTTATCTTTACATGCCCTCTCGTATGTCTAACCAGTCGTTCTACATTATTTTCATATCTGTACTGCAGTAGTCATAGTACATTTAGAAAAATTAAGTTTCAAACAGTAGATGACATGCCAAGTATTACAATTTTTCCGTAATTATCATGATTTCTAAGCTAAAATTCGGTCTTACGGTAGCCTCAACTGAAATTACGGATTTCGCTCTTTGGTTTATTTTTAGTATTACTATTTTTCGTTGCACTATTTTCTCAACCAGTATTATTTCAGGAATAGCCTAATACCTTGTTGCCATCCCCCTAGCACAGACTATAACATACACTAAAGTAGTCTACTATATTGGTGCCTCGGCAACTTCAATACTGTGGGCACACTAGGAGTTACGCTACGCTTTTTCGTACTGATGCTCATGCTATCACGCTTCGCGAATATTATACTGATTTTGACCTTAATGACTGAATTTTGACAAAATAATTAATACGCCGTACTTGTGAAAATATTATTACTATTACGCTGCGGATTGTTTGAACTTCTCATTGCATGTAGCTGCGCAATTCATTACAACTGTGAAATTTACCTGTTCAGAACGCTTTTGCAATAAACGATATTATCATAAAAATTTTCATTACTTTGTGACTGACTCGACAAACTACATTGCTGTGCAATGTTTGAACTTCTCTCCGCATGTCGCTACGCACTTTATTCGAGCTTTGTTAATTAAATGATTGTAACGCTTTTGCAATTAACCTATTTTAATGACAAAATTTTCTATTACATTGATTGTGACTGATTTGCAAAATCTGCATTGTGATTTTGCAACTGATTTGCAAAACCGCATTGCTGTGCATTACATAACGATTCTTTTCGCTACCAGACATTTCTGTCGCTTTGATGCGCAATTATTTCACTATTACGTTTGTGACCTGTTGTTATGGACGATTTAATATACTTTTCTCCTTCTTTCCTCATACTACTTGTGCTGCATTTGATATAATTTCGATTTTACGTAATTATATCGATCTGTGACTGCTAAAATTTTAAGTATATTTTAAAGTTAGATAGTGCTTAAATAATATTGCTGAATTTTGTTTAATGTGTTAAATATTTCCTTCGTGACAATTTATTCTTCCGGTATAATATTTTCAAATAAGAAGTCGTCAAATAAGGGATCAGCACGTAGGACACGGCACACAATTTTAATATGCCAAGTAGTTTCATATCAGCGCACACTCCGCTGCAGAGTGAAAGTTTCATTCTGGACACATTCTTTAGGCTGTGGCTAAGCCATGTCACCAACACATCCTTTCTTCCGGGAGTGCTAATCCTGCACTTTTCGCAGGATAACATCTGCGAAGTTTGGAAAGTAGGAGGCGAGATACTGGCAGAACTAGAGCTATGAGGACAGACCGAGAGTCGTGTCGGGATAGCTCCGTGGTAGAGCACTTGCCCACGAAAGGCAGAGGTACCAGGTTCGAGTCCCGGTTCCGGTACACAATTTTAATTTTCCAGGAAGTCTCATATCAGCGCACACTCCGCTGCAGAGTGAAAGTTGGCACTAATACATTCGATAGGAACAATGTTCCAAGTTTTCTTTAGACCTGGCCGCTGAACCGATTCCTCCGTTATATAATTTGACAATACATGACTCATGACTACAGACTCATGAACCACACACATTGCCGAGGTGGGGAGGCTTACGTGCCTCAGCGATACAGATAGCCGTACCGTAGGTGCAACCACAGCGGAGGGGTATCTGTGGAGAGGCCAGACAAACGTGTGGTTCCTGAAGAGGGGCAGCAGCCTTTTCAGTAGTTACAGGGGCAACAGTCTGGACGATTGACTGAGCTGGCCTTGTAATATAAGCTAATGTGGCTTTGCCACACAGTTACTGCGAACGGCTGAAAGCAAGCGGAAACTACAGCCGTTACTTTTTCCAAGGACATGTAGCTCTACTGTATGAATATATGATGATGGCATCCTCTCGGATACAATATTCCGGAGGTAAAATAGTCCCCCATACGGATCTCCGGGCGGGGACTATTCAGGAGGATGTGATCATCAGGAAAGACAACACTGGCATTCTACGTATTGGAGCGTGGAATGTTAGAATACTTAATCGGGTATGGAAGTTAGAAAATTTAAAAATGGAAATGGATAGGTTGAAGTTAGATATAGTGGGGATTAGTGAAGTTCGATCGCAGGATGAACAGGAATTTTCGTCAGGTGAATACAGGGTAATAAATACAAAATCAGTTAGTGGTAACACAGGAGTAGATGTAATAATGAATAAGAAAATAGGATTGCGGGTAAGTTACTAAGAACAGCATAGTGAATACAAAATCAGTTAGTGGTAACACAGGAGTAGATGTAATAATGAATAAGAAAATAGAATTGCGGGTAAGTTACTAAGAACAACATAGTGAACACATTATTGTAGCGAAGACAGACACGAAGCCGACCACAGCTATACAGGAGATCGAAGAGATAAAAGAAATTATTCAGACCGTTAAAGGAGAAGAAAACCTAATTGTGACGGGGGACTAGTACTCGGTAGTAGGAAAGAGATGAGAAGGAAATGTAGCAGGTAAATATGGACTGGGGAAAAAAATTAAAATTAAATGTTTGTAAAGTCTATGGGACTTAACTACGGGGTCATCAGTCCCTAAACTTACAAACTACTTATGAACTACTTACGAACTAGGACGGCACAAATATCCATGCCCGAGGGGGGATTCGAACCCCCGACCGTAGTGGCCGTGCAGACAGTGACTGGAGCGCCTTAGTCTCCACGGCCACCGCGGACTGGGGAAAAGGAATGAAAGAGGAGAACGCCTGCTTGAATGTTGTGCAGAGCACAATTTAATCAACTAAAGCTCTAATGACAACAACAATTTAATCATCAGAAACACCTGGTTTAATAAGATGAAAGAAGGTTATATACGTTGAAGAGACCAGAAGACGCTGGAAAGTACCTGATTGACTTTATAAGGAAAAGGTTTAGACACCAGGTTTTAAACAGTAAGACATATCTAGAGGCAGATATAGACTCTGGCCGTAACTTATTGGTTATGAACTGTATATTAAAACTTAAGAAATTGCTAAGAGGTAAAACATTAAGGAAATGGAATCTGAACAAATTGAAGGAACCAAAGGTGGTTGAGAGTTTTAGAAAGAGCATTAGGCAAGGATTGTCTGAAACGGGGAAAGTAATATAGTAGAGTAGTCAATGCCGCAGAGGATCATATAGGCAGAAGGACAAATCCTAATAGAAATCCTTGGATAACACAAGAGATACTGAACTTAATTGATGAAGCGAGAAAATATAAAAATGCATCAACTGAAGCAGGCAAACGGGAGTACAGACGTCTGAAAAAAAAGGTTGCCAGGAACTGCAGTTACAGTTGCTTTTGATCTTCTGGTGACTTGAATAATCGATAAGTGAAAGCATCATCTCCGAACAGTCTAAGACTGCGAGTCAGATTGGCTGCTAAGTCTAATATATAAAGCAGAGTGTCCGTATGTTTGTACGTGTTGCACACAAATCTACAGTTTTGTTCCAATCTTTATGAAATTTTGTACACGTAAGCTTCAATCCATGAGGACGGCCGCCGTAAGTGTAATAATCAATTACGATATATAGTTCACGAGATATGGCGTCATAAACAATTAGATGCGCGAAAAACTGCTGCATTTTGCGACAATGCTGCTCATTTTCTCCTAAACCATTGGACCGATTTCAACCACATTTGGTACACACATTCCTTACCGTGAGGTAACAATTGCTGCATGGTTAAGAATCACATACGGCACATGGTTCAAAAGATATTACGTCATACCCAATAGAAATCGCAAAAAATGCCATATAATGCGGCGAGACTTCCGAAATACACTGTATGAGAATGACAGTACTTAGCGACTTGCAACAAACTTTAAACATAATTTCAAACTTTATTAAACTTTTTCTCGCTGGCAACCGTGGTAAAATGATGAAAGGAAAAAAGTTTCTCGCTTACTACTTTTCCGCTGTTTATGGAGTAAAACTACGGCTCTCGGTATGACGTTACAATTTATAATTTGAACACTACAAATTGTACCAACAGGAAATTTTACAGGTAGGATACACATATATAGTTGAATGTAGCTTCTAAATTGTATCACATTCCGACACGTAGTTCATGAGATATGAGCACATAAACAGTAACCTCACGCTGTTCAAGGACTAAAACTGCGGTATTCGGTATGACGTTAAAATTTATAATTTCTACACTACAAATTGTAGCTGCAGGAAAATGTACAAACAGAATATACACATACAGTTGAGGTTACCTTTTAAATTGTTTCACAGTACGACACGTAGTTGATGAGATATGAATACATAACAGTAACGTTCATAGAAAACCGCCCCATCACGCACCACGCTTTAAGGTATTACTTCTCTACTACTAATTGTATTCCCAAAAGATTTTACGGACGTACAGCCCTTATACAACTGAATATACACCTGAAAAAATGGCAGGAATAAATGAATAAATACCTGGGCAGCGCCAGGTTTTCAGCTAATCTATAAATGTGAATGTCTGTTCGGTGTACGTTTATCACGTCTGAACCACAAGACGTAAAGAGCTAAAAAAATTTATAGTTACTAATCTCTACCCGGGGAAGGCTTTAGGCACGGTTCTATGGCGATCGGATGTGTGTGTGTGTGTGTGTGTGTGTGTGTGTGTGAATGTCTGTTCGGTGTACGCTTATCACGTTCGAACGACAAGACGCAGAGACTTAAACATTTGTACAGTTACTAAGGAAGTTACTGAGGAAGGTTTTAGGCACGGTTTTATAGCGATCTGATAGATATTTAGTAATTTGAAGAATTGCGGAACAATAATTACTCTTTGAAAATTATATTTACTCTTTGGAAATGGTTTTATTGGTTGTATTGTTGCTTGAGGGTTGATAATGATAAAAGGATGGAGTATATTGGGATGGAAAGTTATCGGTGTATATGAAATTCTACGTGTGTGTGTGTGTGTGTTAATATTTCGCTCTGCAGCGAAAACTACAGAACGCAAACGAATAGTCTGTGTGCAATTGATGTCCGAACTACCTCCGTTCTACACCATAACAGTTCCATGCCGATAGCTATAAGGGGTGCAAGATATCGTGGTTGAAAGTCGTCAAATTATAAAAAAAATCGGACTGAAGGCCAGTGATGACGTTTGTGACTCTATACCAAGGAGGTTACATACAGCGAAACGTGATGCCACAGAACATACCTTTGGTCTATGCGTGTTACAATGTCTTCAGCTCTTTCTCTGTAAGGATAAGCATACGAATAAGTAAATATAAGAATAAATAAATCATGAAGTAAAAACGAAATCTCTTTTAATACATCTCTTAAAAATCGATTTGACGTTTCGCGCATTATGTATCATAATTAACCAACACGCGAGCGGAGCCGCGGGTTCAAAATGTTCAAATATTTGTTAAGCTTATGGGACTTAACTACGGGGTCATCAGTCCCTAAACTTACAAACTACTTATGAACTACTTACGAACTAGGACGGCACAAATATCCATGCCCGAGGGGAGCCGCGGGGTTAAGCGAGTCGTTTATAAAAGTAAGGAACAGTAGCGCCACCATAACTCTTTCTTTTGGAACTACAGATATCACTTCTGGTGTGCTCGATGACTTACCGTCAATTACAACATTCTGTGTCCTTTCTGACAGGAAATCACGAATCCAATCGCACAACTGTGCTATTCCATAGCACGCAATTTGATAAGCCTGTGTGTGAATACTTCTGTCACACGTGTAGTTATCACTTGTTGTGGAACACTTTGCATTAAAAGTGATGCCTTTCATGTCATCAGCTGTCAGCGCTGGTGCTCTTGCAGGCAGCAGAGAACAGCAGAGAGCGACGTGGCAGGTGTCTGATACGGGCGGTCGACGGCAGGTCTAGACGGGCTGTCAGGACGTCATACGCAGCCCCAGAGCTGCGGCTGCGACGTAGTAGAGCTGCACGCAGCGGAGGGGCACCGTCTCTCTCAGCAGACGCATGCACGTGTAAGTTTCCTACCTCACAAACATTGCTCTTCCACTACACCTAACACACTGGGGTACCGGATGGGAGTACAATCCAATATTCAAGAAAGGCAATAGGAGTGAACCCCAAAATTACAAGCCAATCTCATTGACGTCGATTTGCAGTAGGATTTTGGAACTTACACTTTGTTCGAACATTATGAACTACCTCGAAGAGAACGACCTATTAACCAATTGTCAACACGGATTCAGAAAGTATCGCTCTTGCGAAACACAGTTTGCCCTTTATTCACATGAAGTGATAAGTGCAATCGATAAGGGATCTCAAATCGATTCCATACTTCTGGATTTCCGGAAAGCTTTTGACACTGTACCTCACAAGCGGATTGTAATGAAATTGAGTGCTTACGGATTATCGCACCAATGTCTCGACTGGATTCACGATTTCCTGTCAGAAAGGACACAGTTCGTAGTAATTGACGGTAAGTCATCGGGTAAAACAGAAGTGATATCTGGCGTTCCTCAGGGAAGTGTTATAGGTCTCCAACTCTTACTTCTGTTTGTAAACGATTTAGGAGACAATGTCGATAGCTCCATTAGACTGTTCGCGGATGATGCTGTCGTTTATCGGTTAGTGAAGTCAACAGGGGATCAAAAGCAACTGTAAACCTATTTAGACAAAATTTCTACTTGGTGCGAAAATTGGCAACACTAAATAATGAAAAGTGTGAAGTAATACACATGACCACTAAAAGAAGTCCACTGAACTTCAATTACACGATATCCCAGTCAAACTTTAAGGTCGTAAATTCTACCAAACACATAGGAGATACAATTACGAACAACGTAAATTGGAGAGAACACACAGAAAATATAGTGGGGAAGGCGAACCAAAGGTTGCATTTCACTGGCAGAACGCTTCGGAGATGCACCAGCTCCACCAAAGAGACTGCCTACATCACACTTGTGCGTCCTCTCCTGGAGTACTGTTGCCCCTTGTGGGACCCTCACCAGGTGGCACTGACGGAAGACATTGAGAAGGTTCAGAGAAGGGCAACTCGTTTTGTTTTATCACGTTACGGGGGGAAAGCGCCACGGAAGTGTTGCACGATTTGAGGTGGAAATAATTAAAAGAAAGACGTTATTCATTGCGGCGAGATCTATTTGCGAAATTTCAATCAACGACTTTTACTTCTGAATGTGAAACTATTTTGCTAGCACCCACCTACATAGGGAGACATGACCATCCCAATAAAATAAGAGAAATCAGATCGAAAACGGAACGATTTAGGTGTTCTTTCTTCCCGCGCGCTATTATAGAATGGAAGGCTAGAGAAAGGTTATTAAAGTGGTTAATGAACCCTCTGCCAGGCACTTAAAAGTGATTTGCAGAGTATCTATGTATACATAGACTTCCAGATTCACCTCTTTTGGATAAAAAAAGCTTCTTTCGTTTTCCCCTCTATAGTAGTTCCTACTAGCCTCTATTATGATAAAAGGCACTGTCAGGAATGAATTTATTTGTGCACATACCAATTTATGCACCTTGCTTTGCCGTAGTATGAGTCATGGGGTTAGATTTTGGCGGCTGCGAAGACTTCAAACCGAGACATTTATTTATTTAATCACTGTCCGTCTCCGTAGTCTACTGGTACAGCGTGGGTTGTTGCTTCGCAGCGGGACCGGGTTCGGTTCCGGATCCAGTCATTTTCTCCGCTCAGGGACTGGGTGCTGTATCGTGCTCATCATTATTTCATCATCATTGACTCGCAACTAGTCGAACTGACGCCAACTTGCACCGTCAGGTCGAAAACGACCCCAGTTGGGATCTATCGGCCGTAAATTCCACAGGGAATAGTCGTCATTTAATCGTTTATTTTTATCTTTACATGCCCTCTCGTATGTCTAACCAGTCGTTCTGCATTATTTTCATATCTGTACTGCAGTAGTCATACTAAATTTAGAAAAATTAAGTTTCAAACAGTAGATGACATGCCAAGTATTACAATTTTTCCGTAATTATCATGATTTCTAAGCTAAAATTCGGTCTTACCATAGCCTCAGCTGAATTTACGGATTTCGCTCTTTGATTTTTTTTAGTACCACAATTTTTCGTTGCTCTATTTCCTCAAGCAGTATTATTTCAGAAATAGCCTAATACCTTGTTGACACCCTCCTAGCACAGACTACAAAATACACTAAAGTTGTCTACTATATTGGTGCCTCGGCAAGTTCACTACTGAAGGCACACTAGAAGCTACGCTACGATTTTTCGTAGTGATGCTCATGCTATCACGTTACTATCAAATAGAAATGAATTATTGAGCACTATTCAATTAACTACCGCAATTGTTTTTACTTTCTGGCGAAGGCAAAACCGATCTAAAATTCAACTTAATTTGTTATTAATGTTCTACCAGCGTCTTTTTTTAATTATTATTATTCACTGTTTTTTTCGTGATTCAGTGTTTTATTATTTTTATTAGTGTTATTATTATTTTTAAGAGTCACAGAGCCGGCCGCGGTGGCCGAGGTGACTGAGGTGCTCCAGTCACGGTCAGCACGGCACGGGGGTTCGAATCCCCCCTCGGGCATGGATATTTGTGCCGTCCTAGTTCGTAAGTAGTTCATAAGTAGTTTGTAAGTTTAGGGACTGATGACCCCGTAGTTAAGTCCCATAAGCTTAAGAAACACAAGAGTCACAGAGACACCTCAAACGGACATTTTTATTGTCCATAAAAAATTTCGATACGGTTCTATTTTCCCTCTCCTCCTCATCATCACATCATCAATTCTCTTATCCCCATTACGATTAGATTCTTTCGAAACTTGGCATCTCTGCAGTAGGCCAACAGATTAAAAAATTACACGAAGTTTATCGTTCTTAATAAATAAATAACAATATCAGGTTGATAATAAAGCAGGAAGAGTAGGGAGCTTAGGGTTTAATGTTCCGTCGGCAGCTTGGTCATTAGAGACGGGGCTAACGCTCGGAGTTCCAGTTAAGGATGGGTAAGGAAATCGGTCGTGTCCTTTGAAACGAACCATCCCGGCATTTGCCTGAAGTTATTTAGGGAAATCACGGAAAAACTGAATCGGGATCGCCGAAGGTCGATTTGAACCAGCGCCCTCCGGAATGTGAGTCAGTGTTTTACCACTGCGCCACTTCGCTCGGTAATAAATCAAGCTTTTAATTATGGCTGGTAGCAGCAATAGACATGAAGCAAAGTGTGGAAAATGGAGGGAAGAGTTAGTGTAATAACAAAGAAATTTAACGAAATAGGAGTGGTGTGGTTTATGGAAAAATGAACAAGAGAAATAACGGAAAGAGCACAGATTTTGTTGTAAGGCAGAGGCCGGCGGAAGGGGAATATATCACCCGGGCAAAGAATCCATATGGTGCCCCCTACAACCCATTGGTATTACTGACTTTAAATTTTGTATGGTACCTTACAGATAGCTGCTTTCAACAGGATAACTCCTTGAACTCGATAACTATAACTATAAGAATCAATTATCAGACTGAGTAAGATCTTAATTTGTCAGTTAAATACACATAGTAAGTTTTGGTTAAAGATATACGAAACGATTATTTACACATGAGCATGCAGAATATTCTACGTCACTGATTAGAAATTTACGGAACGATTCAAGAAACAACGATTTATATAAAATTAAGATTGATGATGCGATCCAGGATTTATTTACACATATATAAACAACCTTGTTAACTGCGAAAGAGAACAAATATATGAAGAAAAGAATATACAAATATATTTTGTAACACCATTGTACAAAGATTTCGTAATACAAATAGAACAACCAGTAATATAATTTTATATCTTTATACAGTTTTAATGCAAATTGTCCTTTGAGTTTTGTACAAAGCTAAGTAAAGTTAACTTTTCGTGCCTTTTTCTTTGCAAAATCTTTAATAAAAGTTGGTTAATGCACATCTAACGAGTAAAGGTCTTATCGCTTTGGTACATGTATCAAGCATCAGTGTTGGTATAGAATGTAATTATTGCTACTTATATCAATGGGGGAAGAACTTTCTTTGAGGGTGAAGTTCGCCGCCTATCTGAGAGGCCGCCACACTACCCACCCCAGCCTGCTAAAACGTTACGTGTGTAAACACCTCTTCTCTATCAAACGTAATACAATGAAACTACGTTACGTAATGTAGGCGTACTTACCTGTACTGTGTTGTTATCTTCTGGAATATTTGTTGATTTGTTGCTGGTTTCCTCATTCTCTGGTTCTACGTTTTGATTTCCGTTATTGTCTATTTCAAGAGTACGAAAGAATTTCTTTAATGCTGCTGCCTGTTTCTCATTTTCAGCCGCTAATTATGCTCTTCTTTTTCTGTATACATTTCCAGAAGGCTTCTTTTACGACATGTTGATAAAGAACACATTAACGCAACGATTCTTCTATTAAGAGTCGAAATTCAGGAGACAAAAGAAGAACACGCACACCATGAAGCCTGCACTACATGTACATGACTTCTGATTTATAATTTTTTTTACGAGACATTTGAAAGTACAGATAGGAGTAATTTCTTTTTGGTTGCCTATAACTGAATATTGTTTGTGAGTATTGTTAGAACGGCCGACATAGCTTTGTCGCAAGAAGTGCAATTGTCGGCACCGCGGCAGTTGTAATTGTCACATCGTCTTATTGTTGCTCAAAACTCTCAACAATAGCCTTTAGCTTTGTCAGCGGAGATTTTTTTTATAGACAAATAAGGTGAAGGGATGAAGATATTTCCGTTACAGGAGAGTCAAGAAGAAACCGAGGTTGTTATAAAGAGTGGGGTCTATGCCATTGCTACACAATTTATGAAAAAGTTAATTTTTACTTCACTGTTTACAATAATAAAAATTTAGCGAGGATTTCGGCGCCCTCCAGACTGCCCTAAAATTTGGCGCTCCGGGCGGCTCGTCCGGCCCTTCCGCCGGTACTGGATAAAGTTGACTGTAGACGTGAGTTTTGTGTGAAATCCTAAGACGAAGACAGAATGAAGTGCTTCAACATTTTCTTAATCGCAGCAGGAGACTGAATTGTGCGAAGACAACAAGAAGATTGGGCGGTAGTTGTTATCTGATGTATCCCCTTTTTTATGCAATGGTTTGAAAATGGCATATTTCAGTCTATCAGGGAAAACACCTTGTTTCAGAGAGCTATTACATAAGTGAATGAGAATCCTACTTATCTGTGGGGAACAAGTCGTTTATCGTACCAATGCCAGCGCAAATAACTGTGGAGGTGGGCGTCTTGCAGACAGTCCACTTTGGTGGAAACGACATCGAGTGGTAGACCTACGTGCGGACACTGCTTGTTACATTGTGGTTTGTGACGTAGTAGAACATACTGCCAAGCTCACAATGTACCTGGACCGTCGTTCTCTCCTGCACCAAGCGATTGCTGACCTGCAACACAGTATTTGTTACACCCCACACGATCACCGATCTCTATATATATATAGTATGGTATAATGTCAGGTACATAAAAATTACTACAATACTTTAGTAAAATATACTAATGTCTTGCTAATAACGTAATCATATCTCCGTCAAAAAGACAACTGCTTTAACCATTGGACAGCTTCCTGACTGACTAGATCGAATTCAGTCATCTCTCCTGAAAATGGTCATAATGGACAGTTAGTATGTGGGCCATCCACAGTCACAAGACTGATCATCTCTCTGCCCCCATTTCCCATTTCAATTTTCAGTAGTTACACCGACCAACAACAGGATGGAAGCAGTTGGTTAAAATCTATTCCCTCCTGGGAAGGTCCATTCTTTGACTTATTTGAGGGATCAGCTATCCAGATGTTGTTTTGTTCATGAGACGAATCCTAAGTTCTTGCCCAGTTGTATTTAGATGAAAAGCTACTCTCATGTAGGTGGTTTACGCGATTACCTGTGATGCAAGGTCTTGCAAAATGCGAAGCTTAGGAGTGGACAAGATCTTGTAATACTCTCTCATTAAAGCCACCTCGCCTCTTACATCAGGAGGAGCAATATTTCATGGTACTGGGAGACATTGATGTGTAGCCTTGAGAGTGCCACTTATCAACCTCATTGCCCTATTTAATTGTACGTTCACGTCTTTCACGTGAACACTGTTGAGCGAAACAAGAGCAGAGCATTCAGCTGCGGAGTAAACTAGAGACGAAGCTGTTATACCTTAGCATCGGCTCCCTAGGTTGACCCTACAAAGTTCTGCAGTATGTTATTCCTAGTTTTAATTTTATTTGCTGAGAGATCTACTCAAGATGATTCCTAGGTATGTTGGATATTAACTGTGTTCTAATTGGACTATCAAATAAGATGCTGAGTTCATAGCCAGCCAGCCTGTTATTGATATGACAGTAAGTTATTTATGTTTTATTTGAGTTAGGCCTTTGTTTCCACATCGCAAAGTTATTTCTGAGGAATGACTGACCCATAGCCATCTCCTTCGCCGTGTGTCGGTGTGGAGTAGCGCTGACAGTAGTCCATCTACTGATGGACTGCCCACATTTAGCCAACTTGCGGCAGTCTTTTAATATCCCAGACGCGCTACCCTTAGTATTAGGCGACGACGCCCCCACCCCCCACCCCCACCAACCCATGGCTGACTCAGTTTTACGTTTTATTGGCGCTGCTGGTTTTTACAAATCCATCTAGTGGTGGGTGCTATAGCCTTATATCTCAGAGCTTTTAAAGACTTTTTAAGACTCTTATGTAAAATGCCTAGGAATTTTAGTGTGTGCAGAAGGCTGGCTCATCCTGTTATATCTTTGTGATCAGCCAGCCATGATATTCTGATGTCCAGTTTTTAACTTAGTTCTTGACTTGGTTTTTTATAACTGTATGTATTTCTTTTGTGTTTTCAGCGAACTGTTCATTGTCAGTTTGTCCCTCTTGTGAGTCTTCATTCTCCATGTCTGTTTTTAGCCTCTGACAGTGAGGTCTCATCTAGGAACAGGGAACTGATGGTATAGATGTTTAGTTCCCTCAAAACAACGACTTCTGAGGAGTTTAGACCAGATATTGTCATAGTTCCATCACATAGATGTCCCTGTATTGTGACGTAATGACAATTTCATTTGCATAAAGGAACTTTCTAGATCGTGTAAACATTAAACAGAATTACGGTTTGTTTCCATTATGTACAATGATGTGCTCCACTGCAACAAAATAATTATTACCAGCATTAAATGAAGCAGCACTGGCGATAAAAATCTTTTGCATTTATTGTCGCTAATGCATTTCAGTTACTTGGTAAGCATCCTCAGTGTATATGCAGAAATTCACAAGAGATGTTACATAAATTATGGCATTACACATATGTCTGATGTATTCCATTGTACATTTTCAAGATATTACAGGATAATCATTTTGTGTGTCAGCTGAAGTTTAATGTACAACTGACACAGAAAATTATTATCTTTCAATATCTTGAAATTGTATTATGAAATACATCAGATATATGTGTAATGCTGTAATTCATGTAAATCTCTTGTGAATTTCTGCATCTACACTGAGGACGCTTACCAAGTAACTGACATCGATTTGCGAGAATAAGTGCATAAGATTTTTACGGCCAATGCTGCTTCATTTAATATTAGTAATATTTAAAAAGAATAGGAGCAAGAACCGAACCCCAGGGAGGGCCATCGTGAAGCTGTCTAAAACCGATTTCTCTCAAGAAAAATACGCAATCCCTACAGGCAACGATTCTTCCTCAGTCGATCTCCATAACATACTTGAAAAACGCTTTCCGTCTATTATTAGGAATGAGGAACATGCTTACACAAATCACTCCTGGCTATTAAAATTGCTACACCACGAAGATGACGTGCTACAGACGCGAAATTTAACGGACAGCAAGAAGATGCTAAGATATGCAAATGATTAGCTTTTCAGAGCATTTACACAAGGTTGGCGCCAGTGGTGACACCTACAACGTGCTGACAGGAGGAAAGTTTCGAACCGATTTCTCATACACAAAGAGCGTTGCCTGGTGAGACGTTATTGTGATGCCCCATGTAAGAAGAAGAAATGCGAACCATCATGTTTCCGAGTTTGATAAAGGTCGAATTGTAGCCTATCTCGATTGCGACAATGCTGCTCGCGTTGGTCGCGATCCAATGACTGTTAGCAGAATATGGAATCAGTGGGTTCAGGAAGGCAATACGGAACGCCGTGCTGGATCCCAACGGCCTCGTATCACTAGCAGTCGAGATGACAGGCATGTTATCCGCATGGCTGTAACGGATCGTGCAGCCACGTCTCAATCCCTGAGTCAACAGATGGGGACGTTTGCAAGACAACAACCATAACCATCTGCACGAACAGTTCAACGACGCATGGACTATCAGCTCGGAAACCATGGCTGCGGCTACCCTTGACGCTGCATCACAGACAGGAGGGCCAGCGATGGTGTGCGCAACGACGAACCTGGGTGCACGAATGGCAAAAACTCATTTTTTTCCGGATGAATCCAGGTTCTGTTTACAGCATTATCATGGTCGCATCCGTGTTTAACGACATCGTGGTGAACGCACATTGGAAGCGTGCATTCGTCATCGCCATACTGGCGTATCACCCGGCGTGATAGTATGGGTTGCCATTGGTCACACGGCTCTGTCACCTCTTGTTCGCATCGACGGCAATTTGAACAGTGGCCGTTACATTTCAGATGTGTTAACGACCTGTGGCTCTACTCTTCATTCGATACATGTGAAATCGTACATTTCAGCAGGATAATGCGCGACCGCTTGTGGCAGATCCCGTACGGTCCTTTCTGAAAATGGGAAATGTTCGACTGCTGCCCTGACCAGCACATTCTCTGTGGTTTCGTGTTGAAACTGTACACGCCATCCAAGCTCTGTTTGACTCAATGCCCAGGACTAACAAGGCCGTTATTTATGGCTAGAGGTGGTTGTCCTGGGTATTGATTTCTCAGGATCTATGCACCCAAACTGCGTGAAAATGTAATCACATGTCAGTTCTGGTATAATATATATGTCCAATGAATACTCGTTTATCATCAGCATTTCTTCTTGTTGTAGTAATTTTAATGGTAAGTAGTGTAGCTGCACGAAAGAAAAATTCCACTGCTTCCGTCCTATTGGAGTGAGTTTCGCCTGTGATGAAACAGTAATCATGTGCCTCTCTCGTTGTCGCAAACGTATGCTTCAGGCTTTCAACTTTATTTCATGCTTCCTTCAATGTGTTGCATTTTTGGTGGCCATCAGTGTACAAAGGATAGGGGGGTACATTAACGGAACCATGTTGAATAATGTAATAACAGATTCTCAGGAAATTGATGTCAATCTGCTGTGCCCTGGGCAATGTCAGAAGACGCTACGAAATGCTCTCACGACAGATTGTTTCACACGCGCCCTCCGGACACGGAAATGAGCGAACAAAGGTCAGTAAATAAAGATGTTTAATGGCAGGTTATACTTCAAAGCTGGCGTCAGTTGCTTTGATGCTCGTGACAACAGAAGCGGTGGAGGGACTCGCCTAGATTTTTGCCCTTCCGCCTGCTGACCTTTCAGAACAAGCCACTTCCTGGTAAGTGCGGCCCCGCTGCGAAGTGCCGCTGTTCTGCTCTCAAAGGCGCCAAATTGACTGCAGCCGCGTGGGAGGGGTCACGCCGCGACGTGATTGATGTCGCCGTAACAGTCGCCACTTCCGGCACGTGCCGTTAACCGCCAAGTACCTGCCCTCTTCAAAGAGAACCGGTCCCGGCATTCTGTGACAGCTATTTCCGGCAAACTCAAATCAGTTCTGTGCGCCATATTTCCCCGGGCCGCAGCAAGTTATAATCTTCCAAAAATTTCGCCCTATCATAGCGGCGTTGTTTCAGAAAGAAGACTAAGCGTCAACGATCTAGTGAGACAAGCTACAGTCACTGTAGTGCAAAATTCTATTTTACGAGGTGTGCCCACAAAGTAAGTTCCGTTTGGTTATACAGGGTGTTACAAAACGGTACGGCGAAACTTTCAGGAAACATTCCTCACACATAAAGAAAGAAAATATGTCATGTGGACATGTGTCCGGAAACGCTTAATTTCCATGTTAGAGCTCATTTTAGTATTTCTCCTTATATGTAAATTGAAATAATTCGTGCAGACAATTGTCAAAATACCCAATTGTTTCGTTGGTATGTACTGTACTTAATCGATTCACCGCCAGTTGGCCCAATTGAAGGAAGGTAATGTTGGCTTCAGTGCTTGTGTTGACATGCGACTCATTGCTCTACAGTACCAGCATCAAGCTAACCCTTTGTTAATAGTGGCAGCCGTGTGTGAATCCAACTCGTGTAGCCCATGGAACCCATGTTCGTACGTGTTTAACACGTGTTGTGTTGAACTGAGCAGTGATCGGTTGTCACTATTGACGTTGGGCTTCAGATGTTGCCAGTGACGGTCATTGACAGTGATTGGCCTGTGGTACTTCGTCTGTTGTGGATGTCGAAAATCTCTTTCAACCATTTACCCTGAAAGCCAATTTACTGCATCACTGTCGAAATCGAAATTCGCATCCGTCGTGCGTCATTCGCCGTACCCCATTCGAACGACGTCAGCTCACGACGACGTTGCTCGTTTTACAAATGTTACTCAGCCACATCTCCTATACATTTTCAGTTGGCACGAGGAGAATATGTTACACAAACACCATACGTCAGGTGTGCCCTATGATCCCATGACATTTGCTAATCGTATAATAAATTGTTTTCAATTATAATGGGAATCTGCGAGGAGACAAGAGCGCTTGTTTAAAATTCCTTTAAAGACCGGTTTCTGCAAATCTATGTTGTCATCTTCAAATCTGTAAGACATACATAACACTAATATGCAGGGTGTTACAAAAAGGTACGGCGAAACTTTCAGGAAACATTCCTCACACACAAAGAAAGAAAATATGGTATGAGGACATGTGTCCGGAAACGCTTAATTTCCATGTTAGAGCTCATTTTTGTATTTCTCTTTAAATGTAAATTGAAATAATTCGTGCAGACAATTGTCAAAATACCCAATTGTTTCGTTATCATGTACTGCACTTCCTCGATTCACCGCCAGTTGGCCCAATTGCTCTACAGTAATAGCATCAAACACATCAGTACGTAGCATCAATTGGTTATGTTCATCACGAACGTAGTTTTGCAGTCAGTGAAATGTTTACAAATACGAAGTTGGCAGATGCCCATTTGATGTATGGATTAGCACAGGGCGACAGCGTGTTCGTACGCTTCTCAACAACAGATTCGGTGACCGATGGATTGGTGCGGACCAATTCCATGGCGTTCACGCTCTCCTGAAGTTAACCCTCTTGACTTTCATTTATGGGGGCATTTGACAGCTCTCTTCGTGCTCGTATTGTGGACGGCTGTGATACAATACGCCATTCTCCAGGGCTGCATCAGCGCATCAGGGATTCCATGCGACGGAGGGTGGATGCATGTATCCTCGTTAACGGAGGACATTTTGAACATTTCCTGTAACAAAGTGTTTGAAGTCACGCTGGTACGTTCTGTTGCTGTGTGTTTCCATTCCATGATTAATGTGATTTGAAGAGAAGTAATAAAATGAGCCCTAACATGGAAATTAAGCGTTTCCGGACATATGTCCACGTAACATATTTTCTTTCTTTGTGTGTGAGGAATGTTTCCTGAAAGTTTGGCCGTACCTTGTTGTAACACCCTGTATAAAACAAAGGTGTACAGATACAGAAACCCCGCAGGGGCTCAGCATTAATGTGCTGAGTACGGGCTTGGCGAATCCGGGGTCCTGAGCATGGGCTGTGTCACGCCAACAGTCCGCTACACCGTAAGCTCTGTTCGTGCTTCAACGATCATCGTTGGGCGCGAGGGTGGAACGTTGTACGTTTCAGAGACTGGGGATCTTGGCTTAATCGCCCGGGTCGCGAGGACGGTACAAACCTCTATAAAAAAAACCTCAATCTCAAGGTGTTCTACGTGCCGAGGAGATGCATGGCTGTTGATGTTGAACAGTCGTTAGCGAGCAACCTCTGAGGAACCTGCAGCACCTCAGTTGTATAAGGCTTACCCAGGCAAGCGGGGCTCTGCCTGGGTTGATCTTCAGTTCCCTAGCTGCTCGTGGGGCGAAAATGAAACGAGCTAATAATAGCGTCGCCACACGCAAACCTGGCGTCTCTAAGAGAGGAAAAAGGGACTTCAGTGCGGCACAGGATGATCCCCAATCGTTCCCTTCCCTTGCCACGCCATGGGAAGAACGACGGGCCAGAGATCGTAATGAAGCATACTCACCGAATTTTCTCGTCTGCACACGTACTGATGGGAAATCGTTCAAAGACACGAAGCCACTGGTGGCAAGAAATGTCTACCTGGACAGTATCGTATGTGTTAAAGCTCGTAGTCTGCTTTTGCATGTATATTGAAGAACATCTTCCATCTGTTCACGTGTGCACATGGCACGGAAGAGGAATAACATGACAAAACTCATAATTTTCAATATGAAATGTAACTGACTACTTTTTCTATCATGTGAGAAATTTTATTATTTTTTATGTTTGTAGATGCTAATCTGCTGATGGTAATTCCGAAACCTAACCAGCTTCACAGCACTACTACCTCATCATTTCATCATGGTCGCCTGCCTCCTCAGTGATTTTATGTCGCATTTACCACTATTCTTTGTTGAGCATCTTGAAGATCGGTATGGTGAAGTCGCCGGCATGTCAAAAATGAGGAGTGGGTCCATTCTCACAGAGACAGCGTCCTCAGCCCAATCGAAGGCACTACTCGCCTGCGATAAGCTGGGAGATGTTCCTGTCTCTATCACCCCTCACAATAGTTTGAACATGACCCAGGGGATTATCTTCCACCGTGATCTTCTCCTGCAGTCCGATGATGAACTACGCACCAACCTCGCACGGCGGGGTGTTCACTTCATCAGGCTCATCTACAGGTGGCCAAAGGATAAAAAGGTAGCCACCGGTGCTTTCATCCTGGCCTTTGTGGGCGATTCTTTGCCCGAAATGGTCAAGGTTATGATATACCGTTGGGACGTAAAGCCTTATATCCCTCCGCCTATGAAGTGCTTTAAATTTTGGAAGTTTGGCCACATGTCATCTCAAGCACCTTTGGTGCCACATGCAGGGATTGCGGACGTCCATCGCATCCAGACGCTCCGTGTACTCCGCCACCCGTATGTGTTAACTGTGGGCAACACCACCCGCCCTGTTCTCCGGACTGCACAGTACTCAACAAAGAAAGGAAGATAATGGAGTACAATACGATGGACAAAGTGTCTTCTACGGAAGCAAAGAAAAAGTATGAGTGCCTTCACCCTCGTTCGCTACGATTACTTCGTCCCCACTGTCTTCAGGGACGATGGCCCCAACACCTTGGATACCTCCTGTAGGCCCCCAGGGCCGTCCGACTCCTCCTGCCCCTATAATGGTTGGGGGATCTTCTTCATCTCCTGCTCCCACACGATCTTCTGTGGGAGCACATCCCCCCACACTGTCGGGGACAACAGTCCCCGTCACCCAGCCGGAGAATCAACATCTTCCTCCGGCTTCTCTCGCTCGGAAGGGGTACCTCGGGACGCTCTCTTCTGTGGCCTTTCAGAGAGCCACGGAAGATCCCAGCCAATGGCTGACGGATCCGCTCATTTGTGGTCAAAGGGCTTCGGAATCTGCGTCGGACCCTGATACCGTGTCCGAGAAACCCTCCCAGCCTTTAAAACCAAAAGGGCAGCGAGAGGGCAAGAAGCAGAAACAGAAGAAAAAGGACTCTTCTGTGGCATTAAAGCCACAGCTTCGTACATCTTCTGCTTCTGATGACGAGATTGAGCTCCTTACGTCCGCTGAGGATCTCGCCATCATCAACTCCTCAGAAACAATGGTTCTGGATTCTGTAGGTTCAGTGCCTGCAGATGAACCTATGGAATGAGATGTTTTAACTGTCCCTTTATGGCCTTTAATCGTAAAGATTGTATACTCCAATGGAATTGCGGTGGTTTTTCTCTCTCTTAGCTGAGCTACGTCAACTTCTCAGCGCTTCACCTGAGTTCTACATTACTTGGTTTCCCATGATGCGCACCCCCGCCTTACGTGGTTATCGGGGATATTATAGGAATCGTGCGGATTGTGATAGAGCGTCAGGTGGAGTCTGCACCTACGTCCTTTCCTCTGTTTACAGTAAAGCTGGTCCACTGCAGACGCCTCTGGAAGCCGTAGCTGTCAGGGTATAGGCTGACATTACCATCTGCAACGTGTACCTCCCTCCTGATAGAGAAGTACCACAACATGTGCTGGCTGCTCTGATTGCCCCACCTTATCTGGTATTGGGTGATTTCAATGCCCATAACCCATTGTGGGGTGGTACCGTGATTACTGATCGTGGTAGAGATGTTAAGTCCTTACTATCTTAACTCAACCTCCTCCCACATTTTAGTGTGGCGCACAGTACCTACTCGGCCATCGACATAACAGTTCGCAGCCCTAGCCTCTTCCCATTTGTCCACTGGAGAGTACATGATGACTTGTGTGGTAGTGACCACTTTCCGATCTTCTTGTCACTACCCCAACGTCAGTCCCCTGCACGATTGCCCTGCTGGACGCTTGATAAGGCTGATTGGGACCTTCTTAACTCTGCTGCCATTGTTGGTTCTCCAACGGATCCGAAAATCGATGTCGTAGTTGACAGTGTTACCTCGGCCATTCTTTCTTTGGCTGAGTGTGCTATCCCCATTTCCTCAGGATCACCCCGGCGGAAGACCGTGCCCTGGTGGTCGCCAGAAATTGCTGATGCCATTAGAGACCGCAAGCGCGCTCTGCAGCGTCACAAACGGCACCCATCTCTGGATAATCGCATTGTTTTTAAACGGCTTTGTGCCCGGGCCCGCCAATTGATTAAGAGGCACAAGCAGGAGTGCTGGGAGAGGTATGTTTCTACCATCGTCTCACGTACCTCTCCATCTCAGGTGTGGAGAAAGATCAGGCGTGTTTACAGTAACCAGCGTTCTTTCAGTGTACCTGGGATTTCCATAAACGGAGCAGTATGTACTGATCCACAGGCAGTTGCGGAACATTTTGCTGTGCACTACAAGCAAAATTCAGCTTCTGTGCATTACCCACCAGCCTTTCGCACCCTGAAAGCATAATCGTCCCGGTGCTCAAACCTGACAAACACCCGCACGAAATGGACAACTACAGACCCATCAATTTCACCAACGCTCTTTGCAAATTGCTAGAGCTTATGTTGAGCCGCCGGCAATGCTGGCTCCTTGAGTCTAGCGGTCTACTGTCTCCATGTCAAGGTGGCTTCCGCCATCAGGACAGCATTTTCAAGATACCAGCATTTGAAAGTAGTCTTTTTTTATTTGTCTGAAGCCTATGGCACGACATTACATGGTTGGGGTCTTCGGTGCTCGTTCCTCATTTTTACCAGAAACTTTTCAGCACTGAGATCGGCGCATCTCGTAGTTCTTTGCACATCCAGGAGAATGGGGTTCCCCAGGATTCCGTGTTGAGTGTTTCTCTGTTTCTAGTCGCTGTTAATGGCCTAGCAGCAGCAATAGGTTCGTCAGCATTTCCCTCCCTATATGCTGACGACTTCTGCATCTATTTCAGTTCCTCATTTATGCGTGTTGTTAAACGCCAGCTGCAGGGAGCCATACGGAAGGCACAGACATGGACACTCTGCCACGGATTCCAGTTCTCTGCCGCCAAGACGTGCGTTATGCACTTCGGTCGGCGTCGAACAGTTCACCAACATCCAGAACTTTACCTTGACTGCCAACTACTTAACGTATTGGAAACACGTCGTTTGTTCGACGATCGGCTGACATGGCTTCCCCATATTCGTCAGCTCAATCAGAAGTGCTGGCAGCACCTTAATGCCCTCCGCTGTCTTAGCAGCACCACTTGGGGTGCAGACCGCAGTACGCTGCTGCAGTGCTATAAGGCGCTTGTTCTGTCCAGACTGGACTACGTCAGCGTTACCTATGGCTCGGCATCACCTTCAGCTCTGCAGTTGTTGGACTCAGTCCATCACTGTGGGGTTAAGCTTGCAACACGAGCCTTTCGAACATGCCCTGTGAAGAGTCTCCTTGTGTAGGCTGGGGTGCCTCCTCTGCGAATCAGGCGTAAACAGCTGTTTGCGAATTACGTTGCTACCATCTGTGGTTTACTTAACCACCCAAACCACCGTCTACTTTTCCTCAAACTGAACTCCACATTCCGCAAAGGCAGCCGAGATCAGGGTTGATAGCTGGTGTCCGTCTTAAGTCTCTTCTGAGACAGTTGGGGTCTGTTCCTGTCCCATCTCTCTCTTCAGATACCAGTCGCGTACACCACCATGGTCGGCCTCACATTCCGCTGGACTTTTCACAGTACTCTAAAACCTCAGTCTACCCTGAGACCCTTCGTCGCCAACTTCTATCAATTATTGGCGGATTCTGTGGCTCTACAGTAGTGTACATGTTTTGCCTACACACGTGCATCACACAATGAGTTGCACTCCCTGCCAGACGGCTTTAGTTTATTCACTGCAGAGCTGGTAGCCATCATTCGCACACTTCGACATATACGTTCCTGCCCTGGGGAGTCCTTCGTCATTTATAATGACTTTCTGAGCGGTCTCCAGCCATCGACCAGTGTTTCCCACGCAATCCTTTGGTTGTTGCCATACACATCATCCAATAACGTGGGCAGTCAGTGTAATTCCTTTGTACTCCAGGACACGTCGAGATAAACGGCAATTACCTGGCTGACAGGCTGGCCAAAGAGGCTACTCACAAACCTGTCCTCAATTTAGGCATCCCATCTGCTGATCTCCAGTGAACATTATGTCATCTACATACATACTCCGCAATTTACCGTTAGGTGCGTGGCGGAGGATACACTGTACCACTACTAGGTATTTCCTTTCCTATTCCACTCCCAAATGGAACGGGGAAAAAAAGAATGCCTATATGCCTCCGTATGAGCCCTGATTTCTCTTATCTTGTCTTTGTGATCTTTACGCGAAATGTAAGTAGGCGGCAGCAAGATCGTACTACACCCAGCTTCCTGAGATTTCTTAAAGGTTAAATTTAGTACTTCAGCTTTCCGTTTGCTTTCTTGTATTACTGCCCCGGAATGATCAACGAGTGACTGGACATTGGGCTTTGACCCGCTAATCGATTTTACATAGGACCAGAATTTTTTCGGGTTCTCGGAAAGATCTTTTGCTAAGGTATGGCTGTGATAATTATTGTATGCTTCGTGCATTGATATTTTTATAGACACACGAATCTCTACTAACTTTTGCTTGTCATCATTTGCGTGTTCTTTCTTGAATCGAGAGTGCAACAGCCTTTGCTTTCTCAGCAGCTTTCTAAGACTATTATTATACCACGGTGGATCTTTTCCATCCTTAATCGCCACAGAGTTCTCGGTTTGTGAGTAGTGAATGGCGCACCCTACAAGTGCCCAACAAATTTAGTTGTATCAAGGAGACTACGAACGTGTGGAGAACCTCTGTGCGGACCCCTCTGTTGTTCTCTGCCGGCTCCGTATCGGCTCCATACTTGGATTATGCACGGTCACCTTCTTCGTCGCGAGGATCCTCCTCAGTATCGATGTGGTGCGCGTTTGACAGTCGCTCACGTCTTGCTGGAATGTCCCAATTTAGCCACTCAGAGGCGGAATTTCAATCTCTCTGGCGATTTAATTCTTGTTTTAGCTGACTTTGCCTCTATGGCTGATGCTGTTTTAAATTTCATACGTGTGAGTGAGTTGTATCGATCCATTTTAGTGCAGTGTGCATTATCTACCTGTTCTCCACTTGCCTAACGCTTTTAGGCAGGTGGTTTTAACGTGACACAGAGTGGCCGGATGCTCTACTGTTTTTGGTCTGTGATCACCCGGCCAAGACACTCTTGCATTCTCTTACGATATGTCTTCTTCTATCCGTCTTTTATTGTATTTCTTGACCTGACGGGGAACTGCCTCGCGCATCGTAACGTAGCGCCTCAATGCGCTCGGCCGTTCCTCCGCGGCTTGTAGGACAGTAACAGGTGTAAACATATAACGCTTTCGTATCGGTTGTGAATAAATAGTTGCCACTATTTAAGTACCAACCCTCGTATTTTAACTGCTGTTTTTTAGTCTCAGGTATTGTATTCATAAAACACGGATACAGGAAAAATGGTGCCGGAACATCTACTTCCTAGGTAGTTGCGCTAAACCCCTGAGCCAATCCACCCCTAGGAGCTGCACGAACTTTTTACTTTTTTTTTTTTTTAATGGGATACATTTATTGGTACGTTTCTTCTGAATACATTATTCATACACATTTAAATTTTAGATTGGCCGAAACACTTAGTGTCCATAAATGTCCTTGATACAGACCCGCTGCCTTTGGGTATATAGCCGGTCGTAATTAGACCAAGTATGGTTTGTGTTGTCTTTTACATTTTCAGAACGTTAAGTTTAAATATATAGTGATAGTAACAATTAGATAAGTTAATGGTGAAATTCATGGTGTTACATATTCATTTATTTATACAATTTTAAATTTAATTCGATTACTATCTATAAATAATGGACACAATAAATTATAAGGAAAAGGAAGGGCAACTCAAAAATCATTATTATTAAGAAGGATAAATAAAAGAAGATAGGAAAGGGTAGGTAAAGTAAAAATTGTTGGGGAGAGTCTACCAAGATGGAAGGTCTCGGAATGAACATCGAGCCCTTCCATCATGGAATTCCCTCCATAGGTGGTAGTCGTTCATTTCATGTACATTATGAGCTAAAGGGGGTTTTGACTCTAATGTTTATGGTGCTCAATTGTTTAGGAATAAGTCATCTTCTGTGCTGGGGTTGTCATCTGTTTCGTTATCCGTGTCGCTTGTACTTACACTGCTTGTCTCGTTCCACGTGTCCTGTGTTATGGTGTTGGTGTTTTGTACGATGTTATGTCTGACCGTTATTGCGTATTCTTCCCGCTTTAGTGATGAGACCTCATTCGTCAGTCTATTTAGTGTGTCCCAGCCATCCTTATTTCTTATCAGTACGTTTACGTCTTGTGTGTTGTTTAACAGTGTGTGTGTGTGTGTGTGTATTCTGTATAGCTGACAATGTAATACCGTGTGTTCTGGTGACCCAGTCTTTCCACATGTACAGTTTGGATTGTTGCTGAGTCCCATTCGTGATAGGTGTGTTGGGTACGGGCCATGTCCTGTCAGAAAATGGATCATTCCCCGACTGGGATTAATATGACCCATCCTCAGACGTTCCCTTATGCCCGGAAAGTTCAAAATGTTCAAATGTTCGTAAAGCTTATGGGACTAACTACGGGGTCATCAGTCCCTAAACTTACAAACTACTTATGAACTACTTACGAACTAGAACGGCACAAATATCCATGCCCGAGGGGGGATTCGAACCCCCGACCGTAGTGGCTGTGCTGACCGTGACTGGAGCGCCTCAGTCACCTCGGCCACCGCGGCCGGCTGCCCGGAAAGAATTCGTATAATCGACGTCCTTTTTCACTATTATTCCATTCCCTTTGCCAGGTGTCCATTCGCCATTTGAGTAGTTGGTGTCGCTCGGTTATTGCTTGGCCCACTATTTCTTGGACTTTGTCAAGCTTCCCCGCCTTTAGCCAGTACATGGCGGCCCTTTGTCTTATGGTGAGATCTACAGGTGGTATCCCAAGTACGACGCATAGTGCCTCACCCGATGTTGTGTTAAAGGCTCCGGATAGCCTGAATAAGGCACTCCTCTCCTGACTGTATTGATTTGTGTTTTTAGTGCCAATCGTTGGGCCCATGAACTGGCTGCGAAGCAGATCACTGACTCAAAAAGTGCTATATGATATGCTCTAAGTGTTTGTGTTGGTAGTCTGTATTGTTGTGTTTAGACTGGCAAGACTACTTCGATCATTGTACTCCATGGCTGGCAGCAGGCCCTGTATTCCCGCCAGAAGTACCGTCATTGTGTACATCTGCACTGAAAGAAGGGACACTTTACAATTAAGAAAGCAAGGAAAGATGTTTAATGTTTAACGTCCCGTCGACATCGCGGTCATAAAAGATGGAGCTTACGCCCGGATTTTTGATTGAGTGTGGGGAATAAAATCTCCGTGCCCTTTCATAAGAACCATCTCTGCATTTGCCGTCCGGCCGCGGTGGCCGAGGGGACTGCGGCGCGTCAGTCACGGTCTGCACGACCACTACGATCGGGGGTTCGAATCCCCCCTCGTGCATGGATATTTGTGCCGTCCTTAATGTTAACTAGGTCATAAGTAGTTTGTAAGTTTACGGACTGATGATTCCGTAGTTAAGTCCCATAAGCTATACAAACATTTGAACATTTTTTTACAATTGCCGGAGTAATTTAAGGAAATCATGTAAATCCTAAATCTGGATGGCCAGAGGTGGATTTGAACCACCGTCCTCTGGACTGCGAGTCCAATGTGTTATCACAGCGACACCACACTCGGTTTTTACAATTTGCGGTGTCCGAAAGAACAGACACCGCTTCTAATGAAGTTGCGTGCTTATGGAATATCGCCCCAATTGTGCGATTGGATTCGCGATTTCCTATCAGAAAGTACACAGTTCGTTGTAATTGACGGTAAGTCATCGAGTAAAACAGAAGTGATATCTGGCGTTCCCCAGGGAAGCTTTATAGGTCCCCTACTTGTGTTTATAGACGATTTAGGAGACAATCTGAATACCTCTCTTAGACTGTTCGCAGATTTGTAAGAATATTGCCTGTTGGAGGTCGTCAAATAATCTCAAAATTCAGAAAGCGTAATGATATGCTCTAGTAATAATAATTTTGTTATTGAATGTTGTAGCAAATCACAACTAATGGGTCGCAACAACACTTTCGCATTGTAAGTTAGAATTTTGAATAAATAAAAAAATTGATATTAATTAACTTAAAACAGTCACTGTAGTAATTAATTAAGCTTGGCCCTATCTGACTTAGCATTGACTACAGCCTCCAACTAGCACCTCTTACGATTCACGAACAGCACAACTTCACTAACAAATATGTCAGAATTCATGTAGTGGTGATGGCGTGTTCGTGTTATAATCAAAATTGTAATAGCAGATAGACTCTAATTACAATGATAATAGCTCAGTAAAGTGAAACTCCGTGGTGCAATGAGCTTCACAAATACTACAGTTAAACTTCTCAATAATTTTGATAATATTCTTTAAAGCATTCAAGCTTCTTATAAAACTTTACGTGAACTAATTTTTTTTTTTTTTTTTTTTTTTTTTTTTTTTTTTTTTTTTTTTTTTTTTTTTTGTAATTGGTTCCAGGGCCTGGGTAGCGTACGCGTGTAACTAGCTGAGAAAAGTTTGGCATTTAACGTATTTCATAAAAAAATTACTTCAATCAAGTCTGGTTACTTTCTACATAAATGAAATCAACTTTACTTTACTTGCAAACTCTCTCGCACTTTAATTACTAGTCTCTGTGGTTGTAACACGTTTAGCAATTCTTTAACTCATCTAGCAATTTCTTTAAAACTGATCGTAATTACTTTGAAAAATGATTGATCTTGTTGGTCAATGTACAGGCTTGCATAATCAACATAATCTAATAATGGTGATAATGGGGTGACTACAACTACTTACAAAATTAAGACTGGTTTCAAAATAAGTCATGTATAATTGAACCAAAGTTCTGATTGGGTTGACACTACATTTACATGCATACAAAATAAAATGTTACAAAAGTACTCATCTGCTTTCGTCGTCTTCGTCGTGAAGTCCATACAAGACAGATATGATTACAATAGGTACTCTTACTACAACAACGATCACACTCGGTGACAATAGACTTGATACCAAACAATTACTTTTCTTGCACACATGAAAAAAGATTACACTGATCGAGTATAAATAAACTTATTTCGCACTTTCTTCAATACATTAAACAGTACGCCTCTCAGGCTCATTGCAATTGTATTAAACTCGCGCCACACTGCGCCTACCGTGCCTCTGCACCATCAACAAAACATTTATGTGTTTACTATAGCGAGTCCGCTCCGCGACTGCATTTATGTCTTTACTTTGGCAAGTCCGCACCGCGACTGCTTCAGCAGCGCGACACTCACAGCTACTACTTCTGTTCCAAAGACGGTCTTTTTTAACAGGTTCAACATTGTCTCTGGCGCATTGCTAACTTACAAAGAATGTCCGTGCATTCATGCGGGTTTACACATACAGTACATGTTTACACTAAATGATTCAATATTGAAAGTGACGTTACATAAGAAATATCTCTAGCATACAAGAAATGAAAAATACATGAACTAAACAAATTTAAGACAATATATACATTACTTTAAATCAAACTGTAAGATACACCAACAGGTGTACTCTTACAGATGATGCTGTCGTTTATCGGTAAGTGAACTCAACAGAGGATCAAAAGTAACTGCAAAGCGATTTAGACCAAATTTCTACAGTGTGCGAAAATTGGCAATTAACACTAAATAATGAAAAGTGTGAAGTACTACACCTAAACACTAAAAGAAATCCGCTGAATTTCAATTACACGATAATTCAGTCAAACCTTAAGGTCGTAAATTCTACCAAATACCTAGGAGTTACAATTACGAACAACTTAGACTGGAGAGAACACAGAGAAAATATTGTGTGGAAGGCGAACCAAAGATTACGTTTCATTATCAGAACGCTTCGAAGATGCACCAGCTCCACCAAAGAGACTGCCTACATCACACTTGTGCGTCCTCTCCTGGAGTACTGTTGCCCCTTGTGGGACCCTCACCAGGTGGGACTGACGAAAGATATTGAGAAGGTTCAGAGAAGGGCAGCTCGCTTTGTTTTATCACGTTACAGTGGGGAAAGCGGCACGGAAATGTTGCACGAATTGGGGTGGAAATCATTAAAAGAAAGACGTTATTCATTGCGGCGTCATTTGTTTGCGAAGTTTCAATCACCATTTTTTACTTCTGAATGTGAAAATATTATGCTAGCACCCACCTACTTAGGGAGACATGACCATCCCATAAAATAAGAGAAATCAGATCGAAAACGGAACTATTTAGGTGTTATTTCTTTCCGCGCGATATTAGAGAATGGAACGGTAGAGAAACGTTATGAAAGTGGTAAATGAACCCTCTGACAGGTACTTAAATGTGATTTGTAGAGTATCTATGTAGATGTAGATTCTGGGGCTCTACAGTAGTGTACACCGTCGGTTCAGTGGTAGAAAGTCATGTACGTTTTGACACAACGAGTTGCACTCCCTGCCAGATGGTTGTAGTGCATTCACTGCAGAGCTGGTAACCATCATTCGCTCACTTCGACATATCCGTTCCTGCCCTGGGGAGTCCTTCGTCATTTATAATGACTTTCTGAGCGGTCTCCAGGCCATCGACCATTGTTTTCCACGCAATCCTTTGGTTGTTGCCATACACATCATCCAACAACGTGGGCAGTCAGTGGAATTCCTTTGTACTCCAGGACACGTCGGGATAGACGGCAATCAGCTGGCTGACAGGATGGCCAAAGAGGCTGCCCACAAACCTGTCCTCAATATAGGCATCCCATCTGTTGATCTCCAGTCAACATTATGCCATAGAGTTCTTGGTTAGTGAAGTAGTGAATGGTGCACCCTACAAGTGCCCAACAAATTTAGTTGTATCAAGGAGACTACCAACGTGTGGAGGACCTCTGTGCGGACCCCTCTGTTGTTCTCTGCCGGCTCCGTATCGGCCATACTTGGCTTACGCACGGTCACCTTCTTCATCGCAAGGATCCTCCTGAGTGTTGATGTGGTGCGCGTTTGACAGTCGCACACGTCTTGCTGGAATGTCCCAATTTAGCCACTCAGAGGCGGAATTTTAATCTCTCTAGCGATTTAATTCTTGTTTTAGCTGACAATGCCTCTATGGCTGATGCTGTTGTAAATTTTATTCGTGTGAGTGGTTTGTATCGATCCATTTGAGTTTTAGTGCAGTGTCCATTATCTACCTGTAGTCC
Organism: Locusta migratoria; assembly: GCA_026315105.1. NCBI lineage: Eukaryota > Metazoa > Arthropoda > Insecta > Orthoptera > Acrididae > Locusta > Locusta migratoria. The sequence continues at coordinate 964,704,813 of CM048744.1, forward strand.
ATTTGCCTAACACTTTTAGGCAGGTAGTTTTAACGTTTCACAGACAGGCCGGATGCTCTACTACTATCTACTGTGATCACCCGCCCAAGACACTCTGGTATTCTCTTACGTTCTGTCCTCTTTTATCCGTCTTTTATTTTAGACTTTTATTTCTTGACCGGTTCAATCCTTTGCTGTATGAATTTTATCACATTCTTTTTTTACAGCATTGTAGTGCTTTTATTGCGAAACTTCCTGGCAGAATAAAATTGTGTGCCAGAACCGGGACACGCACCTGGGACCTTTGCCTTTCGCGGGCAATCGCTCTATCGACTAAGCTATCCTGACACGACTCACGATCCCGCCTCACAACTTTCGCCAGTACTTCGCCTCCTACTTTCGAAACATGACAGAAGTCCTCCTGCGAAACTTTAGCACCCCTGGAAGAAAGGATATGGTGGAGACATGGTTTAGCCACATCCTAAGGGATATTTTCAGAATGAAACTTTCACTCTGCACTCCGGAACCAGAAAGTAGGAGGCGAGGTAGTGGCGGAAGTAAAGTTGTGAGGCGGTATCGTGAGTCGTGTCGGGATAGCTCAGTCGGTAGAGCGCTTGTCCGGGAAAGGCAAAGGTCCCAGGTTCGAGTCCCGGTTCCGGTACACAATTTTAATCTGCCAGGAAGTTTCATATCAGCACACACTCCACTGCAGAGTGAAAGATCCATTCTGGAAACATCCCTTAGGCTGTAGCAAAGCAATGTCTCCACCGTATCGTTTCTTCCAGGAGTGCTAGTCTTGCAAGTTTCGCAGGAGAACGTTTGTCAAGTTTGGAAAGAAGGAGGCGAGGTATTGGCAGAAGTAAAGTTGTGAGGCGGGATCGTGAGTCATGTCGGGATAGCTCAGTCGGTAGAGCGCTTGTCCGGGACAGGCAAAGGTCCCAGGTTCGACTCCCGGTTCCGGCACACAATTTTAATCTGCCAGGAAGTTTCATATCAGCACACACTCCGCTGCAGAGTGAAAGTTTCACTCTGTTTTTATTGTATTCTATAGGATTGGAACAAGGGACCGTTAACCTTTGTCGTTTTGTCCCTTTTAAAATCAGACCAACCAACCAACCTTCCTAGAAGGCGTCCATTCAGTACAAAGGCTGAGGCCACTGGCTGGCAGCAAAGAGTAACATATACAGAGGAGAAGCCCCCACTAAACCACTGTCCTACGCTCCCGTCGTAGTTCCGTAAGATGATAGCAGGTGGCAGGCGGTTCGCTTGCTTAGGGCGCCTTCCGCACGTCAGAGGGTAGTGTGGAGGGGAGGCTGAGGGGAGAGCTCGTGCCGCCTGCCACGAGGCCACGGCTGTGTCCAGATTGCTGGCGTTTGAGGAGAGGTGGTGGTTGGGATAGCCGCTACCTGCCGCCTGCTCTGGCCAGTTTAAAGGGCTGCTTCTGACCGCAGCGCCATCATGGGACATCTTACGGAACTGCTGGAAACCCTCCCTCCCCGCACCCCTGAGCGTAGGACCGGGCCCTTACGGAGGTTTACCGTCTGTATATATTTGTCTGTGCTGGCGGTCACCGATCCCCGAGGTATCAATACCTGCCAAGGGCCGTCCCAGGGGAACGACGAAGCCGCGTAAACACCCCCGGGTAGACAGAGGCCAGTGCCCAGCGTGGAGGAATACGTTCTGAGTGGAGCCGTGTAGGCGTCATGTGCAGGAATACTCCTCATTAGTCTTGTGCAGTTCGCGAACTAATTCGGAAGAGCGCTCCCACAGGCGAACTACGCGAACTAGTTTGCACATCCCTCGCCTCTTAGTTCGTCCGCTCCTTTGGCAAAGACTGACGGAGAATGCGAGAGAACGCGAGAGCGCACAGAATCGGGTGTTTGATTGACTGATTTGTTCAATAGTTGTGTTTGGTTCTCTTGTAAAAGACCTTGATTCACCATCACACAGCCTTGCATTTCTTTTATGTTTTTAATCATTATTTATTTTTATTGAATGACATGCATGCCAGTATGCATAAGGAGGCATATAATGTACCTGTTTAATCAGTCTGTCTAGTTCTCTTTCGTGAAGATGGTTTATAACCGAAACCGGTAGAAGTTTGAAAAATAATAAACAGCTGATGGTTTACAGTATGCATTTCCTCAAATATCTTACGGCTGTTGAACCACATCTCAATAAAAATTTGATTCCCTTCTGCCACAGATGCAGCTCAGCTGTAGTTTCATAGTTCACTGCCACAAATTTTCTTTTCTAAGGTACTCAGCAGCGTCTAAATAATATTTATTACGAGTAATCTGTATGCAAAGTAGTTGAATACCATTGTATCATCCATTCGCGTAAATAATTGGTTGATTTGCTTCAGTATTTGATGTCTAATTGCCCAAAAATACGGGTAATAGCACACGCTTGGGCAACATTGATCATTATATAAAAAGCTGTCATAACAAAAGAAAGGGCTCTTTTAGTAGCGGTAGCAAAAGCCAAAAAGAGAGGACGAATTAAAAAGAGCGAACGAACTAAAACAGCGGACGAACTAAAAGACCAGACGAACTAAACGAGCGGACGAACTAAAAAGAGTGGACGAACTAAAAAGAGCGGACGATCTGAGAACTAAAAGGAGAGCTAACAGTCGCAAACTAAAATATGCGCGATTGGTCGCGAACTAAAATATGCGCGATAGGTCGCGAATTAAAATATGCGCTATCGGTCTCGAATTAAAATATGCGCGATCGGTCGCGAACTAAAACATGCGTTACAGGTCGCGAACTATTATGCCAAACGTATCTCGCTTCTTAATTCGTTGAATTCTTTTCCGAAGACCGACGGGCAATAGCGAGAGGGCTCGCAGCCGAATTAAAAATCACGTGTTTGCCTTCTGCTGATAAGAGGCATTTCTAGGTGAGCGTCTGCCTGCTAGATTACTTAGTTCAGTGCTACAAAATTTCTTTTCTAAGGTATTCAGCAGTGTCTAAATAATATTTACTACGAGTAATCTGTATGAAAAGTAGTTGAATACCATTGTATCACCCATTCGTGTAAATAACTGGTTTATTTGCTTAAGTATTTGATGTCTAATTGGCCAAAAAAACGGGTGATAGCACACGCTTGGGCAACACTGATCATTATATAAAAAAGCTGTCATAACAAAAGAAAGGACTCTTTTAGTAGCCGTATCAAATGCCAAAAGAGCGGAGGAACTAAAAAGAGCGGACGGACTAAAAGAGCAGACGAACTAAAAGAGCGGACGAAGTAAAAGAGCGGACGAACTAAAAGAGCGGACGAACTAAACGAGCGGACGAACTAAAAGAGCGGACGAACTAAAAGAGCGGAAGAACTAAAAGAGCGGACGAACTAAAAAGAGCGGATAACTGCGAACTACAAGGAGAGCTACCGGTCACGAACTAAAATATGCGCGATCGGTCGCGAACTAAAACATGCGTTACCGGTCGCGAACTATTATGCCAAACGTATCTCACTTCTTAATTTGTTGAATTCTTTTCCGAAGACCGACGGGCAATAGTGAGAGGGCGCGCAGCAGAATTAAAAATCACGTGTTTGCCTTCTGCTGATGAGAGCCATTTCGAGGTGAGCGTCTGCCTGCTAGATTACATAGTTCAGTGCTCCAAAATTTCTGTTTGAAGTATTCTGCACTCTGCCATATCTGACTAATAAATTCCATAATGCCAAGATATAGAGATAACTCTAAACTTAAATGCGAGAAATTATTCGCAAACTGTTCCTTTTGGTTTGCGTGATATCGTTAGCGGCTCACGCAACAAGCGCATGAAGCGGCTAGGTGGGGGAATTTCTCCCTCCACCTGCATGTCGCAGACCACGCCGCTCAGCCGTCACTGGGAGCGGACGAACTAAAAGAACCGCGAACTAAAGCGAGCGCTCCCGATGGCGAACTATTATGCGCAAGTCTTCTCCTCATTGTCGGCTGCAGTGGCCGAGCGTTCTGCGGCGTGCCAGTCACAATCTGCACGGTCGCTACGGTCAGGGGTTCGAATCTCCCCTCGGGCATGGATGTTTGTGTCGTCTTTAGTATAAGGTAGTTTATATGTAAGTTTAGGGACTGATGACCCCGTAGTTAAGTCCCTTAAGCTTAATAAACGTTTGAACATTTATTAAACTCCTCATTGGGCGATGCAGAGCGGCAGCACGTGTAACGCAACAACACAGTGACCAACGCCACTAATTGCGTGTGTAAACCCAGTTACATTTATAATATGGAAGATGTGTATGATTTGTTTATTATTTGTGTATTGCATGTAAATCGATTTGTTATTTTATGCAAATAATTTATGTGAAGTACAATTGTCAAAATGATTACGTATTTCATAGAAGGAAATGACGTAATGTATTGTAGTAGACACGTTGGCTTAGCGAGGGCAAAGTTAGCAATATCTTTGTGTAGAGCCGTATTATCGCTGAGCGTAGAGTTGTGTAGCGTGAGGCGCGAGGGAAGCAGTCGTTGAGCTCTCGAAGTGAATGTAACAAAGTCAGACAGCAGCAGCAGATCGTAGTAGCGTGGCACCTTATTAAGTGTTGGTACGAGCAGCAATCAGAGCAAGTGGTTATTGGCAAATAATTGGCATGGGTACTGCATCAATGCATCAAGAGAAATATGACAAGAGGAACGCTGTATGCCCAATGCAAATAATGTTCCGTCGCCAAGAAGATACCATTTTGCCAGCATTTATTAAGTACCAGCAACAATCGCCAGCTACGCCGCACCGTCGTTGCAAAAGTAAGATCTGCACAACTTACCGTCTTTAGAACTGTATAGCTAAGCCAACGTTTAGTTTTGCTGAATGTCAATAGCGAACCAGAGTGCAGGTATTCAGCGTTAAAGAAATTAACCCAAGTCCTACCAACCAGGTTCCTTATCCACTACCTTTAATTGTCCGAGGCTCAACATGAACCATAAAGACTGGTTGAAATAAACTTTAAAGTAATTAAATCAGTATAAAATATTTTGCAATAGTATACAGTTGACATAAACAAATTAACAATAGTGCGCAGTTAATAGTAATGAGTGCATTGAATAATAATTGAATGATAAAGAACAGTAATTGTTAATTGTTATCTGAATATTCAGTTTATGAGAGTTAAAAAGTTACGTTGCAAAGTTCAGCCAAAGAACCATAAAGTGCGTTTTTAACCGAGTAATTATTAGATACCATTTGATATGCTACTTCGTTGTTAGTTTAATGGACAATAGTCAAGGTTAGGAGATTAGTTATTAGGAACAGTAATTACGTTAATCTTTTACAGACAGAGTAAATTGCTTAATGTTGCAGTCAATTATTTTGCATAAACATTCAACCAGTCAATGTTGTTATGGTCTTCAGTCCGGAGACTGGTTTGATGCAGCTCTCCATACTACTCTATCCTGAGCAAGCCTTTTCATCTCCTCATAAGAACGGCAACCCACATCCACTTGAATCTGCTTACTATACGCGTCTCTTGGTCTCCCTCTGCGATTTTTACCCCACACACTTCCCTCCAATGCTAAATTTACGATTCCCCGATGTCTAAGAATGTGTCCTACCAAGCGATCCCTTCTTTTAGTCAGGGTACGCCAAAAATTCCTTTTCTCACCAATTCTGTTCAGTACCACTTCATTAGTTATGTGATCTACCCACCTAATCTTCAGCATTCTTCTGTAGCACCACATTTCAAAAGCCTCTATTCTCTTCCTGTCCGCAATGGTTATCGTCCATGTTTCACTCCCGTAGAAGGCAACACTCCACACAAATGCCTTCAGAAAAGACTGCCTTAACCTTAAATTAATATTCGATGTTAGCAAATTTCTCTTTTTCAAATATGCTTTTCTTCCCATTGCCATTCTGCATTTTATATCCTCTGTACTGCGACCATCGCAAGTTATTTTACTACCCAAGTAACAAAACTCATCTACCACCTTCATTGTTTCGTTACCTAATCTAATTCCTTCAGCATCGCCTGATAGAAACACAATTAAGACACAATTAAGACAGTTTGCATTAGTGTTGATAGTCAAAGTACAGTCAAACCTCATTGCAAGCATTATGTTGATGGTCTATTTCGTTATGTAGAAGTTGAGCATGCTAACTTTTATTACTCCAAATTTCCAGTTCACACAGTAATTTTATTGGTTGATGCTACTGCATGAGAAAGTTGGATTTGCTGGTTCTACATTGTTTTATGTTTCCTGGCGTCGTTGCTGCGCTCACGTAACCTGCAGTCTGTGTCTGTGTTGTTTCCAAATTAATCAGTCAGTAATTAATTCGCTACTGAACCAAAATTCCATTAATTTTCATAATTTGTTGCTCGTACAACGAGCTGGTGACCTATTATCTCACCTAGTCAAAATTGTTTATTCAATTACAGTTTTTTCCCAGGTGTTACATTTACTACTTTATATAAAATTCCCGCACCAAACGATCGTCATTAGGAAGTGACTAGTAAAGTATCGTTTGTGTGTGTAACCTCCACTACGTGATCGGTTTCATCTCCGATAGCTTAGTCCGGGTAATTGTTTCATGAGGCACACGGATCATTTTAAAGTTAAGTCACTCGCGATTATCGGTAGCGTAGGTCGGTTCAAAGCTGGCTTGGAGCCCTGTCTGCGCATTGGAGAAGGACTGGCGCCTAAAGAGCGATTGGCTCGTGTTTTTTAGCGAGCGGAGAGTATGTGGAGGAGCGCTCCAGACGTGACTTCGTGTTGGGAAGTCGACCCGTACGGTTGTCTTGCTTTAGGGGCTTGCTTGTTGGGAAGCCGACTAGGGTGGCCGAGTTAGGTGTTCCACACTGCGTTTATTTTTGTCACCTACTGCACTCTGTGAACTTAAAGCTCAGGATTCATTTTTTCAGACATTGTCTGAAGCTTGTGTCCGTTTACCTAAGCGTCGTAGACGTCAATAGGCTAAGCCAATTGAAATCAGCTGCACCGACGCGCTGATAACGTAATCAAGAGCTCTGGTGTCACTTGCGCACTCGACAACGTGTGTCTACTACACATGCTCCGAGCTCGCGAGACATAACCGAGCCTGTGGCTTCCTCGAACACTGTGTGCAGACCGTGAACACAGAGGCTGAGAACAGGGCACACGCTTCTACCTTTAGAAGTGTTATTCTTTCGATCCCGCCGCGTTTTTACAGCACTGCAACGCCTCCGTCGTTGCCTTTCCAGCTTCAGCAAGGCCGATGTCAGCAGTGTCTTGTTGAGTATCGCTTGCGAATGCTTATCAATTTAAGTGGGAAGCGCTAGTAATTATAGCACGCTCCCTTGGTCTCATTTGTGTCGAGAGTGATTTGTTACTGTCCGAAGTTACCGTCGTCGGAGGAACTAGTCAGTCACTTATGAGTGTAATTGGCCCAATTTAGGTTACGGTAGTAACACTAAAAGTGGGCCTTTGCGATCGTCTTTTGACAGCTCGAAATTTAAATAAAAATGACGGCTTAACTATTCATCTGACACGAAAATTGTATAATAGAATTTTTAGAGGAGAAAAATCTCTACAACTTTGCCCTCTTAGGTTTTTTTCATATCTCGTATCGTTTCAGAGATATTTGCAAAAATAACAGCGATTTGGGGATGTCTGTCTGTCTGTCTGCCTGACCATAACGTATTCCCACTTTTTAAGACGAACCGTTCAACCGATCAGCACCAAATTTTACAGACATAATTGTAGGCCACCCAGAGACCAGAACCTCGCTTTTTCAAATTTTTCGGACAAAAAATACGGTAGTAATACCAAAAAAGCCGTTTGTAATATAATTGTAATTCCAAACGAACCGTTCATCTGACACGAAAATTGAATAAGCTAATTTGTAGAGGGAAAATCCTCTATAACTTAGCTCTCTTATGTTTTTTCATATCTTGCATCTTTGAAGAGATATTTGCAAAAATAAGGACTATTTGACGATGTCTGTCTGTTTGTAACGTGTTCCCACTTTTTAGGTCGAACCGCTCAACCGATCGACGCCAAATTGTACAGGCATAATTGTAGGTTAACAGAGACCGAAACCTCCCTTTTTCAAATTTATCGACAAAAATACGGTAGTAATACAAAAAGAAGCCGTTTGTAATGTAATTTTAATTGCAAATAAACCGTTCATCTGATACGAAAATTGAATAACCGAATTTGTATAGGAGAAAATTCTCTAGGACTTTGTTCCCTTATGCTTTTTTCATATCTCGTATCGTTTGAGAGATATTTGCCAAAATAACGGCGATTTGACACCGTCCATTGATTTTACGAAAACCAGCCGTTCGCAAATGTCACGTGACATTCCACGCCCACGCCATCTTGCGTTGCGTATTGGATGATTTCCTTATTATACCATACACGTTATTTCAAAGCAACGACGCACTGAAGAATTAACAAAAACACGTCGTTCTTCGTATGATAAATGATAATCTAGTGTCTAAAAATGCTTTATTAGCATCAATAGTACGAAAATAAAGGACGAATATCGCAATTGTTCGCCGTAGTGTAGTGGGCAGCGCATTGCGTTGTGATGCACATGGTCCGTGGTTCGGGATCCGACACTACCAAAAACTTTTTCTCGTTTTTTCCTAAAAGGGTTACGTGTTGGGTGCATAGACATTATCACAATAGTAGAGTCGAAATCATATCACTAAAATGTTTTATTATTTACATTACTATTTTGTCCGAAATGTTTGCAAGAAATTATAAAACTACAAGTCTAAAGTGGGCCGTAAAACACGTCAGTGCGATTTTTTTTTTTTTTTTTTTATTTTTGTATTGATTCCTGCCCTTTAATTTGATATGGTTGACAATTTTTAAAAATTCATAAGCATAGTGTCCATCTTTATTTATGTCAATTAATGGATTTCCCATCACTTGTCGTTTGTGAAATAATTTCGGTGTATTTTAATTCAACCCTGCATCTGATTTGTAGTTAGTTTCTCCTACAGGCTTATAGACTTTTGGTGGGTGTTTCATAAAAGGAGGCCAGAATCACTTGGGTCACATTTTTAGCGTACATGAGAGAGGTTTGGTAATCCATCCTCCAATCTTAAAAATCAGTTTTATGTTTCTCATGTCTTTTACGAGTATGTTGCTATTGTAATTCGTTGTTATCCGATCATTTGTAGGGCTACAAGGAAATCCAAAAATTCCAGAAAAATAGAAACACCGCAAAACAACTTACGGTGTCACACCACGGAGAGCGCAATGTACGCTTTGTTTACCATTTATACTGTCTTCTTAACACAAAATAAGCCCATGTACCATTATACCAGATTGTCACTACGCCTTGTAATTTTGTGTAAATTCTGTCACGCAGATAATCTGAAGATGTCGTGCTAAAGGGCGAAACGCGTCATTAATTAATAAAACAATTTGCAATCAAGACGGTTTTTTACTTAAAGAAATATTTATTCTCACTGATTGCTGTACACCATGGACTGGAAATCATTTCACTTTATTTGCTGTAAAATTAAATTTTGTCTCATGTGATGTGTTGTGATTCAAAAGCAATAATGTCAATTATAATGAATCTCTTGTAATAAACTGGCTTTTGTAAGTGTTTGATATAATTCTTACCAATTCCTCAATCACACAAAAGCGATATGGGCGAAATAAAATATTGAATGCACAAGAAAAAAAAGTATCATTGCTTTGTTTACAAATTATCATCCCCTTCTTTTGAAACAGAGTTCCTCCTGAAGTGGAAAAATTCACATATCACGTGCCAGTTTTAAAATTCACATCTCTGTCGACTGTTAATGTAACGTGTGTTCTCCCCGTTGGCTCTCGTGTCGATTTGACCAGCGCACAACCGCAAGGAAAACACGTATAGGGTAAGTGCCCGCTGCAGCAATCCCCGTGGTGAAATCTCTTTCTTCGCTGCTGGGACGGGCTGTGAGGCGGGGCGGCATCTGAAGGGATGAAGGCACCCAATATTCATCTGAATCGCTGCCGCCGGAACGGGACGCCATCTGCAGCGGAAATTAGTTTTCACCTCCGTTCTCAATGAGGCCTCCCCAGGGGATGGCTTCTCGGCCCCGTTCCACGCCTGGTTCATTGAACAGCATGTATCGACCCCGGTTCATTCACAAAGAAAATTGGGCCCGTATCGTGTGTTAGTAGCCCTTGCTCTCTGTCTCGCTTTTGCTTCGGTCGACGGGAGCCATCTTGAAACTCTTAATGTGTCGGATGTAACGTCATTTCGTCAAGAATTGAGGATTTGTTTTAATATTCAATGGGCCCGCAGCACAGAATATATTTTAAGAGACAACACGTAATTATACCAATATGCTGCTATATAGTTTTTTTATTATAATGTTGTTATGGATCCATTCCGGCACATATAGCCATCATCAGACAATCTGCGAAATACACAAAAATTTTATATAATAATCATCGTTTTGTTATATATACATTTAAGTTATGCCTGTTTATATATATATATATATATATATATATATATATATATATATATATATAAGTTTTTTTACTTACGAGCATGTGACATCCTTGGCAATGTCTTGCCGTTTATTTAATGATAATGTGAACTTTTGTGACACTCTTATGTAGTGTTATAAAAATATCGTTAAATCAAATTTTAATATTTTTTTATCGTGATGTTCTGACAGTTGGCCAAAGATGTTACATGTTTACAGTTGGCAGTTGCTACGGTAAAATTTATACTGTTGTTTAGATGTCTGTGATCTGTGGGTTATAATTATTCGTTATCTATGTTAAAAATTTTTAGCAGACATGCAAAAATGTTCGATAATATGATTGCTGTGGAAGGTTGCGTTATGATTGACAATTTAATAATCTTTGTCATCGATATGTGTGTGAGGTAAATACGACCACTGACAAACCATAGACTATCTCACACACATATCGATCACAAAGATTATGAAATTATCAACCATAACGCAACTTTCCACAGCAATCATATTATCAAACATCTTTGCATGTCTGCTAAAATTTTTTAACATAGATAACGAATAATCATAACCCACAGATTACAGACATTTAAACCACAGTATAAATTTTACCGTAGCAACTGCCAACTGTAAACATGTAACGTCTTTGGCGAACTGACAGAACATCACGATAAAAAAATATCAAAATTTTATTTAACACTACATAAGTGTGACACAAAAGTTCACATTATCATTGAATAAACAGCGAGACATTGACAAGGATGTCATATGGTCGTAAGTATAAAACCAGGTATAACTTAAATTTATATATTAGAAAACGATGAGAATTATATAAAAATTTTGTGTATTTCGCAGATTGGCTGATGATGGCTAATTGTGCCAAAATGGATCCATAACAACGTTATAATAAAAACAACTTTATATCAGCATATTGGTATAATTACACGAGGATTTGTCTTCATATTCAGGACGAAAATATTTCACACTAGCGGAAAACCCGGATCCTGCGATAAGCAGTACAAGAATAAATGGAAAAGGAAGCAAGATCAGGGTTTAACTAGTCGTCGACATCGTGGTCATTAAAGACAGAAGTCACTTTCAAATTAAATGTAGGCGTAGGCTTCCGGGACCATTGTCACTTTCAGTAAAGTTCTTTAGGGTAATTAGACCGCCTCGTCATCGTTTAAAACCAATCGGTGTTTCGGCCACTATTGCAAGTCGCCTTCTTCACGGTATTCGTCTGACTGCTGATTCGGAGAGCTTGCGTCATCTACATATATATCTCGAGTCAGCAGAATTTAAACCGACAGTTTTTTGCGTTATGTGGACGACACATTTTTAGTTTGGCCCCATGGAGGAGAAAAGCTCGCAGGATTCTTGAAACACCTGAATTATATCCACAACAACAATCAATTTACCACGGAGATCTAAAAAGACAGATGTCTGCCGTTTCTGGATGTCCTTGTCACTCGAAGAACTGATGGGTCTCTGGGTCACTCCGTCTACCGGAAGCCCACGCACACAGATCTATATCTGCAGGCGACAAGCTGCCACCACCCTGCACAAACCACAGGTGTGTGCTACGTACTCTGGTGCACCGGGCACATGTGGTATCTGATAAGGACAGCCTTCCTAAAGAGATGTTCAAAATGTTCAAATGGTTGTAAAGCTTATGGGACTTAACTACGGGGTCATCAGTCCCTAAACTTAAAAACTACTTATGAACTACTTACGAACTAGGACGACACAAATATCCATGCCCGAGGGGGAATTCGAACCCCCGACCGTAGTGGCCGTGCAGACCGTGACTGAAGCGCCTTAGTCTCCTCGGCCACCGCGGCCGGCCCAAAGAGATGGAACATTTGCAGTCAGTCTTCAGGGAAAATGGATATTCTTCACTCCAGATCCGCACAGCTCTAACGAGGAAGAAATCTAAACAAAAAGAAGAAGATAAAGAGGTAATCAGGTCCAGGGCGTTCTTTCCGTATGTGGGCAACCTCTCTTCTAAAATAGGAAGAATTCTAAAAAAGCATTGTGTAAAAGTGATATTCCGACCACCTGCGAAGATCTCGGCTTTGCTTGGCTCTGCGAATGATGATTTGGGATTGAGGAAGGCGGGACTTTACAAGATCCCTTGTCAATGTGGTCAGTCCTACATTGGCCAAACTACTCGCACAGTACGAGAAAGATGCGTGGAGCATGAGCGCCACACACGTCTACTGCAGCCCAACAAATCAGCCATAGCAGAACACTGTATTTCCACGGGACACTCCTTGGATTATTCTGCAACAAAAATTTTGGCAATCCTTTTAGGATTCGATTACTAAGGAGTCCGTTGAAATACGGTTGACAGAAGGCCAGATTAATCGGGATGGCGGCTTTCAAATGGATAAAGCATGGGAGCCTGTAATTTCTTTCATTGCTTCGCAGAGACACAGGTCTACATCTAGTGTAACCTCTGACAAAAAGTGATTTCCTTCGACCACCGCGCTTAAGATGCACGAAAGCGCATTCCGACAGATGGCGCGAATGTAAGTACACCATCGCGCAGACGCGGTCCGCTTCTACCACAGAGCGCGCCAAATTCGACAGGCGGCGCGCTAGTACCTCCTCACTGCGCAGGCGCCGCCGCGCCAATCTTCGGTATATATAGAACGACACACACCGGTAATCTTCAGTCTCGTGCTCACCTGAAGCTGGCTGTACGTTTGTCAGCCGAAATATCGTTGGAAGACGTCAACATGATCCGGCTGCAAGCCTGAAATATGCCTGATCAATCAATACGCCGGGAAAACTTCAAGATATACATATTATTATTATTATTATTATTATTAGTCGCCCGGTCTCACCTACGTACACCAGTCCACACTCCCAGCTGACAACAGCACTGTTTAATTTGTCTAGCGTATACTTAGTTGGGCCCAGAACATCCCTAATTTTGTTGCTGCTCCGGAAGGTTGGCTTGATACCTGCCCGACGGAGAATTTTGCCCACACGTTCAATAACCCCTTGTATATATGGCAATAAGGCGACGTTTTGTGCTTCCTCTTGCTCTTCCTTACTTCCTTCATCTTTTCTCGACACTTTTGTCTACCACACCCATCCCATAATCATGCGCTGCAAAGGTGTTGTAGCCGCGGTGGAGTAGCCGAGCGGTGTAAAGCGTCTCGCTGTGGAGCGCGCGGTTGCTCGCCGTGGAGGTTCGAGTCCTCCCTGGGGCATGGGTGTGTGTGTTGTCCTTAGGTTAGTTTACCTAAGCTAGGACTGATGACCACGCAGCTTGGTCCGATAGATTTACAAACATTTGAACATTTGAAAGGTGTTGTAGTTCCAACTTTAGATGTTCGTCGTCGCTAATCCTATGAGGCGTTTATGTTAATGCGAGAAGAGCGGACTTCTTTCGGATTGTTTTCATTAAGGACTAGAAAATCCGGCGTTGCCTGGGTAATCATTTATTCCACACTCTCGCAGTCCATCTCCCACCAATCCTCTCTCTGACCGCTTCTTCTTCTCCCATCTATCTGCTTGTCCCATCACGGCCCATCTCCTCCGCACCCCCCCCCCCCCTCTTCTCTCTCCATCTCCCCTTCCTTTCTCTGTTTATTCCGGCTCTTCATTTTATCTCCTCGTCCCCCTATGAAAAGTCACAAAAGAGCTGTGGGCCCCCTGGGGGGGGGGGGGGAGGCGCAAACGTGCTTTAAGACAAGAATAAAGCTGTAGGTATTTGTCTAAGACTCTAAGTAAAATACGCTCCACCATGCATCATATGAAATTTTCTATAGACACTAAACTTTAGTTTCCATGGTCAATTGTAACTTCCACCTCTTGTTCAGCCACTAGGCTGTATTATTAGTTGTCTTCTAGTTTACGAAGACCCATAACACAACCCAAAAGTAGTTGCCTGTATAGGAGGGTGAAAGAAATTTTAGAAAGGACCACTTAACTCTCGAAGTTCTCTTGATACGACGTTGCGTTGTGGCCGACACTTCTGCGGCCCTCGTAAATTTCAGGCGTTGGATTCGTTTAAATGATAAGTCAGACGCTTACACATTTTCTAAGAGACAACATAAACACGTTAAAAGCTGTGTACGTGTTAAATCAGACAACGAATTGTTCATTAACACAGGAATTTGGTTTAATTATGGCCCTGATATTGATGTATATACTGTTAAATAAGAAACAGTGGATTAAACTGATTATGTGCGCAACGGATCTCTTAACAAAACAACTGTGAAAAATAACCTGTATGAAACACACACTGACTATACTCAAAAAATTTGACTGCGAGAAAGATATTAAAAACACAAACCAGGTACTGGCGGAAGTAGAGTTGTGAGGCGGCATCGTGAGTCGTGCCGGGATAGCACAGTCGGTAGTGCGCTTGCCCGCGAAAGGCAAAGGTCCCAGGTTCGAGTCCCGGTTCCGGCACACAATTTTAATCTGCCAGAAAGTTTCACTTTCTTAATGTTTGACTGCGAGAATTTTATGTAGATCAGTACCTGATTATCAAAATTCAGTATCATAATCAATTAACTGCAGTGTTGCATAACAATCATTTACTACGGCACCAATAACGAAATCTGTTCATCAAGATTATCAATATCAGTACTGCACTTTAAATCCACAAATGATTAATTATCAAATAAAGAAAGTAGGTTAATCTTCTAACTGCGTAAATGAAACAGGAAAGAAAGGTCAACTTTGTTACTTATTATTAATAATCACCATTACATTACTTACATAATACAACCTTTTCATAATGACATATAATGCAATTACCTTCATTCCAGCGGTGGTACAACGTTTTCATAGTAATAAAAATTACAATATATATTCCAAATACAATCAAATCAACTTGTTGGCACATTAGCCTCTGCTCTACATCGGAGCCATATACACAAACTCAACTCCTCTCTAAGTGAGCTGAACCACAAGTCCCTCTCTGCGCGAGCTACAATGCTATGCGATACATAATATTTGCCAAAGACGAAACTTCACAGTCTTAAGTACACATATCGATACACATATCGATACACACAGTAGAAGCAATATTATACATTTTCTTGCAAGCAAGTTACTCGACACAAAACAGGAGGCACAATATTAGATATTTCCTGACAACTTCAGAAATAAACATATTCTATAGACACGTTTCAACGTCTCTTTGCAGAGACACAAGGTTAAACAGTGTTTTTAATATGTATGCCTCCCTTTCACATCACAAGTACATTACTAATCGGAGAAACATTCTACTAATGATTTTGAGTTTAAACATTCTACTACTGTTCAGAGACAGCTAATAAACTTGTGTTGGGCCTTACGTCGGAAGGAGAGGAGGTGAGTAGTCTGGATAAGGTGGTGGTCGAGGGTGAGGCCAAGGTATTCAGTGTAGTAGTAACATGCATAATGCGAGTATAAACGGACTTTTTGAAATCCTCTTTACAGTCCACGGACGAGGTTGAAACCTACTGTTCGCAAAACAAGACCTTGAACGGACGTCCTACAACTGGTATCTGATACACAGGTATTTCTGTTCTTTCGTAACGGTTGCTATTATGAGAAAGCAGCTGGTTATCACCGAACCACTGAGTTAAGCGGGATGTGGCAAATTCCCTCAGAGCTGGTCAAACGTTTAGACACAGAAAACTACTGCTATTTTTCTTGCGAGAGATATTAAAATCTACCAAATATTAACAGATTTGCGAAAAAACAATAAATTTGACATACTCTTTTTTGCAGTAAAATATGCACAAGGAGCAAATCGTCAATTCTTCATTAAAATGAGCTACTAACTAAAATTTAAAGCCGCGACAACAGTTGTAGTATTACAACAGATAGTAAATAGAGCTTGGTAAGTATTAACTAATTTTTTCGTGGTATACACGGCTCAACATGAAGTATCTTCATGAGGGTGAGTCAGTAAATATGTTGCAAACTGAGGTAGACTCGCCAGTACTGCGTTTACAAGCCTGAAAATTGCTTTACTTTTCAGCTGACTCTACCTCTAGATTAGATTACATTAGATTAATACTTGTTCCATAGATCATATATACATTTCGTAATGATGTGGAACGTGTCAGTTTTGTAAATGTTGTCCACACTTGACAATCAATATTTTAAGGATTTTTTATTTCGTTTTTCTTAAGTTTCATCTAAAAATTAATCAACCATAATTTCTTTTTAAATACTAGTTGGCTATCTGTTAGACTTTTGATGCTACTTGGTAAGTGACCAAAGACTTTTTTGGTAGCATAATTCACCCCTTTCTGAGCTAAACTTAGATTTAACCTTGAATAGTGTATACCATCCTTTCTCCTAGTGTTGTAGCTATGCACACTGCTATTACTTTTGAATTGGGTCGGATTGCTAATAAAACATTTCATGAGTGAGTATATATATTGGGAAGCTACAGCGAAGATCCCTAGATCCCTAAATAAACGTCTGCAGGATGCTTTTGGATGGGCTCACGCTTTTGTGCAATGAATACTTTTTTACTCAATGTTGAATTGTCCCAGAATATGATACCATATGAAAGGAATTAATGAAAATAGGCGTAGTAAGCTAATTTACTGAGATGTATATCACCAAATTTTGCAATGACTCTGATAGCATAAGTAACTGAACTAAAAAGTTTCAGGAGATCTTCAATATGTATCTTCCAATTCAGTCCCTCGCCAATGCAAACACCTAAAAATTTTGAATATTCTACCTTAGTCACAGATTTAGGTTCACAGTCTAAATTTATTAATGGTGTCATGCCATTTACTGTATGAAACTGAATATACTGGGTTTTATGAAAGTTTAAATAGAGTCCATTTGTAGAGAACCACGTAATAACTTTCTGAGAGATATCATTGACAATCAGTTAATTCCTGTTTGTCAGGTGTGATAGTTATACTTGTATCATCAACAAAAGGTACTAGTTTAGCATCTTCGTGAATGTAGAATGGCAAGTCATTAATATATATTAAGAACAGCAAACGACCCAAGATCGAACCTTGTGGAACCCCTTTTTTGATAACTCCCCAGTTAGAAGAATTAATTGTTTCATCTATATCACGTGAACTGCTTATCTCAACTTTCTGCACTGTTTCAGTTAAGTACGATTTAAGCCATTTGTGCAATGTCCCACTCATACCACAATACTTAAGCTTATCTAGTAGAATCCCATGATTTACACAATCAAAAGCCTTTGAGAGAACACAAAAATCCCAACTGGTGATGTCCGGTTATTCAAAGCATTTAATATTTCATCAGTAAAGGTATATACAGCATTTTCAGTTGAAAAGTTTTTTTGAAAATCAAACTGACATTTTGTTGGAAACTTTATTTTTGCTAATATGTGAAGCAACTCGAGAATACATAACTTTTCAAAAATTTTGGATAAAGCTGTCTAAATTTAGACGCTCGTCCCATCGTTCGAAAAGGCTTTGAAAGCCTGGATATTGTAATTTTTGTGGCAGCTTTTCATCCAATAAGTGACGCTCTTGAGCTGTAAATTTATGTGGTTCATTAAACTGCGCGCAGTTCTGGCTTGTCTACCTCAGTTTGAGACTTATTTATTGACTTATCCGGGTATATATTGTATTTCCTGCTCTACGTTTAAACTACGTAGTCATTTATGTTTTCTCAGACGTCACTAATGCTTGCCTGGGCCCTTAATTTTTCCGCAACATTATTATGGACAGTTACGAAGGGCATCACCGCTATAAATGTAAGCCACATTCTTCCATAGGAAACACAACGAAACAGAACTGCGATACGAGCAAAACTGCAAACAAATTGAAGTTTCTAAAATGGTTGGTGCTTGTTTATTATACATCTATATCACCTAAGGCGTAAATTGATTACCTCGAGGGAATACAGACCTATCGTTACCGGAGAACAGGTCAGTTCATAAACACACTCTGAATTTACATTTAACGAAATAAAAAGCATGTAGCAGGAAAACAGTGATATCTAACATTTAAATTAAAAATTGTTACATCTACAAACAATCGGAGAGTAAAATTCGTTAACGTTAAAGGCAATTAAAGAAGCTATTTCACAATCGTGCCAATGAAACTAAATATAACACACAGAACTCGCGACAAGTTATGTTTATTAATATAGCTAAGTTAATTTTGCTTCATAATTCAGTGCTGAGAGCTATTCTGTTTTACAGAAACATTTCTAGCTTGGCTACCTCGTTCATCCAACTACGTCAAAGACTGCAATATTATGTTCACTATTAAAAATTGCAAATGAGTGTATTATAGGGCTACCGTGAAAATGAATTACCCTCTCGCAACATCTCAGAAACCTTTCAACATCAGTTTATTTTCTCGTTACGAGAGCCTCAGTGTAGCTACGTAGTATTTAGTTGTAACTGTTTTATTTACTTGGGAAACGCTGAATTCCACATCGGCCGCTGTCATCCTGTATTCAAATATTATGAATTATTTCGAACACAAGGATCTGTTAACCCAAGGTCAACACGGATTTAGAAAATATAGTTCATGCGAAACACAACTAGCTCTTTATTCACACGAAGTGATGGGTGCTATCGACAAGGGTTCGCAAATCGATTCCGTATTTTTTGATTTCCTGAAGGCTTTTGATACCGTACCTCACAAACGGCTTTTAATCAAATTGCGTGGTTATGGTATATCGCCCCAAATTTGCGATTGGATAGGGGATTTCCTGTCAGAGAGAACACAGTTCGTAGTAATCGATGGAAAGGCGTCGACTAAAACAGAGGTGATATCGGGCATTCCACAGGGTAGTGTTATTGGTCCTTTGCTGTTCCTCTTTTACATAAACGATTTAGGGGAAAATCTAAGTAGATCCCTTTGGTTGTTTGCAGATGACGCCGTCATTTACCGTCTAGTAAAATCATCTGAAGATCAAAACCAACTGCAGAACGAATTGAATAAGATATCAGTATGGTCTAAAAATTGGCAACTGTGTCTAAATAATGAAAGTTTGAAGTCGTCCACATGAGTACGAAAATAAAACCGTTAAACTTTGTTTACAAGATAAATCAATGAAACATAAAGGCCGTAAACTCCACAAAATACCTAGGAATATTACTTCAGAGTTAAATTGGATAGAACACGTAGAAAATGTCGTGGGAAAGGCAAACCAGAGACTGCGTTTTATTAGCAGAACCCTTAAAACATGCAACAGAACTACAAAAGAAACTGCATACACTACGCTTGTCCGTCCATTTTTGGAGTATTGCTGCCCAGTGTGGGATCCTTATCAGGTGGGTTTGACGGAGGACATCAAAAGAGAAGATCAGCTCGTTTCGTATTGTCACGATACTGGGGAGACAGCGTTTCGGAAATGATACGGGATCTGGGATGGGAATCATTACAACAACGGCGCTTATCGCTGCGGCGTGGGCTACTTACGAAACTCCAATCGTCAACATTCTCCTCCGAATGCGAAAATATATTGTTGACTGCCACTTACATAGGCAGAAATAACCATCAGAATAAAATACGAGAAATCAGAGCTCGAACGGAGAGATCCAGGTGTTCTTTCTTCCCGCGCGCTATTCGAGATTGGAATGGGAGATAAATAGTATAATAGTGGTTCGATGAACCTTCTGCCAGGCATTTAATGTGATTTGCAGAGTATCCCATGTAGACGTAGATGAAATTCAGCAGCCGAAATCGCCAATCATGAGTACCTGGCCAAGTACAGACAGTTCCTGTGATACAATGTTGTCCTCTCTGTACATTGTCATACATTTGTTGACTACTCTCTACTGTTTTATCTGTCTCGCACACGTACTACACGTGAATCTGTGTGGAATAGTGTCCACTAGATTACAGGTTAGGCATCGTTCTGTGTCAGTCCAATTGCATAAAGTCTCTCATTGGTGCTTACGATGTTGTTTATCGTTTTGTATAGCGCTGACTTAACGTTTGAAGGAAGTACGCAGCTGTTAATATTCTGCCACACTGCTTCCCAGTTGACTCCACTGTATTTCGATCACGCAGCTAACACCGCGTTGTAGCCAAAGCAACTACACGGATTGTCTTAGAGCACGTCTCCCTCCATACCATATACTTTAATTCTGCCTCATGTTCCCTGTGAAATGCTTATCAAATTTCCAGGGCTCTCCTACATTGGAATATCACCCCAGCTATTCTAATGTAGGAGAGCTCAGGCAAATTGATACACTTTTCACAGGGAACATGAGACAGAATTAAAGTATATGGTGTAGAGGGAGACGTGCTTTAAGAAGGTCCGTGTAGTTGCTTTGGCTACAACGCGGTGTTAGCTGAGTGGAGGCTCAACGCACACTGTTATAAAAATGCTGAGCCAAGAACACTTCGAACATCAACGAACAAATATGATCAGCGTCCGCAATCAACAGAACTACCCATGGAGCAAAATTAAAAAAAAAAAAAAAAAAAAAAAAAAAAAAAAAACAAGTTGTCTAAAGCACCTACCTAGAAAGTAGGAGGTCCAGGGTTCGAATCCCGGCCACCGCATAAATTTTAATTCAGTTCCTCTCCTTATGTTTAAATCGTTTCGTTTTCGATCTCATTTCGTTTATTTTATAGGGATGGTCATGTTTCCTTTTGTAGGTGGGTGCTGGCAAAATATTTTCACATTCAGAAGTAAAAGTCGGTGATTGAAATTTCGCAAATAGATCTCGCCGCAACGAATAGCATCGTTGTTTTTTTTAATTGATTTCCACCACAAATTGTGCAACATTTCCGTGACTCTCTCCCCCCCTCCCTCCCCCTGTAACGTGATGAAACAATACGAGATGCTCTTCTCTGAACCTTCTGAATGTCTTTCGTCAGTCCCACCTGGTGAGGGTCCCACACTGGGCAACAGTACTCCAGGAGAGGATGCACAAGTGTGATGTAGGCAGTCTCTCTGGTGGAAGTGTTGCATCTTCGAAGCGTTCTGCCAATGAAACGTAACCTTTGGTTCGCCTTCCCCAAAATATTTTCTATGTGTTCTCTCCAGTCTAAGTTGTTCGTAACTGTAACTCCTAGGTATTTAGTAGAATTTACGACCTTAACGTCTGAATTACTTATCGTGTAATTGAAGTTCAGCGGATTTCTTGTAGTAGTCATGCGTATTACTTCACACTTTTCATTATTTTCAAGGGGAACACCAAGTATGGTACCAACGGATTTTGATGGGTCGCAAGTATGTTGTGAGGGAATTCCTCCAGACCATCAACCTAAAAGGATTTATTTCAATGGACCTTGATTTCTAAGAAAATTGAGATCAAATTCGCAGCAAATTACCAACCGTAACGTATCTACTTACACATGGCGGTTACCGCTCAGCGAGACGGTGTGTAGTAATCGGAAAGGTGCTAGGCTCCCATGCAGGAGACCCGGGTTCTATACTAAGCGGCAGCACAATTTTTTAAAATTGTAATTGCTACTTTTTATATTTCAAAAAAAAATTAAAAATAATTGAGCAAAGAAAAAGATATAAAGAAAGAAAAACAAAAATAACGAAAAGTCAAACACATCCATTTCCGAAGAGGTTTCGTGAGATGGACCTGCTTCTATTGTAAGAAGATTGCCTGTTGGAGGTCGTCAAAAAATCTCAAAATTCAGAATGCGTAATGATATGCTCTAGTAATAATAATTTTGTTATTGAATGTTGTAGCAAATCACAACTAATGGGTCGCAACAACACTTTCGCATTGTAAGTTAGAATTTTGAATAAATAAAAAAAATTGATATTAATTAACTTAAAACAGTCACTGTAGTAATTAATTAAGCTTAGCCCTATCTGACTTAGCATTGACTACAGCCTCCAACTAGCACCTCTTACGATTCACGAACAGCACAACTTCACTAACAAATGTGTCTGAATTCATGTAGTGGTGATGGCGTGTTCGTGTTATAATCAAAATTGTAATAGCAGATAAACTCTGATTGCAATGATAATAGCTCAATACAGTGAAACTCCGTGGTGCAATGAGCTTCACAAATACTACAGTCAAAGTTCTCAATAATTTTGATATTATTGTTTAAAGCATTCAAGTTCCTTATAAAACTTTACGTAAACTATTTTTTTTTTTTTTTTTTTTTTTTTTTTTTTTTTTTTTTTTTTTTTTTTTTTTTTTTTTGTAATTGGTTCCAGGGCCTGGGTAGCGTACGCCTGTAACTGGCTGAGCAGAGTTTGGCATTTAACGTATTTCATAAAAATTGACTACTGTTAGCCTGGTTACTTTCTACATAAATGAAATCAACTTTACTTTACTTGCAAACTCTGTTGCACTTTAATTACTAGTCTCTGTGGTTGCAACACGTTTAGCAATTCTTTAACTCGTCTAGCAATTTTCTTTAAAACTGATCGTAATTACTTTGAAAATGATTGTACTTGTTAGTCATTGTACAGGCTTGCATATTCAACATAATCTAATAATGGTGATAATGGGATGACTACAACTACTTACAAAATTAAGACTGGTTTCAAAATAAGTCATGTATAATTGAACCAAAGTTCTGATTGGGTTGACACTACATTTACATGCATACAAAATAAAATGTTACAAAAGTACTCATCTGCTTTCGTCGTCTTCGTCGTGAAGTCCATACAAGACAGATATAATAGGTACTCTTACTACAACAACGATCACACTCGGTGACAATAGACTTGATACCAAACAATTACTTTTCTTGCACACATGAAAAAAGATTACACTGATCGAGTATAAATAAACTTATTTCGCACTTCCTTCAATACATTAAACAGTACGCCTCTCAGGCTTATTGCAATTGCATTAAACTCGCGTCACACTGCGCCTACCGTGCCTCTGCACTATCAACAAAACATCTACGTGTTTACTATAGCGAGTCCGCTCCGAGACTGCATTTATGTCATTACTTTGGCGAGTCCGCACAGCGACTGCTTCAGCAGCGCGACACTCACAGCTACTACTTCTGTGGCAAAGACAGTCTTTACCACAGGTTCAACATTGTCTCTGGCGCATTGCTAACTTACAAAGAATGTCCGTGCATTCATGTGGGTTTACACATACAGTACATGTTTACACTAGATGATTCAATATTGAAAGTGACGTTACATAATAAATATCTCTAGCATACAAGAAATGAAAAATACATGAAATAAACAAATTTAAGACAATATATACATTACGTTAAATCAAACTAAGATACAGCGACAGGTGTACTCTTACACTATCATAGCGCATTTGTTCTCCACGTTGCACTACTTGCCGCGCGCATGAACGACACGCTACGAAAGACTAACCGACTGGCCGTAGCATAATAGTCCACTGGGACGCGTCACGTGCGTACACACGTCATAGGAGGAGATAAAAACAGCACGGTCAGGAACTGTAGACATAGGTATTAAATGTTGCCCAAATATTAGAGGTACTAACAAAAGAATTTAATGAATTCGAAATATGCTTCAATTGCCTTAAAACTGTGCTTCGAGAAAACAAAATGAATAAAATAATCGTCGCGCAATACATAATATATTGAGCGAATGTTACACGTTTTTATCCTGACGCTGCATACCGCTCGGCTACTCCCGCTTGGAAAAGATGTTAGTTTCCTTCTGCAAGCTGGATCAGTTTTCATGAATGTTTGCGCCTATTTTCGTTAGACGATTTGAACAGTTTTCTACAGAATTTGTTTTTAAATGTAATCAAGATAATTCGTTTCGAATCCCAGAAAACAGACGTCATGACCTTTCCCGTCGAGGGCACTGTCTTCGCGCTCTGAGGAACTAAGGGACTAACCACCGCATTGACTGTTGCTTCGATTATGGTGTATGGTGGTGAATCCAGGTTTCGTTCATTGTTAGAAAGTGACAAAGGAAACCTTTCTTCGTAAAACGTACCAAACACTCTGTTCCATGCGAATGCGTTTCTGATCAATAGGAGTAGAAGTCCCATCTCGCATAAAGCTTTCTCATGTATGGTTTCCACGTGCAAAATGTAATCGATGCGTTCTTTTGATGTCCCTACCGTATCACGCATCACCGTACACCGTACTTTAAAACCGCGTCGCGTGCATTTTCAGAGGTTGCTAATGCGGTTACACTTTCGAGAAGTCCTTCCTGTGAATCATCTTGGACGCTTTCACGGCTTCATTTAAGCGCAGCCGTACCTCTACCCATAGTGGAAATGGAAGAAGAGGCACTACACACATTTCCGATCCTCGAATGAATATAGGTCGGTGTTAAGCCTTCTTTCTCGAAAACTTTTTTGATTGCATGGTACTAGATCTTTTTTTCTCAACAGACGCACAGCAGTTGACCCAAACGACTGCCCACTGATGCTGGAATGGTACGCAGTTTCACGTTTGGTCTACCAACGTGAAGGAGAAAAAAATCCTCAGATTTGTGTTCTACTACTTGGCCGAGGCTGAGAACTTTTCAGGCTGCCTTCGTAGTTAGTAATGAGCCAGATAGTTGCTGGCACCAGGTCATGTCGGCAACGAGTACTGCGTGCTGCGGATTGTCTCAAAATGTCCAAACATCTGTAAAGCTGTGGGACCATATCCACTGTTCATCAGTCCCTATACTTAGAAACTACTCAAACTAGCTTATGGTAAGAACAACACACACTGCCTTGCCCCTGATAAGACTCGAACCTCCGACGGGAAGCAGCCTCGCACTCCGCAGCAAGAGGCCTTAGAGCGCTTGGCCATTCCAGCTACGCTATACTGGTGTCGGTACACCCTGGATTCATACATCAGCGACGTGGTATGCAGCGACCAACGTGAAGTTCACTTGGATGCTGACGTCTCGCAATGGAACAGAAATGCTACAACATCGAACAATATACCTAGTGTAATACACACACAGAATTGAGTAGTGTCTAATGAACATATGAATTCAGAGCTGCAGATCTGGGTTATTTGTTAGACTGGCAAACTGCAATTACGTGATGTGACATATTGTGTCTTGCTATTAGTTAATATCCCTGGTACAAGGATTTACCTGTTTTTTATAAGTTGATGTGAGCAGTAATAGTAATTGATGTCGTATGCAACTTAACATTTTGAATTTTAAATTGAACCTATGGGAGATAAAATGCACAAAACTATGAAAATTGAAACAAAAATTTTAGTAGCTTGCACAATCAGAATGCAACTATGGCTATCCATAACAACTAACATACGTCATTTCGTTACCATGGACTGATAAACTGTATAGCTGTAGTCATTTCTGGCCATATGCCTCTTTTGTGTGTGTGTGTCTTTGTGTGTCATCATAGATATATTACTTTTTGATTATGTAATGTTTAATATTTTCAGATAATTGTTTATAATTCTAATCAGTTTTTTCTCTGTAACATATACATCAGTGAAATATCGGACTGGAGAGTACATTATTACATCTTAATAAAAGTATGCCTATGAGAGTTTTAGTTGCACCCATTCAAATGTGTATATAAGACAGTGTGAGTGTGTGGGTAATAGTAACATTTAGTATGTAATAAAGAACATGACTGTACTAGTTTTATAAAAGTATGCCTAAACCAGTAAATGTCTAGCTTTGTAATTACTCTTTAATTATAAAAAATTGTGATCATTTTGCCCATGGTGTATCATTCATTGAATTTGTCATGTTTTTATAGCACTCCTGTGAAGATGACTCTATGCATTGAAACAGGTAGGAATAAAGCTGATGGTTTAAAAAAATTCATTATTTCTAATTTGTTCGTTGTGACTTTATGTGCCCTCACTTTTTATTGTCAGCGATCCTTGTCCGCATTTATTTGTTTGACAGTTAGTTACAGATTCCTAATTGCATTTTCAGGTCTCTGATATGTGCTTCTGCGTCCCAAGTAAGACTTGTTGCTTCTCGTATAGGGAGCAATTGTCCCTGTACCTCCCTGTGTTATCTTTCTTCTGAATGGTTAATTTGCGCCAGATTCTGGGAGCTGATACATCTGAGTTCTCGTATTCACTTTTTATGTCTAAATCCTCTGGAGTGGCCGTGCGGTCTAAGGCTCCTTGTTGCGGAGTGCGTGGCTGCTTCCCGTTCGGTGTTCGTGTGTGTTATCTTTAGCATAAATTGGTTTCAGTAGTTAAGTTTACAAACATATGATTTTTTATAGATTCGATTCTATCTCATGGTTTTGTGTGCACCAGGACCACAATATGATTAACATAACAATAAGCATCACTGGTCGACTTATCTTAGAAGATAGACCAAGGAAAGGGAAACCTACGTTTTTAGCGTTTGTCGGTTTGAAAAAAGCTTCTGACACTGTCGACTGGAATGCACTCTTTCAAAATCTGAAGGTATCAGGGGTAAAATATAGGGAGCGAAGAGTTATATTCAACCTATACAAAAACCAGACAGCGGTTATTAGAGTCGAAGGGCAAGAAAGGGACGCAGAGATTGGGAAGGGAGTAAGACAGGGTTGTAGCCTTTCCCCAATGTTGTTCAATCTGTACATTGAGTAGGCAGTGAAGGAATGGAAGGAGAAATTTGGAGAGGTTATTGAAGTGCAGGGAGAAGAAATAAAAACATTGCGGTTTGCTGATGACATAGTAATTCTGCCAGAGACCGCAAACGATCTGGAAGAGCAATTGCGTGGAATGGACAGTGTCTTGAAAGGAAGATGTAAGATGAACATTAACAAGAGTAAAACGAAGGTAATGGAATGCAATATCAGAAAATCAGGCGATGCTGAAGGAATTAAATTAGGTAATGAGACAATAAAAGTAGTAGATGAATTTTGTTATTTGGGTAGAAAGATAACTTCTGATGGCCGAAGTAAAGAAGATATAAAATGCAGATGGCTATGGGAAGAAAAGCGTTTCTAAAGAAGCGAAACTTGTTAACATCCAATATTAATTTAAATCTTAGGAAGTCCTTTCTGAAAGCATTTGTCTGGATTGTAGCGTTGTATGGGAGTGAAACGTGGACTATAGTAGTTCAGATAAAAAAGATTATAGAAACTTTTGAAATGTGGTGCTACAGACGAATCATAAAAATTAGATGGTTAGATCACGTAACTAATGAGGAGGTGCTTAACAGAACTGAGGAGAAAAGGAGTTTCTGGCATATCCTGACTAAGAGAAGGGATATATTGGTTGGACACATTCTGAGACGTCAAGGAATTGTGAACTTAGCATTAGAAGGAAGCGTGTGGGGTAAAAATCGTAGAGGGAGACCGAGGGACGAGTACAGTCAGCAGATTCAAAAGGATGTAGGTTGCCGAAATTATTCTCAGATGAAGAGACTTGCACAGGACAGGGTAGTGTGGAGAGCTGAATCAAACCAGTCTGCGCACTGAAGACCACAACAACAACAACGTTCGTAATGCTTACTTCATTAATAGAAAATTGAGTTCAATCATAGAGTGACCATCATCAGTGCAAATCTTTAAGCACTCGTATGAAATTGGTAACAGAAGAAATCACTGGTAATATTATTGTGTTACAGGATATGATACACATTTTATTGTTCCAACCGGTTCAGGTACAAGTATAAACTGTATATACTTGTGCCTGACTCGGTTAGAACAGTGAAATGTATATAAAATTCAGCAAGTTAATAATATTGATTATAAGAGGTAATCTGTCTTATGCTGACTGCAATTAAGATATTTATTTTACACCAGGCGCGTTTCGCTTTTTTATTTTAAAAGCATCTTCTGTGGTGGTGTTGATGTCTCTTCTTTACATGTTACTACTGTTTCTCCGTCTTGTTGGCTGGAGTTCGTGTTTTCTTGGCGTATGTTTGAGGGCACTTTTAGTGGGTTCTTGTTTCGCTTTTTTCCTTTTCATTTTAGCAGATCACATGACTTCACTTTTTGAAATGTATACAGATTACATATCACCTGTTACAAGTGGAATGCCTGTCTGTTTATTTATGGGGCTATGTTTTCGTTTTCGAAGACGAAAACAAAGCCACACTGTAGTGAAATGATAAATAAACAGACAGGCATTCCACTTGTAACAGGTGATATGTAATCTGTATACATTTCAAAAAGTGAAGTGATGTGATGTGTTAAAATGAAAAGGAATAAAGCGAAACTAAAACCCACTAAAAGTGCCCACAAACATAAACCAAGAAAAAATGAACTCCAGCCAACAAGACAGAGAAAAAATAGTAACATCAACATCAACACCACCACAGAAGATGCTTTTAAAATAAAAAAGCGAAACGCGCCTGGTGTAAAATAAATCTCTTAATTGCAGTCAGCATAAGACAGATTACCTCTTATAATCAATTTTAACAGCTGCTGCGTAATATGGCCACACAACCGAACATAATAATATGTATAGTAATTTCTTCTGTAACCAACCTCATACGAATGCTTAAAGATGTGCACTGACGGTGGTCACTCTGTGATTGAAATCTATTTGCTATTAATAAAGCAAGGAATACGAGAAATGCTAACTATTCCATGTGTTATGAAGAATTTTGTTCATGTCTGCCGTTGTGGCTTTGGTCGAAATCTCTGGGTGACTTTGTCTGTGGCTTAGTGAGAAGGAGCTTAGGAAAGCCGTATTTTCTTCCCTTTTACTACTCTAACTAATGTGAACTTCTTTCTGTTTGATGATGATGATGAGGATGATAATGACTGTACATCATTTATTGGCCGGGAAATCTCCAAATGGCGTTTGGCCGCCATGTGGCAAAACTTTTTATTTGACGCCACATCGGCGACTTGTTTGTCGATGATAATGAAAACACGTAATTCCTAGTGGCCTTCCCGGAATCGAACCTGGGCCCCCTGTGTGGTAGTCAATGATGCTGTCGACTGAGCTTTGTAGGCGGGCTGTATAATGATGAAAAATACGACAAAGAAAAATAATTACATAAATTTCAGTGTATACACAATGTTTGTGGGAAATATTTTAATGGAGAATATCTCCATCTTTTTCTCCCTATTTCGTTCTATTAAACATCCACGAGGACCTCTTTAGTTATGGTCTATAAAACGATAATTTGTGTATGTGTTTCGTCTTTTGACATTTTCTTCAGCTTTGGATATATATGGAAAAATAAATCACCTAAGTAACCTATTACAGTCTAAACGCAGTACCGATATAACCAAAATAAAACATGTTCCTGTAGCTACAAAAATGTTCAAATGTTTGTATAGCTTATCGGAATTAACTACGGAGTCATCAGTCCCTAAACTTACAAACTACTTATAAACTAGCTAATCCTAAGGACGGCACAAATATCCATGCCCGAGGGGGCGTTTGAACCCCCGACCGTAGTGGCCGTGCAGACCGTGACTGGAGCGCCTCAGTCCCTTCGGCCACCGCGGCCGGCCCTGTAGCTACAACCTTGATGAAGTTCAGTACAATTTTGTGTCTCATTTTTACATTTCAGTAGATCTCTAAACAGATTTACTCCTATTTTCAGCATGAACGTAAGAGAATATCTAACGAAAATCTCTTTCTATATCTATAAATGCGTGAGTCCAAGGCTCTAATGGAGGAATATTACTTTTTTTTTATCAAAAAGCAGAGAGTTATTCAAATGTGAAGCTGTTATTAGTTTCGCTGTTCCCAGCGTCTATTGCTTCAAGGAGAGACCCCCAAGCACCGTTGACTTCCAATTTCATTACAGTTCTCCCGTTCCGCTGCCTTCCAATAATCTCTGCGCCTCTTCGAGTGCTACTCAAGTATTCGCGTCTCAGCTCACCTGGTTCTGGCGACCCGATAGCGGGAACTTCAGGTCACCGTATTGAAAAACTTATGCAGGCTACTGTTCCACTATAGGAACGTGACGCAATGTCATCCATTTACGAACAGTTTTTTATAACTACTTGTTAGTTATTTGCAAAGACTTTGTTTATGTGGCAAAGTACAATCAACTATGTAAATTGGAATTGATTAAAACACAAGATTACCAGTCACTTTGTTATATCGTACCCACAACGCATTTCAAGAGTTTAAGCCCCCATCATAAGGTGCAATAATATTATGAATGAAACTTTCACTCTGCAGCGGAGTGTGCGCTGATATGAAACTTCCTGGCAGATTAAAAGTGTGCTGGAACCGGGACTCGAACCTGGGACCTTTGCCTTTCGCGGGCAAGCGCACTACCGACTCTGCTATCCAGACACGACTCACGATCCCGCCTCACAACTTTACTTCCGCCAGTACCTCGCCTCCTACTTTCCAAACTTCGCAAAAGCTGTCCTGCGAACCATGCAAGACTAGCACTCCTGGAAGAAAGGATATGGTGGGGACATGGCTTAGCCACAGCCTTAGAGCTTCTGCGAAGTTTGGAAAGTAGGAGGTGAGGTACTGGCGGAAGTAAAGTTGTGAGGCGGCATCATGAGTCGTGTCTGGATAGTACAGTCGGTAGTGCGCTTGCCCGCGAAAGGCAAAGGTCCCAGGTTCGAGTCCCGGTTCCGGCACACAATTTTAATCTGCCAGGAAGTTTCAATAATATTATGCTTTGTACATGCAGGTTAGGTTGACTTGTAGCACTGTCTATAAGAGAAAATATAAAACTCTACATCAGAATGTGACTTTGTACAATTTTTCAATGAAGTTAAATGTAAACAATTAAAATATCAAGCCTCCAGTGATCACAGGTCCCTTACATTGCCACAATCCCACTTAAGTGTAATAAATCACAGCCACCATCTTCGTTTACTTCTAACAGATGCAAAGAACCTACACTAAAGACATAATGCACCAAAGATGGACTCTAACATTGTATGCTTTGTATGTAAACTGGTATTTAAATAATAATTCATTGCTAAATGCAACGATAAATTATAGTTTACACCGTTTTTTTTACCTTCTCCAGAACAGGAACGAACTAAATTAATTTAGCAGATATTTTTATGCAGTGTACTTGCGGAAAGAAATCCTAGGCGATTGAATGAACATACTGGTGAAAGCAATTCCATGCCTAAAACCAAATTTCAGTTACATTAATCACTGCACTCTAAGATTAATATAGAAACCTCCGCAATTTTATATTATTGTGATCCGTTATGATTATTATTAATTGCAAATGTTCACAAACAATTCACTTATGTCAGGAAGCTTAAAACAAGCCTTACAATGACACACAACTGTAATAATAATTTAATCCATGCCCGGTAACACTTGATAGAAGTAAATATACGAGAACAATTTTAAAGTTGCGCGTCTGTACGTCATAGAATAAGTACAATATGTCACAAAAGAAACAGTTTTAAATATTTGTTACGTATATTTGAAATTTCGCTTTTGTTGCTGGTTTTCATTATTTGGCTAAATTTAATATTCAATTTTTAATGTTTACCATTAATATTCATTATATTTAATGACTCATTTTAGATTCACATTCTACACTCAATAGTAAATAAGCCTTCATGCTGACCATCCATGTGAGTTAGTAATTCATATTGTAACGCAGCATGTTCGGATTTATGCCCATCTACTTACATTACTGAACCTTCCGATACCACTGTTGCATAAGAATGGATATGAATGTAATTAGTCTACTATCATTTTTTGTCCAAAACTTTTGTTATTATTTGTTGTTACGTAACTAGCTGAAGCCTTTTTCTATTATTTGACACTGGAGACGTTTGTTTAATTAGCAAATATTAGTTATTTCGTGCCACAGTATATTGTTAAAGTACATATAGCGTGCTGATTAGTATTTCTGTTAAAACTAGACAAATTCTTTTCTCATATTATTAAAGTAGGTATTATTATGTTTCACAAGCAATGTTAGGGAAGTTTTGCCCTCATTAGTTTCTGTGTAATTACCGTTAATTACGAAAGCAGTCTTGATGAATCTCTTTTGTTAAATATGTAAATGGAATACTATTCATTTAACCGAGATTTGTATATTAAGTTACTCAGAATTATTTACGCTATCTTTTACTATAGTTAATTGCGTTTGTTTACTTTTCCATTATAATTAATGTAATGAACATAATTAACAATACACAATTTCCAGTATCATTGTTTCTAAGATATAAATATAATGAGTTCGCGGCATGTAATAGAGTCTTGTTTCGTCAATTGTCAGAGGCACAACCCACGCGGGTTCACAGTGTTGTTTAGGCAATTGTCCGAAGCACAACCCACGCTAGTTAAGAACATAGTTTCATCCGTTGTCTGAGACATAATTCGCCCTAGTTCAAAGTACTGTTTCGGCCGCAGTCTGAAGCACAATCCACACCAGTTGGAACTTTAATTATGAACAGTTATGCAAAAGTTCGTCACTGTTTCTACCGGTATTATGAATGGACTAGTAGTACTCGTGTCACATTAAGATGTACACCTCGAACTTTTGTATTCCACACACGAGCTGTATTGTAGAGTCGTATTATTGATGTGTGGAGTGTGTGTTACCTGCCACACTAATTGTAATTAATGAGGCTTGTAAGCTGACCATAAATGGGGACTATTGGGCACTAATAATAAATCGTTAAAGTGTCAAAGAACTGCAATTCTGTGTGTTGCCTGCGTTATTTGTAGTGAATTAGTTTTCGCCCCATGAAATTTCAGCCAGCTGCTTCCGAGAGCAACGATCTTCAACATCGAGAACCATCGTTCTACGACCAGGTAACGGCACAATACCCATCAACTTTGACACATTACAATGATAGACATGTTTCTTCGGACTACAAGGAGTTGTCAAGTAGAAACGTTTACAGTTTGTTTTCAAATTTAACTTTACTTCCTATGGGATATCTTACGTCATTCGGTGTGGATGGAAATTTTACTTTTTCAGGTGTTGTAATTATGTACTTCATTATGCCGTTTGTACTGCAGCGGATTATACAAGGTATTTCACTAAATGTGTTTGCCTCCGTAAGTTAAGAATTAAGAGGCGACGAAAATGTTTTTTGCAGTAGGTCACTATGATAAACGTTACACTGTCTGCGGAGATATGAACATAGTTTATTGTGTAAACGAAGTATTCAGCGGCCATTGTCATTGTTGATAAAACTCTTCTGGGTATTGGACCACATCGTCTATATATCAAATATTTACCGACGTTTCGGCCACTATTGCAAGCGGCCTTCTTGTGGGTGTTACGTTTACTGGTGGATGAGGGAAAGCTGGTGTCTTAAATATTGAATGTTGCTAGTTATGATTGGTGGTTTCAGCTCTCTTTCAATGGTGTTTGCAAACATTTTGACCAGTAATTCAGTATCACTTGCCGGGGCTTGAAATGAAATTAAGAATTCTTCTGTTCAGGGCCAGAATGCGACTCCACACACGTAGCTTTCGTGGAACGAGTTTGCAGACTTTGAAAAGACAACGAAATGATCTGACTATTCGTGTATGGTACCGAGAGTGTGAAATGCGAGAGAGGAGATCCGAATTGAATTCCCAGTCCAGAAACAAAATTTATAACGCCTCACATTCAGGTATAATAAGAGCCCTGTGACCTTAAACGACCATTGGATGATTAAGTAAAAACTTTATAATAAAAGAGAAAACTTTCTGTCTACACACTTACTCTTATATTCACGGAATGTATAACATCTACGTCTACATACATGCCGGGCGATCAAAAAATCAGTATAAATTTGAAAACTTAATAAATCACGGAATAATGTAAATAGAGAGGTAAAAATTGACCCACATTAGAACCAAAAAAAAAAGTCCGACAGCGAAACGTCAGTGACTGCGCATGAAAATCGGGCATAAAAGGAGCTGTAATGAGAGAGAGAATCAGGTGCACCAGCAGTCGCAGCATATAGTAACCATAGAAGTAACATTTGAACATAAAAACTAGGTAATTGTCTCGATGTACGCACAGTATTCTCATGACATTCACCCATATGTGCAATATATCTCTAATGCAGCCCAATATACAAGACATAAAAATCTAATAATATGTGCTGACATAAACGCCAGATCTGTGCTGTGGCATTCAGGAACCACAAATGATAGAGGTAGGATTGTCAATGATACCATCTATACTAATCGTCTTCATGTTATAAACAAGGAAGGACAACCACCTACCTTCCAAACTAATACTTACCAGCATAGCAATGTAGATATAACATTGGCAAATAGTAATGCGTTGCCAAGTATCACAGACTGGACAGTTTATGAGGGACATACCGAAAGTTTTCACAATGTTATAATTATTAAAGCAAATACTTTAAATGGTGAAAACGACACCAATAGAGGCAGATTCATATTGAGGAAAGCAAATTGGGAACATATGAGACAAATACTACGAGACTATCAATTATCGTAGCTTACACGAACTGTCCATTACAAGATACATAAATTGACATAACTTATACAGGATGCGCAACATAGAGCAATATCATTCACTAAGCAGTCAATAAAACCAAGATCTAAAATTCCATGGACTCAAGAACTAACCAGATCACGGAAAAGAACCCGGGAAACTAGAAAGCATTGCCAAAAGGCAAATAATGCGAGAGAAAGAGAAATACGGCAACTAATATACAGGCAGGCTAAGGAACAATATAGAAATGAACTAATTAAAACAAAGAAGCAACATTGGGACAATTTTGTACAAGACCAGCTTCAAGATAATCTGTGGGGATCCCCATATAAAATCCTAACGGAAAAAATTAAAACACCAGTGGTGTTGTCAACATTGAAACAAGACAATGGGTCGTTAACAAACGGTTGGAGGAATACTGCTGAGTACCTTCTACACAAACTTTTAGCGGACGATAATATGATGACTAACGAAGAAATACATATTGAAAAACGAGCCGAACTAGAACTAGACTACTCTACTGAGACGGTAATATGTCCATTTGCTCAGGAAGAGGTTGCTAGGGCCATAGGTAGACTTAGGAAAAAGAAAGCCCCTGGGCCAGATGGTATATATGCTGAAGTGCTACAACAGATTGCTCCACAGATAATTCCCTTTTTAACGGAGACGTTAAATGAAGCATTACAGCTAGGGAAAGTCCCAGCTAGCTGGAAGACCGCTAGTGCAATAGTAATAAAAAAAATCGTAGGATAAAGATCCCACCGACCCTGAATCATATCGCCCTATATGTTTAATAAATACGCTGGCAAAAGTCCAAGAACGGTTACTATGCAATACGCTTCAGGCACATCGTGAACATATGGGGCTGAATCCACACCAATACGGCTTTCCCAAGCATAAATCAATTGATGATACCATCAATAAGACCCTTAATTTGGTGTACCAGACAAGTACGTGATGTCTATTATGATCGATATCTCAGGTGCATTCGATAATTTGTGTTGGTCGGCCTTGTTTGCACGTTTGAGACAACTACAAGTGCCACCAGCTTTATATTACAGCTTACGAGACTATTGGACAGGTAGAGTTGTCGAGTGGAACGCGGGAGACCGAAAAGTAATTAAACGCATTACCAAAGGATGTCCACAAGACTCCATTTGTGATCCCATCTTTTGGGATATCACATTTGAACCCTTGCTTGAATTAGTAGATGCCAACGAGAATGTCGACGGAATTGTGGCCTATGCCGATGATTTGCTGGTGGTAGTGTCAACTAACTCAAGGTTAAAACTAGATCGCACCACAGAAAACATCATACATCTTACTCAAAGGCGGGCTTACGAGAAACCCATCAATAAATTTAGGAACCATGAACATAGCCAGGAAGAAGTCAACTAGATATCTTGGAATAATAATTGATGAAAAACTTTCTTTTAAAGAACATATAGAAAAAAGGCAGATAAGGCTGAAAAGATATTACAGAAGATAACCAGAATAAACACCACCGAATACAGATTGCCACTAACGTATATGAAGATCTGTCACTGTGCCATATTTGAATCGGTCATATCCTTTGCAGCTAGTCCATGGACGCATAAACTGCGATTGATTTCGAACAGGATTATCATGAGACACAGACAGAGAGGAGTACTCTTACGCTTATCAGGTGCTTTAGGCACTGTACCCCTGGAAGCCCTATGTATGGTCATGGGTATGTACCCAATAGATATAACTATCAGATATCGAGATGCAGGACTGTAATTCAGTCGAACTGGGACAGAGCCGCCTTACGTCTGGCAATAACAGGCAGCAGACGCGGCTAAAAGTAAGTCTTATATGCATACCTAAAAGAAAAGATAACACATGTATACAGGATGTTACAAAAAGGTACGGCCAAACTTTCAGGAAACATTCCTCACACACAAAGAAAAAACATGTGTTATGTGGACATGTGTCCGGAAACGCTTAATTTCCATGTTAGAGTTCATTTTAGTATTTCTCTTTAAATGTAAATTGAAATAATTCGTACAGACAATTGTCAAAATATCCAATTGTTTCAAATTCAAATGTTCAAATGTTTGTATAGCTTATGGGACCTAACTACGGGGTCATCAATCCCTAAACTTAAAAACTACTTATGAACTAACTAATACTAAGGACGGCACAAATATCTATGCCCGAGGGGGGGGGGGGATTCGAACCCCCGACCGTAGTGGCCGTGCAGACCGTGACTGGAGCGCCTCAGTCCCCTTGGCCACCGCGGCCGGCCCCAAACTGTTTCGTTAGTATGTACTGTACTTCCTCGATTCACCGCCAGTTGGCCCAATTAAAGGAAGGTAATGTTGTAAGAGTACACCTATCACTATATCTTACAGTTTGATTTAACGTAATGTATATATTGTCTTAAATTTGTTTATTTCATGTATTTTTCATCTAACGTCATTTTCTATATTGAATCATTTAGTGTAAACATGTACTATAAGTGTAAACCCGCATGAATGCACGGACATTCTTATGCTGTTAAGTTAGCAATGCGCCAGAGAAAATGTTGAACCTGTTGTAAAGACTGTCTTTGGTACAGAAGTAGTAGCTGTGAGTGTCGCGCTGCTGAAGCAGCTATAGCGGACTCGCTATAGTAAACACATAAATGTTTTGTTGATGGTGCAGAGGCACGGTAGGCGCAGTGTGGCGCGAGTTTAATGCAATTGCAATAAGCCTGAGAGGCGTACTGTCTAATGTATTGAAGGTAGTGTGAAATAAGTTTATTTATACTCGAAAGTGATCAGAGTAATGTTTTTTCATGTGTGCAATAAAAGTAATTGTTTGGTATCAAGTCTATTGTCACCGAGTGTGATCGTTGTTGTAGTAAGAGTACCTAATGTAATCATATCTGTCTTGTACGGACTTCACGACGAAGACGACGAAAGCAGATGAGTACTTTTGTAACATTTTATTTTGTATGCGTGTAAATGTAGTGTCAACCCAATCAGAACTTTGGTTCAATTATACATGACTTATTTTGAAACCAGTCTTAATTTTGTAAGTAGTTGTAGTCACCCCATTATCACCATTATTAGATTATGTTTTTATGCAAGCCTGTACATTGACTAACAAGTTCAATCATTTTCAAAGTAATTACGATCAGTTTTAAAGAAATTGCTAGACGAGTTAAAGAATTGCTAAACGTGTTACAACCACAGACACTAGTAATTAAATTGCAAGAGAGTTTGCAAGTAAAGTAAAGTTGGTTTCATTTGTATAGAAAGTAACCAGGCTAACAGTATTCAAAGTATTATAGTAGTTTTACCAGACTTGACGAAAGTAATTTCTATGAAATACGTAAAATGCCAGACTCTGCTTAGCCAGTTACAGGCGTACGCTACCCAGGCCCTGGAACCAATTAATCAAAAATAGTTCACGTAAAGTTTTATAAGGAAGTTGACTGCTTTAAAGAATATTATCAAAATTATTGAGTACTTTGACTGTAGTATTTGTGAAGCTCATTGCCCCACGGAGTTTCACAGTACTGACTATTATCATTGCAATCAGAGTCTATCAGCTATTAAGATTTTGATTATAACACGAACACGCCATCACCACTACATGAATTCTGACACATTTATTAGTGAAGTTGTGCTGTTCGTGAAACGTAAGAGGTGCTAGTTGGAGGCTGCAGTCAATGCTAAGTCAGATAGGGCCAAGCTTAATTAATTACCACAGTGACTGTTTCAAGTTAATTAATATCACTTCCTTTTTATTCCAAATTTTAACTTTCACTGCGAAAGTGTTGTTGCGACCCATTAGTTGTGATTTGCTGCAACATTCAATAACGAAATTAATATTACTAGAGTACATCATTACGCATTCTGAATTTTGAGATTTTTTGACAACCTCCAACAGGTAATTTTCTTACAATGTTGACTTCAGTGCTTGTGTTGACATGCGACTCTTTGCTCTACAGTACTAGCATCAAGCAAATCAGTACGTAGCATCAACTGGTTAGTGTTCATCACGAACGTGGTTTTGCAGTCAGTGCAATGTTTACAAGTGTGGAGTTGGCAGATGGCCATTTGATGTATGGATTAGCACGGGGCAATAGCCGTGGCGCGGCACGTTTGTATCGAGACAGATTTCCAGAACGAAGGTGTCCTGACAGGAAGACGTTCGACGCAATTGATCGGCGTCTTAGGGAGCACGTAACATTCCAGCATATGACTCGCGACTGGGGAAGACCTAGAACGACGAGGACACCTGCAATGGACGAGGCAATTCTTCGTGCAGTTGACGATAATCCTAATGTCAGCGTCAGAGAAGTTGCTGCTGTACAAGGTAACGTTGACCACGTCACTGTATGGAGAGTGCTACGGGAGAACCAGTTGTTTCCGTACCATGTACAACGTGTGCAGGCACTGATTGGCCTCCACGGGTACACTTCTGCGAATGGTATATCCAACAATCCAAATTCTAAAATAAGCTCTAACATGGAAATTAAGCGTTTTCGGATACATGTCCACATAACATATTTTCTTTCTTTGTGTGTGAGGAATGTTTCCTGAAAGTTTGGCCGTACTTTTTTGTAACACCCTGTATATTTGGATTTCTTCTTGGTGTGGCAATTTTCATGGCCAGTAGTTTGATCACATATTTGAACTTCGGTACATTCTCACGTGTTTCTATTGGTGTTACTAGAGGTGAATTTGTATATGTCAGTTAAAAATGGTCTCACGGGAGTGGCCGTGCGAACTAAGGCGAGCAGCCGATTCCCGTCGGAAACTCGAGTCCTTCCTCGGGCATGTCTGTGTGTGTGTGTGTGTGTGTGTGTGTGTGTGTGTGTGTGTGTGTGTGTGTGTGTGTGTTGTCCTTAGCTTAAGTTTGCAAGTCTAGGTAGCAATGCCCGCTACAGTTCGGTCCCACACCTCGTATAAAAAAGTAACCAGAGTAAAAAATGTACGCCTAAAGTGTGAAGCGATCCACCAGATCACCGTAGCGCGTGAAGCGAGCAGTCTTCACCAATTCCGCCAGCCAGGATGTGCATCGGACGTACAAAAGTGTCACGATTCCCCTTGAAAATGTCCTCCGCAGATTGGGTCGAATCGTAAGGTTTCAGTAATAAATCCATAAGACCAAGGCATGAAAGACCGGAAATTTTTAGTAATATAAACCAGCATTATGCTGTTGTCATATCAGTGGCTTTTACACACGCTTGTAGCCATCATATCTCCAATTCCATGCTACTATAAACTTTCAGTATATTAGGAAATTTCTTAATTCGAGAAATAAAACTGCAAGGTGTAAAATTTCCCAGATATTTTGATTATTACCGTCATTATTGCCAATATTATATACGTTGTTGCTGCACTTGTGCTTTAAAAACATTTTAAAACGGGGAATTATTTAGTTTTTTAATATTAGACATTTGCAATTATTCTTTCATTACATTAAATCTAAATTGATTGATGATATCACGTTGCCTGTCTTGATTTTTACTTGCATTTACAACGGCTGTTGTAATATGCTAAAACGAGAAATTAATGCTAAAAGCCAAGGGATTTGTCGATTTCCAT
Source organism: Locusta migratoria (assembly GCA_026315105.1). Lineage (NCBI taxonomy): Eukaryota > Metazoa > Arthropoda > Insecta > Orthoptera > Acrididae > Locusta > Locusta migratoria. The sequence continues at coordinate 964,744,931 of CM048744.1, forward strand.
ATTTCAAGTTCTTTTTAAAAATGAAATGTGACTGAAGATCTACATTTTTCGTTGCAATCAGCTCAAAGTCTTAAATTTTGTATAGTACATATTTTCGCATAATTTGTATAGCTTTATTATCTACTTCAACGATGTAGAAAAGTATCTCACAATTTCAAAACTCGTAAGCGATTCATTGACTTTAAACACAGTCGCCAACTAGTTTAAGTTGCTAATGGAACAACAATCATGTAAACTTATTTCCAGACCAAAATGCACTTCAGACACGGTTTGGCGACATCCTTAACTCGGAACGAGTTAATTTCCACAGGCACTAAATCGATAAACTCACTGAGCATTGTCAGAATTTTTCAGATAATATGAGAGAATACTGGATTTAGCTAAATATGTTTTGACGGAGAGGTTTTATTAATAATATTCCCCTACTGATGCAAAACCCGGGTTTTAACAGAGGGTGGGTTTGCTCGTAGTTGGGAGCTCCTACGTTAGGAGGGCAATGGAGTCACTTAGGAAGATGGCTTCCAAAGAGGGGAAGAAGGCCAACGTGCACTCCGTGTGCATACCGGGTGAGGTCATTCCAGACGTGGGCCTCTGGTACAGAGCCGAGTGGAGGGTCTCAATCATAGGCTCAGAAAGTTCTGCGACCGTGTAGTCTGCAGATTCCTCGACTTGCGCCAGCGGGTAATGTGTTCCGGTTTCCGCAGAATAGGTCAGAAGTCCATTACACACAGGAAGCGGCTACATGGGTGGCGGGAGCTTTGTGGCGTGGACTGGGCGGTATTTTAGGTTAGAGGGCATCGGCAATACGCAGAAAGGGTTTCATCCTCGAAGGGTACAGGTCAAAGAACAGACGAACAAAGACCTAAAAACCATTGGTCAAACGTAAATTGTTGTCGCTATTTGAGGAAAGTATCAGAGCTTCAAGCGCTAATAGTACAGAATCTCAAATCATTACAGGTACCAAAAGCTGGCTAAAGCCGGAGATAAGTTCGGTTGAAATTTTTACTAAGGGGCAAATGGTGTTCAGAAAAGATAAATTGAATAAAATAGGTGGTGGCGTATTTATTGCTATCACAAGCAGTTTGTCTTATAGCGTATTGAAGTAGATAATTCCTGTGAGCTGGTATGGGTAGAGGTTATATCTGACAACAAGAATAATAATTGCCTCTTTTTCCCGACCTCCGGACTCAAATGTTTCGATTTGTAGCGATACATTAATATTTTTTTATTGAAAATTATATTTGCGACGCTTGTCGCTACCATCCGTTCTCTCTGCCAATAAATCTCTGATTATCCTTGTTTCAAGTAATACATTCAACTATTTCAAACGATCTGGAGAGAAAACGGAATCGCTTGTCGTCTTTCGTTTTTCTACCTGTATACTGAGCGGACGTATTTTACTGGACCTCCTGAATTATGTAAGTGTGAGCACTGGTTAGCATCCTTTAACGTAATAAATTTTAAACTTCATTTGAAATTTCTATTTTATTTAAATAATGACTATTTCTTCTCATCTTTCATTTAATTTATGACTTGATTTTCAGCAATATTAGTAAATTGATGGTTGGTCATTGTCGCCTATGTTTCATGATGACGAAAGAACATTCTCGATGCAAAATTTATTTACTTTCATTTTATATTAAAAATTGAATTCAATGCCTGCAGGAAATCTTCATTCTGTTAAAAGCGAAGTCCGATAATTTCTTTAACTTTCGATAACCATGGTGACCAAAATTGTACACGGTCTTAAAACTTTAATAATTAATAGCGATGAAACCAAGTATCCGTTTACGGGAACGAAGATATTAATCAATTCACAGAGGTTCAACTGCAGTGTCACGGCTTCCATCAATGAGTGCCTACCAGGTAACTGATTCCGCTGTTTTGTATCTAATGGTGCTTTCTGGTGTTGTCTTAATTTTTAACTTACATTGCTACTGAGAACTGTCGGCGGAATCTTTTGTGGTCTTTTCAGTGTATTACCCATTTAAAAAATTAATATTCATTGCTGATCTTAGGCTTAGTTAAATTTCAATTCCGGTTTCAACTTTGATATTGTGACAACACCAGCGATAAAATCCAGAAAAAAAGTATCATTACAGATTGCAGAAATGTACAAAGAAAGCTTCGAGCAAATTTCAAAAGCGTTCCCAAAGCATTCAATTTTAATTGGTGGCGACTTTAATATACCCTCGCTATTTTGGAAAAAAAAAGAAAAAAAAAACATGTTTAAAACCGGAGGCAAGCATAACCGTACTGAACGCATTCTCAGAAAATTGCCTCGAGTAGTTAGTTCATGAACCCACTAGAATAGTAAATCGTTGTGAAACATTCCTGACCACCCAGGAGCTAATAAAGAGCATCAAAACAGAGACAGGGATTAATTGAACACAGAGTTGTCGTAACGGCAATGATTATCGCATTTCCCATGTCTACCAAAAGTGAACGAAAAATATATCTATTCAAAAAAGCAGTTAGAAATTCGATTAATGCTGAGAGAGAATCTCTAGTCTTTCGAAACTAACAGCATTAGTGTAGATAAGATGTGGCGTAAGTTCAGAAAAATAATAGCAGCAATCATTGAAATATTTATACCAAACAAATCAACAAAAGAGAAGTCTGACCCGCCGTAGTACACAAAACAGGTTAGATCACTCTTGCAAAAGCAAAGAAAAAATGCATCCCGAATTTAAACGGACACAAAATCCTCAAGACTGGCAGTCTTACAGAAACTCTAAATTTAGTTCGAACTTCAATGCGAGAAGCTTATAATAGTTTCCAAAACGAAACCCAGTCACGTAATTTGGTAGAGATTACTAAGAAATTCTGGTCATTTGTAAAGTATACTAGCGGCACTTGCGTGCATATGTAATATCGCCAAAGCTCTGCGATTCGATTCGTGATTTCCTGTCAGAAAGGACTCAGTATGTTGTAATTGACGGCAAGGCATCGAGTAGAACAGAAGTGATATCTGATGTTTCCCAGGGAAGAGTTGTAGGGTCCCTACTGTTATTTATTTTTAGAAACGATTTAGGAGACAATCTGAGTAGCTTTCATAGACTGTTCGCGGATGATACTGTCGTTTATCGGTTAGTAAAATCACCAGGATATCAAAATCAACTGCAAACTTATTTAGAAATCAGCAATGTGCAAATATGGCAGTTCACCTTTAATAGTGAGAAGTGTGAAGTCATCCACATGACCACTAAAACAAAACCGTTAAACCTCATTTACAGGATAAATCAGTCAAAAGCACAGGCGTTAAATTCAACTAAATACCTAGGAGTAACAATTACGAACAACGTAAATTGGAAATATTGTACGGAAAGTGAACCAAAGGCAACGTTTCGTTGGCAGAACACTTGGAAGATGCAACAGTTCTACTAAATAAACTGCCTACACCACACTTGTGCGGCCTATTTTGGAGTATTGCTGCGCATTGTGGGATCCCCACCAAGTGGATCTGACGGGCGATTTAGAGAAAGTACAGAGATCGGCATCTCGTTTTGTATTATCACGATATAGGAGAGAGAGTGTCACGGAAATGATGCACACGTTAGGGTGGAAATCATTAAAAGAAAGGCTTTATTCATTGCAATGAGTTCTAATTGCGAAATTTCTTTCACCAAATTTCTCTTGCAAATGCGAACATATTTTGTTATAACCCACCTTCATAGGAAAAAATGAGCATCAAAATAAAATAAGAGAAATTCAGTATGAATTGCAGAGTATTTATGTTGATATACGAGGTGCGTCCAGAAAGTAAGTTTCGTTTGGTAATAAAATGAAATTGTACACAGATACAGAAGAAATTTTTATTGGACAAAATTCTACAACTCGTAAACTACTTTTCCACATAACTGCCGAAATTTTGTAGGCATTTGTCATAGCGTGGCACCAGGTTTTGTATACCTTCTTCATAGAAATCTGCTGCCTGTGTCTTCAACCAGTTGGAAGCAGTTTCTTTCAGCTCGTTGTCATTGGTGAAGTGATGGGCACTAATTGTAAACCTACGGTTTTCCTGGATCTTGTCATCAATCGCGTGAACCAGTTCTTCTGTAACCAAAGGTGAACGCCCTCTTCGTTCTTCATCGTACACATCACTACCCCCGCCATTGAACTGTCGGACCCATCTTCTCACCATCGAATCACTTATCGCATTTGGTCCGTAAACATCGCAAATTTGCCGATAAATTCCACTTCGTTTCACTTTCCTCACATTCAGAAGCCGAATCACCGACGTGATTTCACAGCCGGCGGAATTTTTAATCAACGCCGACATTTCAAACAGTCACAACAAAGCGTACGTAACTGACAGCGATCTCCAAATGACGCACGTTCTTCTCCTTGATACACATCGCCTACAGCGCATGTGCGGAACTGCAATCTCAGCGCTGCAGCGGAGATCAATTGAAACAGAACTTACTTTTTGGACGCGCCTCGTAGATGTAGATGCTTGTAGCTCTGTTACAAGAAAGCTAAAAATTTGACCTTCAGGAAGATTTGATCCACAAACAAAAAGCACGTTCTCTTCAAAAGTGAGGGTGGTTTTTTCTTCTTCCTATTATTATTATAATTATTTTCTACTTGCAATAACCTTTCTGAACTCAAAAATACGAATTAATAAATGGCACCACCTTAAATACAAAACACATTACTGAATAGAAAAGTCAACCGCATTTCTCTGTGGCAGCCATGAAATAACTCGTCGGCCACAGAGCTGCCAAACGAAATGTACATTGTTGCCAACTCTCCATTAAACAAGCGACAGTGACCAGTGTTCTTTCATCGCATTTCTGTAACTATGAGCTGCGTCCAAAACGTAGTTATTAATTAGATCCATATACACCGATAACAACGCGAACATCATAAATTACAGCAAAAGTTATTTGAACTGCAGCTGTGGTAGGTGTTTTTCTTTTTCTGCCTTAAGCAGACTGCAGACTGAGTACTCCATTCATCATCAGCGACTTGCTTTTCGAGCATCACTTGACGCTGTTATAGCTATACTATACATTTTATGTTTTATACTTGAAAATAATTTGTCTTATGAATACTTTGATTCGCACTACCTGTAACACATTCACACACAAATGTAAGGACGACAGTAAACTAAATACCAAACGCGGATGATCATGAACAAATTTTATCACCATCATCATCATCATTAGAGACTGATTATGCCTTTCAGCGTTCAGTGCGGAGCATAGTACCTGTAATAAAATTCCTCCATGATCCCCTATTCAATGCTAACATTGATGCCCCGCCTGATGTTATGCCTTTTACTTCAAAATCATTCTGTCCCGAATCTAAGTACTTCCTTCTTGGTTTACCTCGATTCCTCTTACCCTCCGCTGCCGAGCTCATGAGTCTCTTAGGTAACCTTGCTTCTCCTATGCGTGTAACATGACCCCACCATCTCAGTCTGTTCGCTCTAACTGCTTCATCTATGGTGTTCATTTCAAGTTTTTCTTTGATTTCCTCATTATGGACACCCTCCTGTCATTGTTCCCATCTATTAGTACCTGCAATCATTCTTGCTACTTTCATATCTGTAACCTCTACCTTATGAATAAGGTAACCTGTATCCACCCAACTTTCACTCCCATACAACAAAGTTGGTCGAAAGAAAGAGCGGTGCACTGCCAACTTAGTCACGCAAATTTTAGAATCTACAAAAAAGTTTCCATTCAGAAAACAAACACTGCAAAGACATGTTCCCAATGACTGAAAAATAGGATTTAAAAGTCATCGACAATTGAAAAGAGCGGATAATTGCACTGCATGTTCGGTTCCAGTTTCTGATTACATGGAAGTAGAAGCAGGTGTGAGAGAAAGTAATAAAGGAACAAAATGTCGCTCTAGTTCTGTCTTGTGTACGTAATTTGTCAGCAAGCTGTTATTCACTGTTCAAAAATCAAAGGTAAGGAAAGTATCGTCTACGTCTAATGATTACAATGTAACTAGTAGTGATTCTTTGACAATAAAAGTGAAAAGCACGTGATGATTGAAATTTCTAATTTTGTGACAACCACATAAATGGAGGAAAGAAACAAGAAGAAATTTCCCTTTGTGTGGACGGGTTGGAATTTCTATGCATTACTTCGTAGTTGATGTGGTATTTGCTTTGTTCCTTTCCAAGTTGTTTCAAACTGTCGAACCCTCTAGGCTATCATAATATTCTTACGATAATTATTGAAGAGTAATTTCTTGACTATTTCAATACTTGACGCCGAATCTAGCCCAGTAGTAGACGCTTATTGTTTCGTCTTAGGGACTATGGGAAATGCTTATGAAAGATTTTAAGATAGCTCCTGCTAGCCTTAACCTGTCTTCCCATACAAGTACTCTTCGTCTCTTTTCTGAGATTCGTAACTGAGAGCGAAGTTTACCAACTTATTTCGCTTTTGCTACCCATGTAGTGGATACCGTAAACGACAATGCTTGTGGAAGAACTTATTTATGTTCCTCTAAATTCATTACTTCACCAACTTCAAACTGTTCAGGTCACTGGCTGAAACAAGTTTCGCTTCACTGCTCCTCAGTCTGGTATGAATTGAATGAAAAATAAAACAGTTCCTGTAAAGATACAGGAACCAAGACTATACATCATTCAAATCAATACCCTGATTTGTGTTGCTGGGGATACATGGATGAAAGGAAAGTCAGAAAAAATTTGTTTTTCTAGAAAACCATTTAACACTATGCCCCCTATAACTCCCAGAGGTCATTTTGATCCCTACAATTTAGCAAAAATCTTATGAACAAATAATTAGAAATGTTTATGCATTTATTATATTTTAATGTTCACAAGATATGTACGCCTCTTCAGCAACAGAATTGTGAATAATGAGGACAGATTACAAATCATATTATTTATTGATACATAAATAAATTTCACTGAAACTGGTAAGAAGCCAAACGAGTTCTAAATGCATCAAAACTAAACTTTTCACGTTTACAACAATTTTAGCTACTTCATTGTTTTACATAATTGACACATTTATATTCAATTTTGTTTGTATATTTCCATGAACCAACTATTTACACATAGCGCACTTGGAAATAATTTCATTACATTTGCCGAATTTCACATTTACAGCGTTTCTGTGGCGGTTTGTCTTCATCCTCATTTTCATTATTTCCATTATTTTCTGTGGTCATATGACGAAAGCGATGCTTTACATGCTCAGGGCATAGTTCATCTGCAAGCTGCTGAATAAAATGACTTCTTTTGAGCTTCTTCTCAGTAACAGCCCAGAATATAATACATACGAGTATATTCATTCCTGACAGGTCAGGGATATTGTAGAAGGAATGTACTGGCCGTCTTCTTGAGACAGCCTTGACTGAATACTGCTCGGTCATTGCAACTCCAAATTTTATTTTCTTATAATAATAACGACCTATGGAGATGTGTGGTTTTTTTTTCTAAGACTTTTTTCCCTTTTTTTATACCATAGACTGTCAAGCATATACCATCATGTTGTAAAACTTTTGTCGATTGCAGGGAACACTTCACAGCATGTGATATTTGTCTTCTTGCTCTATTTACTGTTTCTACAGTGGAGGTTAATCCTTCTTTCAGTTTTTTCACTAGTTTGCGTGAAATGAGGTGAAATAATTGTCTGAAGTAACATTTCTGTCTTTGTCCAAATGTTTCCATAAGAAGCATCACTGCATAATCTAAAACCCTTTCGTCTTGGGATCGTTTAGTATTCTTACGAATATAAGGAAAATCATTACATATATATTTGCTTTCAACGTCTATAGGTAACCATTACTTTTGCCCATACACGTCAGGCCTTGAAGATATAAATTTTGTGAACGGGCACCCAGTTTTACTTTGGGAGAGCTGATGATCTATTGTTATGCCAGATCTAGGTTTGTAATACCTTGTATAGCTTTTTATGAATTTGTTCCAAAAAGCAGAAAGCAATACAGACTTGTTACTCTCTAATCGTACATTATCTCTGAATATCTGCGGTTCCTGCTCTTTCTCCGAATCGTCATAAAAAAGTTCGACACCATGTGAATCACACTCCAAACTTTTTTGTAACTCTGCAAGAATCTCTTCGTCACATAACTACTTTTAGCATTTTATTTCAGTCTTCACATCATAATAAACTTTGAAAGAGTAATTATTACAAGCGAATGACGACCAATATCGAAATGATTCCATTTTTGTCATTTCATGCCGCAAAAATATGAACGAAAGTACATTATTGCACCACGACATAAAGTCGCCGACACTTCTGAAAGAACGAGATGATTTGAAGGCGTAACAATAAACAAAATTATAGTTTTATGTGAAAGGGTCAATATGACCCCTCTGGTCGAAGAAAGTGATAATCAGTTGGGGAAAATGCGCTTTTTTCCAGTATAATGAAATTACATGACAAATGAATAAATGTCGTGTAAGGAATGTTGCCCTAACAATTCTTCAAAACACAGCTAGAACTTAAAAACCGAAAAGAGTAATTTTGATCCCCGTGGGCGTTTAAGTGTTAAAGTCAGTCGATTTTTCTGCATATTATAAAACAAAATGGTTTATTGATTTTGTAGCAAACGCTGTATAATTGCCCTTCCGAAAATCAATCGTGTTATACATTCGCTCCAACTGCTTCTCATCCTTGCTCTCTCTCGCTCTCTCTCCCTCTCTGCCTACCTCGCCATCTCCTTCTCCCCATGTCCTTCCACTCCACCCCCTCTTGTTCCTCCCTTCCCTATCCATCCCGCATCTCAGGCCATCTCCTACTTGCCTTCCTCCTGCCTTCCATCTCCTCCTTCCTCTGACCATTTATGCTCCTCTCTCTTACTCTCGCCGTGGAGGTTCGAGTCCTCCCTAGACATGGGTGTGTGTGTGTTGTCCTTAGGTTAGTTTACCTAGGTTTAAGTAGTTGTAAGCTACGGACTGATGACCACGCAGTTTGGTCCGAGACATTTGAACATTTCTCTCTTACTAATTTCCTTTTTCCCTTATGGTTGCTATTCCGAATTAAGAAATAAAAAATTACGAACTTAATTCGAATTTTGTGGTACAGATGACAAATGAGCCTGCTCATACATAAAAGTAAACGAAATAATGGATCCAATAAGCAAGATTGTTTAAAGACTTCATTATTGTGAGGTTTTCATTTCTACTGCTGACATCATCAACCTAGCAGATTTGGACTCTTATGTGTGTATTACTGCACGACGACTTAAAACGTCCCTAATAGAGATTTTTACGAAAGGTTATTACTATTGTGGGTCTTTTTTACCAAAGCTTCGCACTGGTACACGGTCAGCAATTGCTGGTGCCTCTATTTTCAATGATCATTTATTAGTGTTGGAGATTTTAATGATCATGCAGAAGGAAATGTTTACACACTTCAAAGCATCACTTTCTTTTGCAACTGTTAACGTCTGTGTACGTATATGATTTTTAATTTGCGTACATCTGTAACAAATTTAAAAATATCGTTGGGCTCATTGTTTAATTATTACAAATGAGAATTTTTCGTGTTGATTATGATTCCACAGTGATTTAATGACTGACTTTTCTAGAGTACACAAGTGATTGTGCTTCTGACTTTTACCTATTTATATTAACCTCAAACAAGAGCTAATGAACAATTATAGCGTTAGAGAACTTATGGGTGCACGAGCTATCCTCGCAATACTTAAGTACTTGTTTTCTGATTTGCATTATTTATCGTACACTTTCCTTTTGGTATTTTATTCATTATTTACTCACAAATTTTGTAATTAGAATTCTGTAAACTGTATACTATCTCGTTTCACTGTCAGACATCTGTGGGTTGCATGGTCTCAAGAAATTTGACAAATCTGTATATATAAAAATGAATGGTTGTTCGTTAGTCTCGCTAAAACTCAAGAACGGATGAACCGATTTGGCTAATTTTAGTCTTGAAATATTCGCGTATGTCCAGGGAAGGTTTAAACGGTGATAAAATATGTCCATAAAAGAGGAAAATCGGGAAAAACTGAAACAGCTTTTTCCAGTGAGCTATCAATACCGTTCATCCAATTGCGATAAAATTTTGTACATTCTATGTTGAAAACTAGAGGAAGGTTCGCATCAAATAAAAATTTGGAAAAGTCGCCTGGAGAATAGGAAAATTTAGGAGAAACCGAAATCGAATTTTTTCTTTGAATAAAAATCAATTGCCACATGGTTGTAAGAGCATCACTTGAGTACGGCTTGACAGGACAAGTTTGTATGAAATAATTTTTTTGGAAAATCAACCGGAAAATTGGAAAATTTGAGAAAAAATGAAAGTGCGTTATTCAATATGTTTTTGATTGAATTTAGCACAATAATTGACTATTCGCACGACGGAGAGGGGTAATTTTTTCCCGTTATGGTCTTGGATAAGTTTTCACTAAAGATAAATAAATATATAAATAATAGGGACAGTTAAAAAGGAAAGTCACAAAATTCGAACCAAGTTCCTTTTCCAGTGTGTATCTAAATATACTCAACGCTATAAGTTGAGAACCGTTCATCCGATTGCGATAAAATTTTGATCATTTGAAGTTCAACGAAAGATGAACGTTCTTATGTACTACAGTTTTGGGAAAGTTACCCGTAACATTTGAAAATTCGTGACAAACTGAAAGAGGCTTTTTAATGGGATATCAGTATCATTCGTCTGATTGCGATAAAATATTGCATACTTCAGGTAACGTTCTTAGGAAATAAAAATTTGGAAAAGGTTCCCGGAGAATGGGAAAATATCAGAAAATATAGAAGGAAATATTTGTATGAAATATCAATACCATTCATCTGATTACGATAAAATATTGCACATTCAACGTTCAAATACATATTAGCAATTGCGAAGCATTGCCGGGTCGACTAGTAAGTGAAATAATGAAAAGGATGTAAAAACCAAATGTAAAATGAATTGTTACATTTCACTCTCTACTGTCATAAAATCCCCAATGTTTGTCGTGAAAGACAATCTTCGAAGTACAATCTTCCAAAGAAAAAGCACTTTCGTTATTCAAATCGAGAGTTAAGAGCAGCAGGAAACTGCCTCTAGCAGAATCTCTGTGCTAATTACATTTAGAATCTCCCTCGTCGCCGCCTTGAGTACCTCGTCTCTTTTATTTTATAGTTTACCTGAGGTACTTAACCTTTCAGCACCTTCACTGAAGCGCGCTCTTAACTGCCACGTTATTAAAAATTCAGTGTACTGTTTTACTGACTCATTAGTCATAATGCAAAGCGCCCTCGCCCTTCTTGCTTTACAACCAATGTCAAGCCTCAACATGACGTTCTCATCTAGTAGTAGTGGCGAAATTTCAGTTTGTCTTTCACACATTATTGTCCCACTTTAGGTTACGGTAGTAACACTAAAAGTGGGCCTTTACGATCGTCTTTTGACAGCTCGAAATTTAAATGAAAATAACGGCTTAACCATTCATCTGGCACGAAAATTGAATAACCGAATTTGTAAAGGAAAAAAATCTCTACAACTTTGCTCTCTTATGGTTTTTTTTCATATCTCGTATCGTTTCAGAGATATTTGCAAAAATAACAACGATTTTGGGATGTCTGCCTGTCTGTCTATCAGTAACGTGTTCCCTGTTTTTAAGACAAACCGTTCAACCGATCAGTACCAAATTTTACAGACATAATTGTAGGCCGCCAGAGAGCAGAACCTTCCTTTTTGAAATATTTCGGACAAAAAATACGGTAGTTAAACCCAAAAAAGCCGTTTGTAATTAATTGTAATTGCAAACGCACCGTTCATCTGACACGAAAATTAAATAACCTAATTGGTACAGAGGAAAACTCTTTACAACTTCGCTCAATTATGTTTTTTTTTTATATATCTTGCTTCGTTACAGAGTTATTTACAAAAATAACGGCGATTTGACGATGTCTGTCTGGCTGAATTCTTAGGTCGAACCGTTCAACCGATCGGCACCAAATTTTACAGACATAATTGTTGGCTACCAGAGACCAGAACCTCGCTTTTTGAAATATTTCGGACATGAAATACGTTAGTAATACCAAAAAAGACCCGTTTGTAATGTAATTTTAATTGCAAATAAACCGTCCATCTCACGCGAAAATTGAATAAACGAATTTGTAGAGGGGAAAATTCTCTACAACCTTGTTCCCTTATGTTTTTTTCATATCTCGTATCGTTTGAGACATATTTGCAAAAATAACGGAGTTTTGACACCCTACATCGAATTAACGAAAACCAGATGTCACGTGACATTCTTCGCCCAGAACTCTCTCTGGCATACACCCTCTCGTGTTGCGTATTTGATGATTTTCTTATTGTAACTTACACGTTGTCATTTCAAAGCAATGGCGCACTGAGTAATTAACAAAAACACGTCGTCCTTTGTACGATAATTGATAATCTAGTGTCTAAAAATGCCATATTAGCATCAGTTAACAACGGCCATCAATAGTATGAAATTAAGGAACTACAATTGCAAGTGATAGCTGTAGCGTAGTGGGCAACGGGTTGGACTGTAACGCTGAAGGTGAGTGGTTCGGAGCACTCCATTACCTAATTTTTTTTCCCTAAAATGGTTTCAGACAAACTTATTGATTAATTTTTTATTATTTAGATTATTATTTTGGTCCAAAATGTTTGCAAAAACTTATAAAACTACAAATCTAAAGTGGGCCGTAAAACACGTCAGTGCGACTTTTTTATTTCTTCTCTTCCTACGCCTTAGAAAAAGTCAGTTTCTGCAAATATCTGTAATCTAGTACTGGTAGACTGTTAATGACGCAACGAGAATAACTGAAAGCACTATTAAAATATATCTGAAATAATTTTCGTCAACCGTATATTTATGATTCGATTCTGGATAGATGTTGTTAAAACACGAATTTGTTAGAGGTATTTCATGTTGTTGTTGTGGTCTTCAGTCCGCAGACTGGTTTGATGCAGCTCTCCACGCTACCCTGTCCTGTGCAAGTCTCTTCATCTGAGAATAATTTCGGCAACCTACATCCTTTTGAATCTGCTTACTGTATTCGTCCCTCGGTCTCCCGCTATGATTTTTACCCCACACACTTCCTTCGAATGCTAAGTTGCCGATTCCTTGATGTCTCAGAATGTGTCCAACCAATCTATCCCTTCTCTCAGTCTCCAATTCTGTTGAGCACGTCGACATAGTTACGCGATCTGTCCATTTAATTTTCATCATTCGTCTTTAGTACCAGATTCCAAAAGCTTCTATCATTTTTTTTTGTCTGTACTCCTTATCGTCACGTTTCACTCCAAAATAATGCTTTCAAAAAGGACTTCCTAACATTTAAACTAATATTGGATGTCAACAACTTTCGCTTCTTCGGAAACGCTTTTCTTCCCATAGCCATTCTGTATTTTATGTCTTCTTTACTCCGGCCATCAGAAGCAATCTTGCTACCTAAATAACAAAACTCATCTATTACTTTTATTGTTTCATTACCTAATCTAATTCCTTCAGCATCGCCTGATTTTCTAACACTGCATTCCATTACCTTTGTTTTACTCTTGTTAATGTTCACCTTATACCTTCCTTTCAAAACACTGACCATTGCGTTTAATTGCTCTTCCACGTCTTTTGCTGTCTCTGACAGAATTACTATGTCGTCAGCAAACCGCAAGGTTTTTATTCCTTCTCCCTGGACTTTAATTCCCTCTCCAAATTTCTCCTTGTATTCCTTCACAGCTTGCTCAATTTACATATTGAACAACATTAGGGAAAGTCTACAACCCTTACTCCCTTCACAACCATTGCGACCCTTTCATGCCCTGAGACTCTAATAATTACTGTAGGCCTGAATTATTTTGCGAAGAGCATAAAAACTCCGGACACTGTTCAGAATGCAGCCTCGGTGTTTATAATATAGTGTACTCCCTGTAGGATGTGAGTAGCGGTGGCCGAGGACACTGAGGCGCTCCAGTCACGGTCTGCACGGCCACTACGGTCGGGTGTTCGAATCCCCCCTCGGGCATGGATATTTGTGCCGTCCTAGTTCGTAAGTAGTTCATAAGTAGTTTGTAAGTTTAGGGACTGATGACCACGTAGTTAAGTCCCATAGACTATACAAACATTTGAACATTATAATAAAGTATGTATTCGAGAAGATAGTTAATTGTATAATGTATTTATTCGGTGTGAATTGATTTATGCCCTGCATTAGGATCTAGATTTTGTTTAGTTACGGTTTTTCTATTCAAAGCAAAACATGTCCGAAAGAACAGACGCCCCTTTTGATCCTGCAGTTATTATCTATTCATATTCACGGAATGTATGACATTAACTGCGATTGGTTCCAGGTTGATAATACTAAGACAGGCCTAAAAGTACGAAGGCAGGGAACCGGCATACAGATGGGAGACGTAATAGTCACAGAGATTGAGGGAAGGAGTGTAGAATGTATATCCTATTCGCAGGCATATTTACCATTGCGAATCATTGCCAGGTACGCTAGTACTATTATATGACAACTCATGGTTTAAAGTAAATACAAAAAAAAAATCTCTTGTAGTCCCTACATATGGTCCTAGTTCGGTAACCTTTTAACCCAGTATCTGGTTGCTGGTTTAATGTTTGGTTTTATTCTATTCGGTTTATTGGGCACTTGCAGTGCCATTAGTAGTGTACACTAGTATGTGGTGTTTGATCGATTTGACGTCCTGTCATTATAACAGTTTCATGGTTTTATTTTAGTTTATCTTGTGGATGTTTACAATTACGTTTTTGGGGCTACGAAGATATATAGTCGTGTACAAATATACACCAGTGTAGTATAATGATAGGTTTTATGGTAACTTCGTTAATTTCTAGACATTCCCACTAGGCTTTATGATGGTTTTGGCACGCATGCCGAGTCACTTCATTTACCCTGTGACTTGTGGGCGAGTCCTTTTTACAATTTTACGATTCAGATAGGATTAGTACACTTTAGTTGATTTTGAGTGATGTGAATTTATAGCTAATCGCTCTTTTCATATGTGAATGTATAGGAACGATACCGTTTGATTATTGGTTTTGTCCACTGTCCATGTTATCCCCATAACATCGCCCTGGTTCCATATTACTGTTAGATGTACATCCCCATACTGTTTTAAATGTTTGACGACCATGAATATTATTCTTTTACAACGTTTTATAGCAGCATGGATATTATTCCATTATAGAGTTTTATGATTGACATAAAATATGTTTACTGACCATACGCTATTACGCTTTACAGCACCTATTACCCATACTCACCCACCACAATAGTACACTCCCTATAATATTATTATGGAATCCATGTTTTCTCTCCCCCCCCCCCCTCCCTCTATCCCGCCCTCACAACCCCTATCCACCATTTTTATTTTCATGAATACAAATATACTTTTTTTTTTTTTTTTTTTTTTTTTTTTTTTTTTTTTTTTTTTTTTTTTTTTTTTTTTTTGTGCTTCCAGGTTTGACAGTTTTATTATCACAGTTTTTATACACTTGGCTTCCTAATCGATGCTTAATAGAATTCCTAGTGCCTGCATGATTATTACAGGTTACTACAATGGCAATGGGTAGAAAAGCGTTTTTGAAAAAGAGAAATTTGTTAACATCGAATATTGATTTAAGCCTAAGAAAGTCCTTTCTGAAGGCATTTGTATGGAGTGTTGCCTTGTATGGGAGTGAGACATGGACGATAAACAGTGCGGACAGGAAGAGGATAGAGGCTTTTGAAATATGGTGCTACAGAAGAATGCTGAAGATTAGGTGGGTGGATCGCGTAACTAATGAGGAGGTACTGAACAGAATTGGGGAGAAAAGAAATTTCTGGCATACCTTGACTAAAAGAAGGGATAGATTGGCAGGACACATTCTTAGACATCAAGGAATTGTGAATTTAGCATTAGAGGGAAGGGTGTGGGGTAAAAATCGCAGAGGAAGACCTAGAGATGGGTACTGTAAGCAGATTCAGACAGATGTAGGTTGCCGTTCTTATGTGTAGATGAAGAGCCTTGCTCAGGATAGGGTATTGTGGAGAGCTGCATCAAACCAGTCTCCGGACTGAAGACCACAACAACAACAACACTACATTTCAGTGTAAATTCGGTATGGTGTAATGCTTAGCTATACTTTGATATTAATACAAGCAAGGTACCCTATGCCGTAACCATTTTGTATTAACCTTACCCATGACAATTGTTACGTGTATAATACATTATTTTACAACTGTCAGGTATTTTACAACCGTCCCTATGCGGACTATATAGTTACTTTCATATTCACCATACAGTTAATTAATTAATGCATAAAAATTAAAAACAAAATTACCCACACTTTGAACAATATCTAGGGCATATGTTTACAAGTAGCAACAAATGAATTTGTGGTAACATTTTTAACAGTTTGAGAGATAATGGGAAAAGTAAGTTATGTAGCTGATCAGTTACACTAAGCGTTAAAGGGTTAATTTGAATTAAAAATATATGCATTACAGATATGCAATCTCGTTCATTTCTGGGAACCAGTACACTGACTATACTTTTTTTTTGGGGGGGGGGAGGGATGATCATACCTTTCTATTTGTTCACCGTTTGTTTTTATCCATACAATAAGAAGGATCATATAAAAACTGAGTAGTTTGTTTATAAAAGCGTAACTAAAATTAACAGAGAAAGGAAAGGGAAGGGGCAGATAGGGGAAGCATAGAGGAAGGAGGAGGAGAGATGGACTAAGAGGAGAAGGGGCGGAGGGGGGAAGGAGCAGGTGGACAGGATGGAGAAAACAATAGCTTTCTCTCATGCGTAATTACTCGTTAGGGATCCACAGACGGTAATCCTTGTGATCTGTATGTTTATTAAAAGTACCAACAAAGAAAACAAGTTTTGTTAATCTACATAGATACGTACATACATCTACATATCGTAGATATTAAAAGAATCTATGAAGTGACTTTGCCGAAAAAGCATTCGCGCACGCCACGCCAGCGGTTCCAAATGTTCAAATGTTTGTACAGCTTATGGGACTTAACTACGGGGTCATCAGTCCCTAAACTTACAAACTATTTATGAACTAGCTAATCCTAAGGACGGCACAAATATCCATGCCCTAGGGGGGACCGTAGTGGCCGTGCAGAGCGTGACTGAAGCGCCTCAGTCCCCTCGCCCACCGCGGCCGGCCCAGCGGTTCCGCAGAGGAAGACCAAGAGATGGATGCAGTAAGCAGATTCAAACAGATGTAGGTTGACGTTCATATGTGGAGATTAAGTGGCTTGCTCAGGATAGAGTAGAGTGGAGAGCTGCATCAAATCAGTCTCTGGACTGAAGACCACAACAACAACAACAACAACAACAACAACAACAATGGGATACTTATTTCTGTGATTGTAAAGAGAATGTTTATAATACCGTGTTAATAATTACATCGAGTAAATATCATTGTTTTTATTTAAAAAAGACTCGGATCCTTTATCCACTGTTGTTGTTGTGGTACGTATGTTTTTAAGAATAATAACACAGGTCGACATGGATTCTGGGGTTTGGAAAGTAAGTGGTGTTCTTTACTAAATTTGCACCCCTGAATATGAAAATCATATCAGTTTCTTTCCATCACCCTCAGTTTTTTTCTTCACAGCTACCCCCCTCCAAACCTACCATTGGCTGCGAAATCTGTGTTATGTAGTGTCCACAACTACAGAAATGTGGCAACGCTGCATTTTTTGTGTGAAGGTGAAGCAGAGGGGGCTAATGAGCTTGGAGCTGACGTCCCATTATCGCCACAGAAATCAGTGAGTGGGTGCTACAGCTTCAAGAAGGTGCTTTCGCGCTTTGTTGTGAGTGGCGGTATTTCACTGAAGGTGTGATAAAAATGTCAGGAAGGCAGTGCGGGAATAGCCCAGATACATTTTGTTATATCTCTGGAAATTATGTGATACGTGCAAGACATCGACAAATAACAAAATTTGTGCAGAAGTCATATTTTGCATATTTCGTCATGAAGCTCAGCGATCAGGACAAGTCATTTGCTCTACATATTGTGTGCCATACATGTGTGGAGCAGTTAAGGAAATGGAGTGAAGATAAAATCAAGTGCTTGAATTTCGCAATTCCTATGGTATGGCGTGAACAGAAGAGTCATGTTGATGACTGTTACTTCTGTATGACGAATGTAACGGGATACAACAGAAGAAACATGAAAAACATATCGTATCCAAACTTAGATTCGGCAATTAGACCTGTTCCTCATGGCCCAGGGCTACCAATGCCCTCTCCACCAACATCAGTGGATTCTCTTGAATTTTCTGAACCAGATGTAAGTCAAGAAAGCAGTGAATCCGACTATTCTGAGTGTGGTACCGATAGTAGCCCAAAACCTCTTACTCAACCAGAACTTGATAATTTGGTGAAAGACTTAGGACTCTTAAAAGATGCAGCACAACTACTGGGATCACGTCTCCGTGAAAATAACTTACTTGCACACGGTACATCATATTCATTGTACAGAAATCGTGATAAAGATTTCAGGGAATTTTTTGTTGAAGATGGTTTAACGGTGTTCTGCAAAGACATCGCCGGATTAGTGATGAAAATGGGAGCTCAGAAGTATGAGAGTAAGGAATGGAGATTGTTTATAGATTCTTCAAAGCGAAGTTTGAAAGCAATGTTGCTACATATTGGAAATGACCTAGGATCCAATTGCGTATTCAGTACATTTACAAGAGACATACAATACCATGAAAATACTTCTACAAAATGTGACGTACGAAGAACACCAGTGGCTTGTGTGTGGTGACTTTAAAGTGATTGGCATTCTTATTGGTCAGCAAGCAGGGTACACTAAGATGCCTTGCTATATGTGTGACTGGGACAGTAGAGCTTATCATGAGCATTGAAGTAGGAGAGAGTGGCCTAAGAGGCAAAATCTGACAGTGGGATGAAAGGACATAGTGAATGAACATTTATAATTCATATGCCTTTCTTCCAATTCTTTTTTAACCACTTTACTGTTCCATTTCGTTTCCATTGTCCCGTAATTGCTTTACAATTTCCAATTTCATTGGGCGCAGAGTTAGACAATGGTGAATATGATGATGATGATGGTGGTGCAAAAACCTGACGTGCTACAGTGAAACAGGCTGCAGATTTGTGATCAGCAGGGTCAATTTAGTCAGAAATTCATATTTTCATGCAAACCCCAGACAAAAAGTCAAAATTTGTCGACCTGTGTAATTGTGTTTAATATCATGTATTTTATTTATCCACTTTACATTCTGCAATCCTCTCACGAAGAACCGTGATGTAGGTGGGATAACGGATCGTAAACTGTTACAGCAATGAAACTTCCTGGCAGATTAAAATTGCGTGCCGGAACCGGGACTCGAACCTGGGACCTTTGCATTTCGCGGGCAAGCGCACTACCGACTGTTCTATCCCGACACGACTCACGATGCCACCCCACAACCTTACTACCGCCAGTACCTCATTCTGAAAACAGCCCTTAGGCTGTGGCTAAGCCACGTCTCTACCATATCCTTTCTTCCAGGAGTGCTAGTCTTGCATGGTTCGCAGGAGAGCTTCTGTGAAGTTTGGAAAGTAGGAGGCGCGGTACTGGTGGAAGTAAAGTTGTGAGGCGGCATTGTGAGTCGTGTCGGGATAGCTCAGTCGGTAGAGCGCTTGCCCGCGAAAAGGCAAAGGTCCCAGGTTCGAATCCCGGTTCCGGCACACAATTTTAATCTGCCAGGAAGTTTCATATCAGCGCACTCTCCGCTGCAGAGTGAAAGTTTCATTCTGTTACAGCAATGTCCACAGGCACGCCCGTTGAACCTATAGTGACCATGGTGGTTTTTCATTCACTGTTTGGCCGAAACATCCAGCACAACGTTTTTACTGCCGCCGTCTCCTATAGACCACGAACGTAAGATAAGAAAAAATAGGGTGCCTATGGAGGCATACAAGCATATTCCCTTCGTTCTAACTGAGGGTGGAACAGAAAAGGATTTGATTAATGGACTGTGCAGTATGTATGTAGATGCTGGTGTATGAAATTGCCTGCTTAGTTCAAATGTTTGTTAAGCTTATGGGACTTAACTACGGGGTCATCAGTCCCTAAACTTACAAACTACTTATGAACTACCTTATACTAAAGACGGCACAAATATCCATGCCCGAGGGGGGATTCGAACCCCCGACCGTAGTGGCCGTGCAGACCGTGACTGAAGCGCCTCAGTCTCCTCGGCCACCGCGGCCGGCTTGCCTGCTTAGTAACCGAACCGAAACCCTACAGAATGTGCTTGGGCTTTCATGACACACCCCACAGACTCCTCAAAAAAATGTTTGTACAGCTTATGGGACTTAACTACAGGGTCATCAGTCCCTAAACTTACAAACTACTTATGAACTAGCTAAGACTAAGGACAGCACAAATATCCATGCCCGTGGGGGGATTCGAACCCCCGACCGTAGTGGCCGTGCAGACACAGACTCCTCAATAATTTGGTAGCCAGGATGAATAACGAGCAAAATGTTTTTATGCCGGTGCCCAGATGAAGCGGTTACCCGTTGCACATATCAACCAGGCAATACACTGAGACGCAAACGCCTGCACAGCGTAACATGATTCGCACTCTATGACATCATAATTTGTTTGTTCCCTGAAAACGACAGTATAATGGCTTAAAAAACTGTATATAAAACCAAAGAGGATTTTTTACACAATAAACATGCCTCTCAGTTGATGATGACTGGATAACCAAACCTTGCTCAAACTACCTCGAAGAGACCGACTTATCGACCCATAGTCAACACGAATCAGAAGGTATGGTTCTTATTAAACACAGTTTGTTAATGGCTAACGTAAAGCGATGAGTGCTGTCGACAAGGGAATTTAAATGGATTCCATATTTCTAGATGATCGGAGGACTTTTGACGCCGTACCTCACAAGTATATTGTAATCAAATTGCCTGCATATATAATATCTCCGCAGTTGTGAGAATGAACTCAAGATTAGCTGTCACCTGTCAGAAAGTGACACAGGACGATGTAATTGACGGAAAGAACTGATATGTGGCTTTCAAAGTGAAATGTTATAGGTTCCCTACGGTTCCTTATCTTGATACACGATTTACGAGACCATATTAGTAGCTCTCTTAGTCTATTCACGTGTCACCGGAAGAACAAAAGTAGCCGCAGGACGACATAGATGAGATATCTGCATGGTACAAATATGTCAGTTGACCCTAATCAACGAAAATTGTGGGATCATCCATATGATCACTAAAAGTAATTCGTTAAACTTTATTTACACGATAAATTAGTCAAAACTACAGGCCGTAAATTCAACTAAATAAGTAGGAATAACCATTACGAATTACTTAAATTGGAAAGAAAACATAGAAAGTATCGTAGGTAAGGCGAACCAAAGGCTTCGTTTCATTGACACAATACTTAGAAGATGCAACATTTCAACAAAAGAAACTGCCTACATAATACTTGTGCGTCCTATACTGGAGTACTGGTGTTAATTGTGGGATCCCCATCAAGTTGGACCCACGGAGGATATAGACAAAGTTCAGAGAGAGGCAGCTCGTTTTATATTATTGTCATATATGGAAAATGTTACACGATTTGGGGTGGAAATCATTAAGAGAAGGGCGTCATTTGATGCGGTGAGATTTATTTGCGTAATATCTTTCACGAATTTTCTCTTCGGAATGCGAAAATATTTTGTCAGCTCCAACGTACATGACAATGGTAATGTAATAAGGGAATTCAGATAGTTAGGGGAATATTAGTTGTTCCTTTTTCCCGTCCTCAATTAGAAAAAGCAACGGTAGAGGATGAACCCATTGCCATGCACTTCACTGTAATTTGTAGAGTAATTATTTAGATGTATGTTGAGAATGGTTTCCAATTCGCTGGAAATACTTTCGTCGCCACAACAGATGCGTAAAAAATACTCATAGATACTACGTCGGCTTTCGGCCACAGTATTCGTACGAAAAATCCCATAAAACCTTTAACACAAATACACAAGTACACTTCACAAATAGACGAACTTTATCTCCGGCATCTTTGTCCCGAGTAGAACGCCATAGATGACGATTGGGTGCCACGGTTGTAAGGTGTAAGGTGTCTAGCTGCGGAGCGCACCGCCGCTCGCCGTTGGAGGTTCGAGTCCTCTCTAGGGCATGGGTGTACTTGGTGTTTTTAGCAAAAGTTGGTTTGAATAGTTTGTATGCCTAGGAACTGATGGCCAGAATAGTAGCGTCCCATTGATTTACAAACTTACAAAACGACATGTTGACCATAGCTGTTTATTAATACTCAGTGCTACCGGTTTCGGTTTTGTACCATTGTCAAGCGTTAGCAGAGATTAGCTAATAGCTTAACATGTCGGAATATAAAAATACAAAATTATACCACAAGTATTCGTTGTCATTGTTCAAGTTATTGCCACTGTCAAGTTTTGTAATTATCTGAAAGCTGTTATGCCCCATCTATTCACCGTTATAAATGATTTACAAACATTTGAACATATTTTGACGGTTGGGTGTTTGTGAATTTTACGAATTCGAAATATTTAAATATTTCGACCGTTTCAGGGCAATGAAATAAATCCAATGGCAAAGATGTAAATTTGTGCTGGATGGGATACGAGCTGGGATTTCCCGCTTTGGGCCAGACGCCGCATTAACCAATTAGGCTATGCTTACGTTCTAAGCCAAATTCTCGACTTGTACCACACTACGATTGTAGTGCCCCCTGGCCTATTTAATTACATTTTCTCGCAGCCTTACTGGATTCCCGCAATGGATCGAGCATATTAATGCATCCGCATAGAAATTTTCAATTGCCTATTGGGGCATATGTACAATTATTTATACAATTTTACATGTCCTTAAAGAACAGGTACCATATAAATAATTGTATGTGTGCCCCAAGAGGCAATTGAAAATTTCTATGCGGACGCATTAATTCGCCGATCCCTTGCGGAACTACAGTAAAGGCTGCGAGGAAGTGGAATCAAATGGATGGGGGCCATTACAATCGTGGTGTGCTACAAGCGGGAAATTCGGGTTCGATTTCGCTCCAGCACAAACTTTCATCTACATTAGATTAGATAATTTGTTTGTTTCATAGATCTCTGTGGAGGAGATCATCGTGGATGTAAAACATTTTTTACAAGCTGATAATATAATAATACTAATAGTATGACTACAGATACATGCATCATTTGGATCTATTTAAGAATTCGTCAGTGGAGCAGAAGGAGTTGGCCACTACAAAGACTTTTAGGCTCCTCTTAAACTAATCTTTATTTGTAGCTAAATTTTTTGTGGTAGTTGGTACATTATTGAAAATATGTGTTCCTGAGTAGTGGACCCCTTTCTAAACTAAAGCAAGGACTTTTACATCCTTGTGTAAATCACTTTTATTCCGAGTATTGTAGGTATGAACTGAGCAGTTTGTTGGGAAAAGTGATTATTTATGACCAATTTCGTTAAGGAATAAATATACTGAGAGACAGTAGTTAATGTACCCAGTTCTTTAAAGAGACTTCTGCAGGCTGTACGTGAATTGAACCACAAATAATAGGTAGAAAGAGGACCGTCTGGCGTCTTCCACATATTTTTTATAAAATATCCTTTGGTTAAAAGCTTGTCGACGAGCCTTCTCCAGGGCTAGTCTCACGATCTTCTTTCCCACCACCGCTGTTATCATGGATTTCTCACTTTCCGGTAGAATTCCCACGCCTCGTGGACCGCTAGGTCTTCACCATCCCAAATCAGGCACGATGGGACCAGAGCCATCTTCGCAGTTTTAGCGTATATTGTGTTGTGTGGTCCCTCCGGGTTAGCTGAATTTCGCCTACGATAGTGGCGCCTGCTTTTGCCTTGTCTCAGCACGCTGATTTTGGTTCTGCTATTGCATTGTGTGTGCGTGAGTGAGTGAGTGTTGTTTGTAAATCCTCCCCCCAGTAGCATTAAGTTCTGTGTAATTTATGTTAATTTCAATGCTGGGCATCTTCAGTATTAGTTCATGTAAATGGGATGCATTTTATTGTATTAACAAAATTGGTTCCCCATTCTGCTTGTGTTCGACCTGAATAAACGAGTTAAATTCAGTATAATTTTGACTTGCCTATAAATTGTAGTTTTCGAGCACCTCCCCACTTTTATTTAACATTGTTTTTCACCACTGCGGAGAACAAGCTCAGATGCAATTTTCTATGTTTAAGTTCCGTTGGCCATAAATGTTTTTCTTTAGCCACCTTTATGAAATAACTTTAATTGTGGTGGTTTGTTTATTAATGCCTGTGTGTAATGTCGTGTGAGCTACTATGTATATTGGCCACTGTATCGTCAAATTCGTGTTATTAGAGTAATATGAACCAAACCAGTTCTCAATTTGGGCCAGGGAATAATGTTTTGCAGCAGAGAGTAGCCGGTCGTTCACACTGACCTTTTGCTAATTTTACTGCTAGAATTAAGCTTTTTTATACCAGTAAACTCTTATCCGGATACCTCCTCCAAGAATTAAGCTTTCATTGCATTCAGTTGTTAACTTTTAACGTTTTTGGACCCCCTGTCGCCTATGTCTGATACCACTCGTATTGCAAATATAGATTTTGTAAGTCATTTCTGCAGTTCTGTGGTGTGCTCATCCCAACTGAATTTATTATCAAGCTGTAATCCCAGGAATCTTATAGTTAACCTCTTCTAGCTCATCTTCTTCATACTTTATACATATAGTGGGTGGGAACCTCTTACATGTTCTGAACTGCATGTGACTCTTTTCAAAGTTTAATGTCAATGACTTGGCTTTAAACCATTTATTAATGTTAATGAAAATATCAATAGCATACCTTTCTAGAACTATGCTCGACATGCTATTTATTGCAATACTTGTATCATCTGCAGACAATACGATTCTAATTCTGGCAGTGTAACTGATGAGGGATCATTAATGTAGACAAGTAAAAGCAATGGCCCTAAGATGGATTCTTGTGGGACACCACATGTAATTTCTACACAATCCGATGATGACTGTTGGGTCAATTCACTAGTCCCTTGCAATGATAGCCTTTGTTTTCTGTAAGCGAGGTATAACTTGAGCCATTTTGCAGCAATTTCCGTGAAACCATAGAATTCTAATTTCCATAAAATTATGTTATGGGTCACACAATCAAATGACTTTGATAAATCACAGAAAATACCTGCTGCTTGTAATTTATTACCTGATGAATTAAGAACATTCTCATTTTAGGTCCTTAACGTCCACGTTTCAATCCCATACATTGCTACACTGCAGACTAATGTTTTCAGAAAAGACATCCTAACACTTAAATTAATATTGGATGTTAACAAGTTTCGCTTCTTTAGAAACGATTTTCTTCCCAAAGCCATTCTGCATTTTATATCTTTTTTACTTCAGCCTTCAGAAGTTATCTTGCTACCCAAGTAAAAAAATGTATCTACTCCTTTTATTGTCTCATTTCCTAATCTAATTCCTTCGGCATCGCCTAATTTTCTGACATTGCATTCCATTGCCTTCGTTTTACTCTTGTTAATGATCATCTTATATCTTCCTTTCAAGACACTGTCCATTCCATTCAATTGCTCTTCCAGTTCTTTTGCGGTCTCTGACAGAATTCCAATGTCATCGGCAAACCGCAATGTTTTTATTTCTTCACCCTGCATTTTAATGCCCTCTCCAAATTTCTCCTTCCATTCCTTCACTGCCTGCTCAATGTACAGATTGAATAATATTGGGGAAAGATTACAACCCTGTCTTACTCCCTACCCAACCTCTGCGTACCTTACTTGGCCTTCGACTCTAATAACCGCTGTCTGGTTTTTGTAAAGGTTTAATATAACTCTTCGCTTCCTATATTTCACCCCTGATACCTTCAGAATTTGAAAGAGTGTATTCCAGACGACATTGTCAAAAGCTTTCTTCAAATCGACAAACGCTGAAAACGTAGGTTTCCCTTTCCTTAGCCTAAAAGGTAAAGCAGTCAACAATCCGAAGTGCTTTACTAGGCATGGTCCTGTTTGGAGGTGGTATGCCGTTGCCTTCCTCCGACCTTTGAACTGACTTACCCAGCCAGTTATAGGGGGACCTAAAGTTTAACGTGGATTCCGAACCACGGTGCTACTCGGTACTTTTCACATGAGCAATACTGCCAGAGGTGAAAGAAGTGGAAAGTGACAGATAAAAATCCTTGGACCTGGCGGGGATCGAACCCGCGACCTTTGGATTTGTAGTCTGGCACTCTACCACTGTGCAACCAATGCGCACTTCCTTAGCTTATCTTCTAATAAAAGTAGTAATGTGAGAACTGCCTCCGGTATTCCTACATTTCTCCTAAATCCAAACTGATCTTCCCCGAGGTCGGTTTCCACAAGTTTTTCCATTCTTGTGTAAATAATTCGTGGTAGTATTTTGCACCCATGACTAATTAAACTGATAGTTCTGTATTTTTCATACTAGTCTGCACTTGCTTTCTTTGGAATTGGAATTACAATATTCTTGAAGTCGTCTTTCACCTGTCTCATAAATCTAGCATACCAGGTGATACAATTTTTTCACGACGGGCGCACCTAACGACATCGCTTCTTGATGTAATTCTAATCATTTCGAAGGGTTGCATGCCGCAGTTTTTATTTTTTATTTTTCCGCTTTGTAATTATTTCACTTTTCCGGGTTTTGAGACTGGACTTCTTCCGTCTCTGTGAACGCTCCCAGCGCATGTTGTTGCATTTCAGTAGCTTCCTTATGATATTCTACGCATTTCTAGGGGTTGCATGCCATAGTCAATTTTCTTTATTTTTCCGAAATTGAATTTATAATTTTTATCGGTATTCGGAACCACGTGGGTCCGAACTCCGACTTCAGGTGTTTGCAGCTAGTCACTTGAATTCACGCCACTTGTAAAACTAGTGCCTAGATAGTTTACTCTCAGATTGCAACTTAAGAGTTCGGCGTGAATTTGTGAACTGAATCGGATTTTTAACCACTTCACCTTCAGTAAAGTGCGATCATGTAACGTAGCCGTGAGTCGCCGTTACCGTGTTTGCTAGCGGTCTAATCTAAATGCAACTTAACGTACTTAACGTACTATCTCAAATAAAACATGACAGGCCAGAGCCATCGTCGCAGTTTTATTGTATATTTTGTTGTGTGATACCTCCGGGTTTGCTGAACTTCGCCTACGATAGCGGCGCCTGCTTCTGCCTCGTTTCAGCACGCTGATTTTGGTGAGTTTCGCTTCTGCATTGCGTGTGTATGAGCGAGTGAGTGTTGTTAGTAAATCCTCCCCCCAGTAGCGTTAAATTCTGTGTAATCTATGTTAAATCCACGCTGAGCATCGTCAGTATTAATGTAAATGGGATGCATGTTTCTCGTATTAAGAAAATTGGTCCCCCATTTTGCTTGCGGTCGACCTTAATAAACAAGTTCAGTATAGAAACTTCCTGGCAGATTAAAATTGTGTGCCGGAACCGGGACTCGAACCTGGTGCCTTTGCCTTTTGCGGTCAAGCGCAAAACCGACTGTGTTATCCCGACACGACTCACGATGCCGCCTCACAAGTTTACATCCGCCAGTACCTCGCCTCATACTTTCCAAGGGCCAAGGCAAAGGTCCCAGGTTCGATTCCCGGTTCCGGCACACAATTTTAATCTGCCAGGAAGTTTCATATCAGCGCACTCTCCGCTGCAGAGTGAAGGTTTCATTCTGTTACAGCAATGTCCACAGGCACGCCCGTTGAACCTATAGTGACCATGGTGGTTTTTCATTAACTGTTTGGCCGAAACATCCAGCTCGCAGTAGGGTATTGTCCACAGCAAAATGAAGACGACAGAAGCAGCTACCAATGATTCAATACTCTATTTGCTTTGGAATAAAACGTTTGTACATGTTGCCCAATCCTTGGCGGTCAAGAAAAGTCATACATGACTTTAGATGTCCTGTAGTGCATAGTTATTTAAAGAAAAAACAACATTATTTGGGTGCAGGGAGGACTTACCGGAATTGTGAAACTTAATTCTGTAGGGTGGGGGAACTTCCCCTTGAGACATTTAGCTTTAATATGCAAACCTGCCATGTCAGAGTGTTTTGATTGGATTGTGTATTACGGTATGCAAGGGCGGGGGGGGGGGGGGTTGATGGGACTGGACGTAGGGAAGTTGTTTAATTTGATACACTAAAGGGTGGGCGAACCTCCTGACGGGGCCACGATGAAATGGCCGAGCATTCTATGGCCCCTTGCTGCGGAGCGCGCGGTTGCTCGCTGTCGGTGGTTCGAGTCCTACCTCGGGCATAGGTGTATGTGTTGTCCTTAGCACAGGTTAATTTTGTATGCCTTAGGACTATAACCGCAGCAGTTGAGTTCTTTTCATTTACAAACATTTAAATTTAAACCTCCCCTCCCCGCCCTTTGACTCATGGAGACAGGTGACCTTGATGAATCATCACCTGTAAGTTTCCCGGACCGTACCTGGCCTATATTTACTCTTTGGCTCTGTTCCTTAGTTGACGATTTTGAACGTGACACTGCGTTTCAACTTAATTTCTAGGGAAGTATAGGTCGGTGTCCGTCTTCTACAGGTACTACCATGCGCAAAAATATCCGAACGACCTGAATTGCAATTCGCCTGATGTGCATGCAACCCAACTAACATACGTGTCTTTCGGGTGCTCTGCTCGCTCCGCGGTATAGTCGTTCGACTATTCAAAATGGATCCACTACAGACAATTGCTCTTTATGGCAATCATTTCAGATGTAAATTAACATCACGATTTTGCAAATAAAAGGAAACACGTTATTAACTTCTTACCTTTTATTAAATCCAATTTATTAGAACGACATATCTTAAGTATTATCACACTTATTACCGTCTGAAAAAAAATGTTCAAATGTTTGTATAGTCTATGGGACTTAACTACGGGGTCATCAGTCCCTAAACTTACAAACTACTTATGAACTACTTACGAACTAGGACGGCACAAATATCCATGCCCGAGGGGGGATTCTAACCCCCGACCGTAGTGGCCGTACAGACCGTGACTGCAGCGCCTTAGTCTCCTCGGCCACCGCGGCCGGCTTACCGTCTGATACAACAAACTCAGTCACATAAATAATTAATTAATCCTTAAACAACATTTAACATTATTACAAGCAACAGATTTTACTATAGATCGGAATTCCTAAAGTCCTGTAGAAATTCGAAGTACTTTTGTTCTCTAAATCGTTTTCTCACAATTGTGAAACGTCGTTCCACTGGCGAGCGGATTTTTATTAACCGATTGTTGAACTAACCAGATAATAAAAAGTCAATTAACAGCAGCAAACGCACTATGGAAACTTCAATATTAACTGCGTATCACCAACATTTTCTCCGTATTCATACCTGAAAAAATATTTGTACATGAACTTGAATTGATATGACGAACACCTTGTTCTGGAATCAAACCAACCACCTGTAGCCGTAGCTAACCAAGCAATGCATTCATGTCTTATAGATACTTGATTATGTCTAAGATTGTCACAGCTGACGAAGCATAAAGATGTGTGAAATATTGGAGATTTCCTCACAAATATCAGAACGCGCAAATCAAATCATATAAAATGCCAATTCTTAAAATATTTTCATTTATTTATTTTTTACTGAACCAGCAACTTAATAATCATCGTTATGTCCCTAATCAGAAGTGCCAAGATTCAGTTCTGTGTGGGACTGACATACGAGGCTGCTCCTGTCGGAGGTTCGAGTCCTTCCTCGGTCAGGTGTGTGTGTGTGTGTGTGTTGTCCTTAGATTACTTTAAGTAGTTCTAAGCCTAGGGACTGAGGACCACAGTAGTTTGGTCCCATACATTTACAAACATTTGATTTTGAGTTACATACCCGGTATCTAAATAGAAGAAAACTAAGTGAAGTCCGATGTTAGTAGTCGAATTATTTCACCATCAGCGGGATGTTTGAATCTCTAATCAGGATATAATTACGTTATGCGTCACCGGAAATCGAACCCCGAACCTACTAATGTCCTTTCTAAGCACGAATGGACGTTAAATCTCAAATGTTAACTCAACAGGAATGACGATGCGTCCGTGTCTGACTAGTAACAACGGCACCTATCGTTATTATTATTATTATTACAACGATAGGTGCCTGTTGTGTGATAATACTTAAGATATGTCATTGTAATAAATTGGATTTAATAAACGTTAAGAACTTAATAACGTGTTTCCTTTTATTTGCAAAATCGTGGTGTTAATTTACATCTGGAATGATTCCCATAAAGAGCAGTTGTCTCTAGTGGATCCATTTTGAATAGTCGAACGACTATACCGCGGAGCGAGCAGAGCACCCTCAAGACACGTACGATAGTTGGGTTGCGTGCACATCAGGCGAAACGCAATTCAGGTCGTTCGGATATTTTTGCGCATGGTAGTACAATGCTGTGACCCAAAGTGCCGTCAGCCATTCTTTTAACCCGGACATCCAGAAAGGCATAGTGGATACATACTTAGCGAGGCATGGGGTCCCGCTATTAGAATGGCGAAGAAGAGGAGCGAGATACCTAACAAAGAACTGACTTCTGGGTTAGGTCATAGAGTAACATATACAGAGAAGCAGCCACCCCTAAACCACTATCCTACGCTCCCCTGGTAATTCCGTAAGATGCTAGCAGGTGTCAGGCAGTTCCCCAGCTTAGTACCAGTAGGCCACACTAGAGGCGCTTCTGAGGGTAGCGTGGAGGGGAGGCTGAGGGGAGAGCTCGTGCCGCTTGCCACGAGGCCACGGCGGTGTCTGCTGTGCCGGCGTTTGAGGGGAGGTGGTGGTGGGGACAGCCGCTACCTGCCGCCTGCTCTGGCGAGTTTTAAACGGCTGCTTTTGACCTCAGCGCCATCGTGGGAGATCTTACGGAACTGCTCTGGCCCTCCCTCCCCGCACACCTGAGCGTGTGACCGGGCCCTTACGGAGGTTTCTTGTCTGTATACTTTTGTTTTTGTCTGTGGTTAGCTGGAGGAACAGCAGAAGAGCCACCAGCAAGCGGGCCTCCGGCCGAACTCTCGGTCAGCGGGAATTATTATGAATTATAGACCACTGAAGATTTGCTGCTATGTGGTATTGATTAGAACAAAAAATTCAGTTGCAAAAGAATGGACTTTTTATATGAAACTTCCTGGCAGATTAAAATTGTGTGCCGGAACCGGGACTCGAACCTGGGACCTTTGCCTTTCGCGGGCAAGCGCTCCATCGACTGAGCTATCCCTACACGACTCACGATGCCACCTCACAACTTTACTTCTGCCAGTACCTCGCCTCTCACTTTCCAAAACATCTGTGAAGTTTCATTCTGACTTTTTATATCTTTATGACAACACAGACCAATTTGTATTTGCAGATGAGTAATATAGCTAAAACTATGAACAATATACAGCAGCGTATATTTTTTTACCTGAAAATGGCAAGTTGCCTTAGCTTTTAGTAGGTACCAATCATTATAAATAACGTTTCAGATTTTGACTAATAAAGGATATTAACACAATAACTTTAAACATGTATAGATCGTCTATCTGTAACGTATGGCAGGAAAAAACAAAAATGTATACAGCTTTTCCTGTGGAGCTGATTCACAAAACATATAGAGCTTATGACTGTTGTGTGTCTTTACTATCGTGTTTTTACCATCGCAATAACTGACTTTGTTTGAACAGGTTTTCATCATATTTTAGCGTGTGAATTGTGTGCCATTGTCAAAGTGATATCAGCACAGGTGATTTTCTTTGAAAAAATAGAAAAAGGATTAAAAAGGACCACACGACCTGATTCGCCCACTCTGCCGTCAAATCCAGTTTACATAGTACCGGAAAACAAAGTCCAATGGAAATAGTCAAAAGGCAACAATCATCTATGTATGAGGAGGACTTATGTCAGGCTTTCTATTGTAACAGAGAAAACGTACAGGGAGGTACACCTAAGTATGGTGGGGAGAGAAAAGAGGATGGCCCATAGAGGGCCAGTATTAACGTATTTATTTTATAATATATGATGGCCTATAAATGGCGGAAATTTTACTTTTATTTTGCAATATAATACTTAAAAAAACTTCAATTTAATCATTAGATATTGCAGATGTCAGCAACCGCGGTGGAGCGTATTGAGGCGCTATGCTGCGATGCGTGAGGTCGTTCTCTGTCGGTGGTTCGAATCCCCCCGTCAGGCATGGATGTTTGTGCCGTCTTTAGTATAAGTTAGTTCATAAGAAGTTTGTAAGTTTAGGGACTGATGACCCTGCAGTTAAGTCCCATAAGCTTTACAAACATTTGAACTTGCACAAGTCATAAAATTCATATCGATTATTAACTACAAATAACCAGAGAACTTGACAGTGCTTTGTTACTGCTGAATATTTATGGGATTTCGAAATACATCCCAAAATCCTTTCCCCTTGACCATTCTCCTTCACAATCTTTGCCAAAATTATTCCCTCTCTCTCTCTCTCTCTCTCTCTCTCTCTCTCTCTCTCTCTCTCTCTCTCTCTCTCTCTGTGTGTGTGTGTGTGTGTGTGTGTGTGTGTGTGTGTATGTGTGTGTGTGTGTGTGTGTGTTTGTGCGTATGTGGTGCAGCACATCACCTCTCCCCCCTTCTCTCTATATAATTTTGGCCTTTTTTATTGTTATTGCAAACGAAATATAGGTTGTGATGTCAAGTCACTTAAAATAAATGGGAAATTTAGTTAGGGTGATTGGTATACGACGTATGACAGGCTCTCCTCCTAGCTGCTGTGGTCGGTGTGTTAGGACATTAGTTTAAATTGCATTATTTTTCATATTTTTATTCTGCAAACGTACAGAAATCCAAAGACAGCAATAAATACAACTTCCCGTTTTCTAATAAAATCCACTTCAAGGAAGAAAACAGCACGCAGTTTCTTTGTAAAATCATGTAAAAGTGGAAATAATGTACACGAAGAAGCCATTTGTTTAATCGTTTAAACGCTTTGCTATCTTAGTTAATACTAACTGCAGGAAAGAACAAGGAACTAGACATTTTCACATCACACTTCAACATTTTTCCTTCCCACAAACCATATTAACAAAAAAAACCTGTACTGTGGTAAATCAAATCTCCCTGAATAACCCCCTCACTGCAGTAAAATTAAATAAAAATATAATGATTAATTATGGAACTAGGTTGGTAGGGACATTTGATTCAAGGGATTGATTTGAGAACATAATAGTTTACACAGAGGATTACCACATGTACTTTAGTTTTACTTAATAAAATACTAGCTGTAAACCCGACGTTGCCCGGGTGTGGTGTTTATTTATCCTACACTCTCGTAGTCTACATGCCCTTCCATCCTCTCTCTGGATCCGCCTCTTTCTCTCCCATCTCTCTGTTAGTTTCCACCTTTCCCTCTCTCTCGGAAAAGTTCCCTGCAAGGTACCCTCTGTCATGTACGAAACAGACATTTATGTACCCAGTGGTCTTCCACTTGGTTTAAAGGTAATGTGTGTAAAAATTCATAAACACTGGAGCAAAACTGCATTTTGTAAAATTCCGTAAGTTAAGTATCCTGCACCATGCACAGAACGAAAATTTATAGACTGTGACATTCCTCTTCTTTTTAAGGTAGAGTGTGCAAAATTGCATCAATATAGGAACACAGCTATAGATTTCTATGCAATATAAACACAGTGTCACAACCCTTGTTCTGAAAATAACAAAAAAAAAAAAAAAAAAAAAAAAAAAAAAAAAAAGGATCTGTGAAATCCATCGAGCCGTTCTAAAGTTATGGCAGGACCGAGGTATTTAGGGATCCATTTTTATGTTGCAAAGTACCCTCTCCCATGCACCGTATGAAATGTAAGGTAGAAGGTGACCTTCTCCTTGTTTTGAAAGTCAAACGTGCGAAATTTCGCAAGATCGAAGTGAAACTGTAGATTTCGTCAGTCTGTAGGAGACGTACGCTCCGCCATGCACCTATCACAAAATACTTTCTTAGTTGACGTTTTCTACCTATAAACTACATTAATTATCTGTCAAATTTCAGCTTCATAGGTGAAGTAGTTTTCAAGATTCCGTGTTTAGTCACTGAGTAAGTGTCATTTCGCTTTTATGTAAATAGAAATTTCCTTATTCATATGCTTATCCTTACAGAGACAGAGCTGAAGACATTGTAGGACGCAAGTAGCACGCATAGACCAAAGATATGGTTTGTGTCATCACGTTTCGCTGTATGTAACCTCCTTGCTATAGAGTCGTAAACGTCATCGCTGGCCTTCAGACCGATTTTTTTTTAATATAATTTGACGACTTTCAACCACCATATCTTCCACCCCCTTATAGATATCGGCATGGAACTGCTATGGTGTCCAACGGGAGAGTTCGGACAACAATTACACAAAGATCATTCGTTTGCGTTCTGTAGTTTTCGTTGTAGAGCGAAATATTAACACACACACACACACACACACACACACACACACACGTAGAATTTTATATAGACCGATAATTCCCATCCTAATATACTCCACCCTTTTATCATTATCAACCATCAAGCAACAATGCAACCAATAAAACAATTTTCAGAGAGTAAATTTAATTTTCAAAGAGTAATTATTGTTCCGCATTTAGCGTTATATTCTTCAAATGACAAAAATATCTATCAGATCGCTATAAAATCGTGCCTTAAACCTTCCTCAGGTAAAAATTAGTAACTGTACAAATATTTCTCTGCGTCTTGTCGTTCGGACGTCATAAGCGTACACCGAACAGAAATATCTATCCGATCGCCATAAAACCGTGCCTTAAGCCTTCCCCGGGTAGACATTAGTAACAAATTTTTAGCGCTTTATGCCTTGTTGTTCAGACGTGATAAACGTCTGTGAACAGACATTCACATTTAGGGGAAGGTCGGGTAGCCACGGACACAAAAATGAATTGCTAATAAAACAACAACAAACAATTTTCCTGTGTTAATTTCCATCGTAAAAAGAAACCAGTAACGTCTTTAATCGTATCACTTAGAACTAAGCATAGATAATAATTTTTATGAACTATCTTAAATACACTTTTGAATCAATTTATTGGCACTAAAAAATTTGGAGGGTAGCCCCGGACACAGCATTCAGTGGTACTCCACTTGTTTCTTGGCCTTGAAAACATACAATTGTAATAAATATCTCAAGCATCTACATAAAATCAGTTTTCATGGCACCAGTCCTTGCAGTTATAGACTGAATACAGTCTTCTTCGAAGATTTTTCCACATGTGATGCATTCTGTCTCTTTTCCTTAATCCTCTTCGGAGAGACTGATTATTTGTCTTTGCCATGAACGTTTCTTTAGTGCATTTGCGTTTTTTGTTTTTTCGGCTTGTCCTTTTTATTGCATTTCCTTGTCTGTCTCTCTTCTAAACATTTTTTTTATTTTTATTTTTTTTTTATTTTATTTATTATTTTTTATGGACATGACCCTTCTCCTTATTAAATCTATGAGGGATTTTCAGAGCTTCTGCAAGATCAAATGCTAATTTCAAAAACTCTTCTTATGGGTGAAAACCGCCAACGAAGTTAAACAGAACGACGAAAAATTTTTGCGGGAACAAAATTCACCGTTGCGAGTAGCTCGCTCGGTGCCTATTCCACAACTGAGCTGCATGTGTTTTTACTCCACAGGGCGCGCATTTCAAATACAGTCTTGCCAGCGCAACGTGCTTGGTTTCTTAGAAATTGAAACGTCCGCGGTTACCCGCCGTCCGGGGCTACCCGACCTTCCCCTATAGATATAGATTTGAGAAACAATAAGTTCTCAGGGCCGATTTGACTGGGCATGGACACAACTCAGATATGAACGGGGAAGTTCAAATGTTCAAATGTTTGTATAGTCTATGGGACTTAACTACGGGGTCATCAGTCCCTAAACTTACAAACTACATATGAACTACTTACGAACTAGGACGGCACAAATATCCATGCCCGAGGGGGGATTCGAACCCCTGACCGCAGTAGCCGTGCAGACCGTCATTGGAGCGCCTTAGTCCCCTCGGCCACCGCGGCCGGCTGAACGGGGAAGAGGAGGGTAGTTTCCTGTCTCACCAACGTTAACTCGATGTGGGCATCAGGCGCTGGATCGGCGCTTTTTCTGCTCTCGCTCCCCCCTCTGCGGCTGTGTGGCTCAGTGCGACCCATGTGCGAAGGCGTCAAAGTCCCTCGTCTGCTAAGGCGGCAGCATTTGCATGGCGAAGACTTTGAACGTCGTTTACAGTTTTGCCACTAGGCACAAAATAAATTACGGGACGATAACAGGTTTTTTTTTTTTTTTTTTTTTTTTTTTTTTTTTTTTTTTTTTTTTTTTTTTCACGCGTTCTGTTTAGTGACGAAGCGTCATTCACAAACGGACGTAACGTAAACCGGCATAATATGCACTTCTGGGCAACGGAAAGTCCACGATGGCTGCGACAAGTGGAACATCAGCGACCTTGGCGAGTTAATGTATGGTGCGGCATTATGGGAGGAAGAATAATTGGCCCCTATTTTATCGATGGCTATCCAAATGGTGCAATATATGCTGATTTCTTACCGATTTTACTACAAGATGTTTCATTGCATGACAGAATGGCGATGTACTTTCAACGTGATGGATGTCCGTCCCATGGCTCGCGTGCAGATGAAGCGGTCGTAAATGGAATATTTAATGACAGGTGGATTGGTCGTAGAAGCTCCGTACCATGGCCCGCACGTTCAACGGATCTTACATCCTCGGATTTCTTTCTGCGAGGAAAATTGAAGGATATTTGTTATCGTGATTCACCGACAACGCCTGAAAACATCCGTCAGCGCATTTTCAATGCATGTGAAAGATTACTGAAGGCGAACTACTCGCTGTTGAGAGGAATGTCTTTACGGGTACTGTCAAATGCATTGAAGGACATAATTTTGAGCATTTATTGAAGTCACGA
Organism: Locusta migratoria; assembly: GCA_026315105.1. Lineage (NCBI taxonomy): Eukaryota > Metazoa > Arthropoda > Insecta > Orthoptera > Acrididae > Locusta > Locusta migratoria. The sequence continues at coordinate 964,781,887 of CM048744.1, forward strand.
GGTAATTACAGGTAATCACGCAGTAACAGCATGCGTTCTCATAGTGTATGATAATTTCAAAAAAGTACATGAATCACATCGGAACAACCGAAATAAAGTTCAAACGTACCTACGTTCTGTGTTTAATAAACCTACCTGTTACCCACTGTTCGTCTAAAATTGTTAGCGATGAGTTTGTGTATATTACAGCACCATTTATCACAAAGCGAAAAGTGTTCCAAAAAAAAAAATTCTTATTTTTATATTTGTAAGGCCTATGGGACTCAACTACGGGGTCATCAGTCCCTAAACTTACAAACTACTTATGAACTACTTACGAACTGGGACGGCACAAATATCCATGCCCGAGGGGGGATTCGTACCCCCGTGCGTAGTAGCCGTACAGACCGTGACTGAAGCGTCTCAGTCCCCTCGACCACCGCGGCCGGCTATTCTTATTTATTTTAGACGAATATGTAATAAAAATGTGGGTACATATTTAAAAAAAATGCAGTTGATATCCGTTTGACCTATGGCAGCGCCACCTAGCGGGTCAACCATAGCGCCATCTTTTCCCTCCCCACCCCCTTTTCAAGATAGAAAAGTTTTGTTTTTTGTACTTTTTTTCATTGGATACCTATTTCGTTAGGAGAGCCAATCATGAAAAAGTTGTATCGCCTGGTATGCAAGATGTATGAGACAGGGGAAATACCCTCAGACTTCAAGAAGAATATTGTAATTTAAATTCCAAAGAAAGCAAGTGCAGACAAGTATGAAAATTACAAAACTATCAGTTTAATAAGTCATGGTTGCAAAATACTAACACGAATTATTTACAGACGAATGGAAAAACTTGTGGAATCCAACCTCGGGGAAGATCAGTTTGGATTTAGGAGAAATGTAGGAACACGAGAGACAATACTCACATTAAGACGTATCTTAGAAGATAAGCTAAGGAAAGGAAAACCTACGTTTTCAGCGTTTGTCGATTTGGAGAAAGCATTTGACAATGTTGAATAGAATACACTCTTCAAAATTCTGAAGGAATCAGGGGTAAAATATAGGGAGCGAAGAGTTATATTCAACCTATACAAAAACCAGACAGCGGTTATTAGAGCCGAAGGTCAAGAAAGGGATGCAGAGGTTGGGAAGGGAGTAAGACAGGGTTGTAGCCTTTCCCCAATATTATTCAATCTGTACATTGAGCAGGCAGTGAAGGAATGGAAGGAGAAATTTGGAGAGGGCATTAAAATGCAGGGTGAAGAAATAAAAACATTGCGGTTTGCCGATGACATAGTAATTATGTCAGAGACCGCAAAGGACCTGGAAGAGCAGTTGAACGGAATGGACAGTGTGCTGAAAGGTGCATATAAGATGAACATTAACAAGACCAAAACTAGGGTAATGGAGTGCAGATGATGCTGAAGGAATTATATTAGGTAACAAAGCAATGTCAGAAAATCAGGGGATGCTGATGCAATTAGATTAGGTAATGAGACAATAAAACTAGTAGATGAATTTTGTTATTTGGGTAGCAAGATAACTTCTGATGGCCGAAGTAAAGAAGATATAAAATGCGGAATGGCTACGGGAAGAAAAGCGTTTCTAAAGAAGCGAAACTTGTTAACATCCAATATTAATTTAAATGTTATGAAGTCCTTTCTGAAAGCATTTGTCTGGAGTGTAGCATTGTGGGGGAGTGAAACGTGGACGATAAGGAGTTCAGATAAAAAGATGATAGAAGCTTTTGAAATGTGGTGCTATAGACGAATGATGAAAATTAGATGGGTATATCACGTAACTAATGAGGAGATGCTTAATTTAATCGGGGAGAAAAGGAGTTTGTGGCATATCCTGACTAAGAGAAGGGTTAGATTGGTTGGACACATTCTGAGACATCAAGGAATTGTCAGCTTAGCATTAGAAGGAAGAGTGTGGGGTAAAAATCGTATAGGGAGACCGAGGGAGGAATATAGTAAGCAGATTCAAAATGATGTAGGTTGCCGAACGTATTCTCAGATGAAGAGACTTGCACAGGACAGGGTAGCGTGGAGAGCTGCATCGAACCAGTCTACGGACGGAAGACCACAACAACAACAACAACCAATTTCGTGAGATATTTGTCCCGGTGACTGTCAATGGACCAGCCTGTATACATAAACGTGACTTGTATCACTTTTTTCAGGGCCCTTCAATTGGTAAAATCTGCCAACAGAATGTGGATAGCAGTGGTGAATACAGATCGACATACGTGCTCACTCTCACGCGGTTCAATTCTCCTCGCCTCGTCCTGAGCGGCTGACTTTGCGGAACTCTGCGCCGGCGTGAGACGCAGAACAATGCCAGCCAGCGCAGAGCCGGAGATGAAACGGCGCGTGAGGGCAGAGGCGACGGCGGGATTCGCAGACGCGTCCTTCCCTCCTAACTGAGGGCGGCGTTCCCCGCTCTGTGTGCACGGCTTCCAGCCTCTGGAAGGCCCTCTCTGCCAGCCGAATTCCTAACGCTGTGCGAGTCCTTCAAGAATGCCCTAGTGCGTGCGTGATTTAAACACTCGTGTCGTCGGTACAGAGGGAAGGAAGGAAGGAAGCTTAGGGGTTAACGTCCCGTCGACAGCTTGGTCATTAGAGACGGAGCTAACGCTCGGGGTTTTGGGTAAAGATTGGGGAGGAAATCGGCCGTGCCCTTTGAAAGGGGCAATCACGGAAAACCTAAATCTGGATGGCCGGAGGTGGATTTGAACCACCCTCCACCCGAATACGAGTCCCAGTGCGTTACCACTCCGCCACCTCGCTAGGTAGTACAGGGGGGTAGATACGCTGGGGAGGGGGGGGGGGCATTTAAACCCTCCCCCAGAACTTTTTTTTTCACTCAAGCTAAAATTAAAATGACAATAATTTATCAATTTCATATATACAATCCCTGAGACGGATTTTCGTCTCGAATACGTCAAAGACATTAATAAAAATACAGTTCTAACAAAATGTCAGTTTGGTTTTCAAAAAAGTTTTTCAACTGAAAATGCTATATATACGCTCACTGATGAAATATTAAATGCTTTGAATAACCGGACATCATCTGTTAGGATTTTCTGTGATCTCTCAAAGGCTTTTGATTGTGTAAATCATTGGATTCTTCTAGATAAGGTTAAGTATTGTGGTATGAATGGGACAGTGCACAAATGGTTTAAATCATACTTAACCGGAAGAGTGCAGAACGTTGAAATGAGCAGTTCACATGATATAGATGAAACAATTAATTTCTCTAACTGGGGAGTTATCAAAAATGGGGTCCCACAAGGTTCGGTCTTGGGTCGCTTGTTGTTCTTAATATATATTAATGACTTGCCATTCTACACTCACGAAGATGCTAAGCTCGTACTTTTTGCTGATGATACAAGTATAGCTGTATAAAAATACAGTTCTAACAAAATGTCAGTTTGGTTTTCAAAAAAGTTTTTCAACTGAAAATGCTATATATACGCTCACTGATGAAATATTAAATGCTTTGAATAACCGGACATCATCTGTTAGGATTTTCTGTGATCTCTCAAAGGCTTTTGATTGTGTAAATCATTGGATTCTTCTAGATAAGGTTAAGTATTGTGGTATGAATGGGACAGTGCACAAATGGTTTAAATCATACTTAACCGGAAGAGTGCAGAACGTTGAAATGAGCAGTTCACATGATATAGATGAAACAATTAATTTCTCTAACTGGGGAGTTATCAAAAATGGGGTCCCACAAGGTTCGGTCTTGGGTCGCTTGTTGTTCTTAATATATATTAATGACTTGCCATTCTACATTCACGAAGATGCTAAGCTAGTACTTTTTGCTGATGATACAAGTACAGCTATCACACCTGACAGACAGGAATTAACTGATGAAATTGTAAATTATATCTTCCAGATAGTTATTAAGTCGTTCTCTACAAATGGACTCTCATTAAACTTTGATAAAACCCAGTATATACAGTTTCATACAGTAAACGGCATGACACCAATAATAAATTTAGACTTTGGACATAAATCTGTAGCTAAGGTAGAATATTCAAAATTTTAGGTGTTTGCATTGATGACGGACTGAATTGGAAGAAACATATTGAAGCTCTCCAGAAACGTTTGAGTTCAGCTACTTATGCTATCAGAGTCGTTGCAAAATTTGGTGATATACATCTCAGTAAATTAGCTTACTACGCCTATTTTCATTCATTACTTTCATATGGGATCATATTCTGGGGAAATTCAACATTGAGTAAAAATGTATTCATTACACAAAAGCGTGTAATCAGAATAATTGCTGGAGCCCACCCAAGAGCATCCTGCAGTCATTTATTTAGGGATAAAAAAATAAAAAATAAAATAAAAAACAACAAAAAATGTAATTAAAATCTTTAGAATATTGATTGTCAAGTGTATACAACATTTACTAGACTGACACGTTCCACATCATTACGAAATGTCGTATGTATGATCTATGGAAGAAGTATTAATCTATCTAATCTAATGATAAATCTAAAGCATTGAATTAAAATTTGTGATGCGACCGGGAATTGAACCCGGACCTCCATGCTCACTAGGCAGACGTATTACCGCTAGACCACCGCATCACCAGCGATTAAGGCGCCTCGGAATAGTTTAATAACGATTTCCTTCAGGGGATTGTTTGTATTGATATTGATGTTTATATCACCTTAAACAATAATGTTCCAATATGTCGATTGCTGAGGTGCTATTCCGCTGCACGGAGAGCCTTGGCAGTGGTGGCAATGTTCTGTGGAACACAGAAGCTGAATTAAAGTACGTGACGTGAAGGAAATCGTGCTTAGACTATTCCGAGGCGCCTCAATTGCTAGTGATGCGGTGGTCTAGCGGTATGCCGGGCGCCGTGGATGAGCGTGTCCGGTCAGGGGGCCTAAACGCCCTCTGTAATAAAAAAAAGCTGTGCTAAAGATTAAACGAACAACCACTAACGAACTGAAACAACGGCCGTGAACCATTGATCTACCACATAGAGAAAAAAAAGCGGTAAGACGTCTGCCTAGTAAGCATGGAGTTGCGGGTTCGATTTCCGATCGCATCACAAATTTTAATTCAATGCTTCAGATTTATCATTAATGCCTTTGACAATAATTTTGTGTAATGCATATAGGAGTTAGACAAAAACTTTTCCAACAAAGAGAGTGTCTGTAAGTTTTAATCGATGCTTAGTTGAGATTCTTACTTGTTGGAACACTTGGTCTCGAATGTCTTAAGGGGGTGCTCTTCGTGATTCCTAGGCAAGCGTCGCGAACAACTATCACCACAGTAAATGTTGACAATTAAAACAAATAATTGTTTAGGTGACCACCACCTAACCACCAGTGACAATGAACAAGTATTATTGAATTCAGTCCAGAAACACGCTCCACAGACTGTTTAACACTTACAGGGCACGCTCGGCCGGCCGTTACCGTCGGCGCCCGTATGGCGTACGGGCGAGAACATTCCTTCCGTCTTAGGCTCGTTTAACGTGTCTCTCAAGCAGGTTGTTAACGTAAAAAAAAGAAAAAAAGCGTTACATATATGCCATGGTGAAAACTAATCCACAGTCCCCAGGGTTGTAGGACCAGAACGCTAACGGCTGAGCTAAACCGACAGACACTTTAAATGGTTCTACTATCGGTACTTACGTGTACTATGCAAAACTTCAAATTCAATTTTCTCTAGAATTTTTTAAAGTTGCGTCTAAAGGCTCTGGCTGATTGTTATTTGATTTCTGAGTTTCACGTACCATAATTATCCAAAAATTCTAAAATCCGGTACCCTTGTGGTCTCCTTGTAAGATAAAATTTCCGTAAGTCCAAAAATCTACATTTTACAAATTTTTAACGAACTGTTTTCGATTTATGGAAACAAAGCAAATTTTACATAGCTCTCATTTCACACCACTGAAGATGTTTTATTTTCAGTCAATCGAAACGCGTCTGGTGAGAAACGAGCACACTTATTGTAGTTGCGTAGACGGTCAAGTAATGCCCTTATTTCGATAAAATTCGAAATGAAAAGAACGCAATACATGATGTAAGTTTTCAAATGTTTGTTAAGCTTAAGGGACTTAACTGCGGGGTCATCAGTTCCTGAACTTACAAACTACTTATGAACTAGCTTATACTAAAAACGTCACAAACATCTATGCCCGAGGGGGAATTTGAACCCCCGACCGTAGTGGCCGTGTATACTGACTGAAGTGCAGCAGATCTCTCGGCCACTGCGGCCGGCGATGCAAGTTTCAACCATGTACATGCACGCGGTTTCCATCAGCAGTTAGAAAGCAGAACGAAATGCAGTGTATTAGGCCAAATACTGGAAATATGACGACGAATACGTAAGACATAATTTTAAATTTCTGTTTCAAAATTGTACAAATGTTTGTATATCTTATGGGACTTAACTACGGGGTCGTCAGTCCCTAAGCTTACAAACTACTTATGAACTAGCTAACACCAAGGACGGCAGAAATATCCATGCCCGAGGGGGGATTCGAACCCCCGACCGTAGTGGCCGTGCAGACCGTGACTGGCGCGCCTCAGTCCCCTCTGCCACCGCGACCGGCTAAATTTCTGTTTAGCCTTGTGTTTCATAAAGTATAATTTTGCTTAAATACAAAGAGCTGACAGCGAAGGAATTGTTTCTAAAGCCTTCTCTACGCTTTAAATGAAGGGTTTCAAGTAAAATTTGCTGGTATAGATTTGTTGTTATAATACATTTACCACCTTTAAAAAAGAAAACGCTAGACGCAATGAACAAATTTCATTAACCCTTGGCTTTACAAAATTTTATTTCTGTGATCTTTCTCCGCAAAGTAGTCTGGGCGTAATACATAGCTTTCATTCAAATTCTCTGGGCCCTTCATTCTCAAAATTTTATCAAAGTCAGCTCTTCGCTTACGAATAACCCACTGCCTATATATACAAAGAAATTATAAGAAAAAAGGGTAAATCAAAGCGTTGAGGACACTGTTTATTAAAAGTTCAAAAATGTTCAAATGTTTGTAGAGCTTATGGGACTTGACTATGGGGCCAAATGAGTAGGCCTAATAGTAGCCTCCTTAAACTATCATATTTAGAATTCCCCGTTTTTCGGTAACCTGAAGAAATATTTTTGAATGCATCTCTGTTTGTAATTAGCCTTTACAGCCGTATATAGCACATACACTCCCACTTCCAACCATTTCGTGTTCTGAGCGTGAGTGAAAAGGATGGGGGAAGTTAAAACACAGAACGTTCTCCGATTTCGTATGACGTTTCTCACTAGAGAAGTTTCTCACGACCAGAGAACATTCTTCGTTTTCTGAAATGAGCCCTCCTCAATACTTCGAGCGGATTAACTTCCATTAACGTTACGTTTCACTCTGGTTTATAATAAAAATTACAAAATGTCTGTTGCTTAGAAGGTAAAAAAAGGTTTCTTTATTAAGAGTATGAAGTAATACGAGGGAAACTAAAAAGTTTATACAAATAAAAACATTTTCCTGATGAGTCGATAACTTCACAAAAATCTTATGGGACACTACAAGCATTGCACAAAGTGCCCGAGAAAGGTAAGAGGAGTTTTAAATTATCGACATAGAAACACAAGTGAATTCAGCTGCCTATTTTACCCGTTTGTTTGGAGTGCATATTTACAGTTGTAAATAGCTACACAGCAAAATAATATCACAGATTTTTAAATAGGGTCTATTACTAAGACATTATAACGTTAATTCCAAATAAATTGCATTCCAGGATTTCACAGTCGGTATCACTAAGTAAATACTGCTGCAATACGAGGTACTGAAGTATTATTTTTTGTACTGCTGTTGTTTATTCTAGCCAGACCGGTTGGCCTATTCAAGATCAGTTTTCTGACTTCGTAATCGTAACTTTTGTTATGTTAGAAGTAAGTCGACACCACAGCAAAATTTCTAACTGATTAATTACATACCTAGTAGTCTGTTTCTTGTAACAAACTCGCATGGCCTCTCGCTTATGAGCAGACCTTTGGGGGACATATTTAACAAAAGGTATCTCGTGTTAGAAATCTCTGACAGCGTTCCATGTTGAAATAGATGAAAATGTGATGCATTCTAACAATTTCGTTCGCAAATTGTGCTAACCCAACTTCAATAACACAAACTTTCTCGCATGACGAAAATTTTTTAACATCGTCAGAAGAATAGTTTTTCGAAAGAAGGCCATCCACTCCCATGAACCACAGACATTGCCGACGTGGGGTGGCTTGCGTGCCGCAACGGTACAGATAGCCGTACCGTAGGTGCAACCACAGCGGAGGGGTATCTGTGGAGAGGCCAGACAAACGTGTGGTTCCTGAAGAGGGGCAGCAGCCTTTTCAGTAGAACTTACAGGGGCAACAGTCTGGATGATTGACTGAGCTGGCCTTGTAACATCAGCTAATGTGGCTTTGCCACACAGTTACTCCGAACGGCTGAAAGCAAGGGGAAATAACAGCCGTTACTTTTCCCGATGACGTGCAGCTCTACTGTATGAACATATGATGACAGCATCCGCTCGGGTAAAAATATTCCGGAGGTTAAAATAGTCCCCCATTCGAATCTCCGGGCGGGAACTACTCAGGAGGATATGATCATCAGGAAAGACAACACTAGCATTCTACGGATCGCAGCGTGGAATGTTAGATCCCTTAATCTTGTAGGGAAGCTAGGAAATTTAAAAAGAGAAATGGATAGGTTGACGTTATAGTGGAGATTATTGAAGTTCGGTGGAAAGAGGAACAGGATTTTTGGTTACGTGAGTACTGGATTATAAATACAAAATCAGATGGGAGTATTACAGGAGTAGGTCTGATAATGAATAAATGAATGAGAAAATATGAATGCTGGTAAACTACTATGAGTAACGCAGTGATCGCATTATCGTAGTCAGATACGAAGCCAACACCGACCCCAATAGTACAGTTTATATGCCAACTAGCTCTGCCGATGATGAGGAGATCGAAGAAATATATAAGTAGCTATTAAAATTATTTAGATGGTTAAGGAAGATGAAAACTCAATTATTATGGGAGACTGAAATTCGGTAGTAGGAAAAGGAAGAGAAGGAAAAATAGTAGGAGAATATGGACTGGGCAGAAGGAATGAAAGAGGAAGTCGCCTGGTAGAATTTTGCACGGAACATGATTTAATCGTAACAAACACGTGGTTTAAGAATCACAAAAGAAGGTGACCAGGAGACACCGGAAGGTATCAGATAGATTTTATAATGGTAAAACATAGATTCCGGAACCAAGTTATTAACTGTAAGACATACCCAGGGGCAGATATAGACTCTGACCATAACTTGTTAGACATGAACTGTAGACTGAAAAAACTGCAGAAAGGTAGGAAAATAAGGAGGTGTGACCTAGATAAATTGAAGGAACGTGAAGTTCTGGAGAATTTCAGAGGGAGATTTAGGCAACAGTTGACAGAACCGGGAGGAAATAAAACAGAGGAGGAATGGGTAGCATTGAGAGATGAAGTAGTGAAGGCAGCAGAGGACAAAGTAGGTAGGAACGCAAGACCTACAAAAAATCCTTGGCTATCACAGGACCAAAGGACAAAATATAAAAATGCAGTAAATGAAACAGGCAAAATAGAGTACAGACGACTAAGAAATGAGATTGACAGGAAGTCCAAAATGGCTAAGCAGCAATGGCTAGAAGGCAAATTCAAGAATGTGGAAGACTGTATAAATAGGGGAAAAATAGATACAGCCTACTAGAAAATAAATGAAACATTTGGAGATAAGAAAAACAGCTCTATGAATATCAAGAACACAGATGGATCCCTTCATTTAGTCAAGGTATGCCATGAAATCCTTTTCCCCCCAATTCTGTTCAGTGACGCTTCATTAGCTACGCGATCTACCCACCTGATCTTCAGCATTCTTCTCTTCCTGTCCGCATAGTTATCGTTCATGTTTCGCTCCCATACAAGACAACACTCCACACAATTGCCTTCAGATAGCACTTCCTTACACTTAAATTAATATTCGATGTCAATATTTTTCTTTTTCAAAATCACTTTTCTTCCCATTGTCATTCTGCATTTTATATTCTCTGTACTACGACCATCATGTGTTATTTTACAGCCCAAGTAATAAACGTCATCTACAATCTTTATTGTTTCGTTACCTAATATAATTCCTTCAGTATCGCCTGATTTTCTTCGACTGCACTCCTTTTGTTTTTGCTCTTATTAATGTTCATCCGACCTGGGGGAAGACCAGTTTGGATTTAGGAGAAATGTAGGAACACGGGAGGCAATACTCTCATTACGACTTATCTTAGAAGATAGGCTAAGGAAAGGGAAACCTACGTTTTTAGCGTTTGTCGATTTGAAGAAAGCTTTTGGTAATGTCGACTGGAATACACTCTACCAAATTCTGAAGGTATCAGGGGTAAAATATAGGTAGCGAAGAGTTATATTCAACCTATACAAAAAACAGACAGCGGTTATTAGAGTCGAAGAGCAAGATAGGCACGCAGAGGTTGGGAAGGGAGTAAGACAGGGTTGTAGCCTTTCCCCAATGTTGTTCAATCTGTACACTGAGCAGGCAGTTAAGAAATGGAAGGAGGAATTTGGAGAGGGCATTAAAGTTCAGGGAGAAGAAATAAAAAGTTTGCTGTTTGCCGATGACAGTAATTCTGTCAGACATCGCAAAAGATCTGGAAGAGCAATTGAATGGCATGGACAGTGTCTTGAAAGGAAGATATAAGATGAACATTAACAAGATTAAAACAAAGGTAATGGAATGCAATGTCAGAAAATCAGGCGATACTGAAGGAATTAGATTAGGTAATGAGACAATAAAAGTAGTAGATGAATTTTGTTATTTGGGTAGAAAGATAACTTCTGATGTCCGAAGTAAAGAAGATATAAAATGCAGAATGGCTATGGGAAGAAAAGCGTTTCTAAAGAAGCGAAACTAGTTGATATCCAATATTAATTTAAATGTTAGGAAGTCCTTTCTGAAAGCATTTGTCTGGAGCATAGCATTGTATGGGAGTGAAACGTGGACGGTAAGGGGTTCAGATAAAAAGATGATAGAAGCTTTTGAAATGTGGTGCTAAAGACGAATGATGAAAATTAGATGGGTAGATCACGTAACTAATGAGGAGGTGCTTAACCGAATTGGGGAGAAAAGGCGTTTCTGGCATATTCTGACTAAGAGAAGGGATAGATTGGTTGGACACATTCTGAGACATCAAGGAATTGTCAACTTATCATTAGAAGGAAGCGTGGGGGGTAAAAATCGTAGAGGGAGACCGAGGGACGAATACAGTAAGCAGATTCAAAAGGAAGTAGGTTGCCGAACGTATTCTCAGATGAAGAGACTTGCACTGGACAGGATAGCGTGGAGAGCTGCATCAAACCAGTCTGCGGACTGAAGACGACAACAACAGCAATGTTCATCTTATACGTACCTTTCCAGACACTGCCCATTCCGTTCAGCTGCTCTTCCAGGTCCTTTACTGTCTCTAAGAGAAATACAAAGTCATCGACAAAACGGAATTTATTATTATTATTATTATTTCTTCGCCCTTGATTTTAATTCCTTCCCTAAATTTCTCTTTGGTTTCCATTATAGTGTACACAATGTACAAATTGAATAACATTATTTAATATCTTGGAAAACAGCCAGTTTTTCGGGATTTCAGACACCTGTCCGTCACAGAAGGGGGGGGGGGGGGTAAAAATCGTAGAGGGAGACCGAGGGACGAATACAGTAAGCAGATTCAAAAGGACGTAGGTTGCCGAACGTATTCTCAGATGAAGAGACTTGCACTGGACAGGATAGCGTGGAGAGCTGCATCAAACCAGTCTGCGGACTGAAGACGACAACAACAGCAATGTTCATCTTATACGTACCTTTCAAGACACTGTCCATTCCGTTCAGCTGCTCTTCCAGGTCCTTTACTGTCTCTAAGAGAAATACAAAGTCATCGACAAAACAGGATGGTATTTTTATTAGTATTATTATTTTATTATTATTTCTTCGCCCTGAATTTTAATTTTTTCTGCAAGTTTCTCCTTGCTTTCGTTTATAGTTTGCTCAATGTACAAATTGAATAACATTATTTAATATCTTGGAAAACAGCCAGTTTTTCGTGATTTCAGACCCCTGTGCGTCACAGAGCGCAACGCTTATACACCTTCAAGCCACATTTCGACCTTTTTCGTGCCGTAACGGTACAAAATTATGTAGTGTCAAGTGTGGCTTTAATAGCCTCGCGCAGTTTAAACCAGTCGTTGGCGCAGTGCAGCAATATAACGCGTGCAGGGTGAAAACGAGGCGCTCTGGGCGGTTATGGCGGTGATTAGCGGATGGCCAGGCAGCGGCTGATCGGATATATTAGCCAGCGCCGGCGCCCGCGGCCGCGCCATCGACCCACCGCCATCATTACTGCTGCCCCGGTTCACTCTACACATGCGACCGCAAACACCTGCTCTCTCCCAGCGTCCCTGACCTTCTGTGTGTTTGTTCATTAATCCCGCATGGGAAACATGAAGAGCGAGAGCAGTTCTTTTCCACAGCTGCTCATTACTACATTCCAATTGTTACGTCGTCTTCTACTTGTATTAATATTGTATAGTGGTTCATGGTATGATGATATTCCCTCAGAGCTACTGAAGTCTCTGGTAGAACCAGCCATGACAAACCTGTTTCATCTGGTGCGTAAGATGTATGAGACAAGAGAAGTACCCTCAGACTTTAAGAAAAATGTTATCATCCCCATTCCAAAGAAAGCAGGTGCAGACAGGTGTGAAAACTATAGAACCATCAGTTTAATAAGTCATGGTTGCAAAATATTAACACGAATTATATACAGAAGGATGGAAAAGCTGGTAGAAGCCGACCTCGGGGAAGATCAGTTTCGGTTCAGGAGAAATGTAGGAACACGGGAGGCAATACTCACTTTACGGCTTATCCTAGAAGATAGATTAAGAAAAGGCAAACCTACATTTCTAGCTTTTGTAGATTTGGAGAAGGCTTTGGACAATGTTGATTGGAATAAACTCTTTCAAGTTCTGAAGCAAGAAGGAGTAAAATATTGGGAACGTAAAGTTATTTATAACTTGTACAAAAACCAGACAGCGGTTATCAGAGTTGAAGGGCATGAAAGGGATGCAGTGGTTGGAAAGGGAGTAAGACAGGGTTGTAGTCTTTCTCCATTGTTATTCAATTTGTACATTGAGCAAGCTATAAAGGAAAGCAAGGAGAAATTTGGAGAAGGAATTAAAGTTCAGGGTGAAGAATTAAAAACATTGCGTTTTGCCGACGACATTGTAATAATCTCAGAGACAGCAAAAGACCTGGAGGAGCAGTTGAACGGAATGGACAGTGTGCTGAAAGGTGCATATAAGATGAACATCAACAAGAGCAAAACTAGGGTAATGGAGTGCAGTGTAAGAAAATCAGGTGATGCTGAAGGAATTCGATTGGGAAACGAAGCAATAAAGGAGGTAGATGAGTTTTGTTATTTGGGCAGTAAAATAACAAATGATTGTCGCAGTACAGAGGATATAAAATGCAGAATGGCAAGGGGTAGAAAAGCGTTCTTGAAAAAGAGAAATTTGTTAACATCGAATATTGATTTAAGCCTAAGGAAGTCTTTTCTGAAGGCATTTGTATGGAGTGTTGTCTTGTATGGGAGTGAGACATGGACGATAAACAGTGCGGACAGGAAGAGGATTCAGGCTTTTGAAATATGGTGCTACAGAAGAATGCTGAAGATTAGGTGGGTGGATCGCGTAACTAATGAGGAGGTATTGAACAGAATTGGAGAGAAAAGAAATTTCTGGCATACCTTGACTAAAAGAAGGGATATATTGGTAGGAAACATTCTTAGACATCAAGGAATTGTGAATTTAGCATTGGAGGGAAGTGTGTGGGGTAAAAATCGCAGAGGAAGACCAAGATATGGATACAGTAAGCAGATTCAGACAGATGTAGGTTACCGTTCTTATGTGGAGATGAAAATGCTTGCTCGGGATAGGGTAATGTGGAGAGCTGCATCAAACCAGTCTCCGGACTGAAGACCACAACAACAACAACAGTGGCTCATGGTGTGGGTTCACGTAGTCATATCCTAGTTCATGAACCACGGGCAACGTATGAGTAGCCAAGTAAGTGGTCCTGACAGTTGGGATACCAGTTACTTTGGTAAAAAGGTTGGATATCTCGGACATATTCTGAGTCGTGGCCACCTTTGTGCTTAGAGGGCAAAGACTACCAAATCCACCGGTTAGTCCATCAACCGTTAGGGGTAAAACCCAGTGGGGCCCTGGGCAAGTAAGGCTAGCAACCTGTTTCCCAGGTTCTTTAATACCATGCTGGCAACAATCAGAGCAAAATGCCTCGGACATGTGGAGGTGATGGAGTCCCACCTCTAATTGACAGACCAGGGACTCCTCCGAAACGAATTGGCAAACGATCGGGAATGAGATGGGGAGCTATTAATATTAATGGGGATTACACTAGGAAGGAGGTAGAGCTGACGGAGGCTTCAAGTAAGATGGGGTTAGATGTCTTAGCTGTTAGTGACGTTAACGTAAGGGGAGAGAAAGAGGACGAAGTCGGAGAATACAAGGTCTACCTGTCAGGAGTCAAAGTAGGAAGAGCACAGTGGGGTGTAGGGTTTTACATCAGGAAAGCAATCGAACCCAAAGTAATTGCAATAAGGTATGTAAATGAACGACTGATGTGGATAGATTTGGCCATCTCCAACAAGAAAATTAGGATTGTGGCAGTATATTCACCCTGTGAAGGGACAGATCTAGATGAGATGGACAGATTTTGCAACGCACTTAGTGATGTAGTTGTTAGAGTGAAGGATAAGGATAGTGTTTTACTCATGGGTGATTTCAACGCCAGGATAGGAAATCGAACAGAAGGTTATGAAAATGTTATGAGTACGTTTGGAGACGACATGGAGGCCAGCAGGAACGGAAAACAGCTCTTGGATCTCTGTTCCAGTATGGGCTTAGTTATCACAAAATCTTTCTATAAGCATAAGGACATTCACCGCTATACTTGGGAAGGAAGAGGAACCAGATCTGTTATTGACTATATAATAACAGATCAGGAATTCAAGAAGACAGTCAAGGACACATTTGTTTTCAGGGGGTTCTTTGATGATACTGATCATTATTTAATCTGTAGTGAAATTGGTTTTGTGAGACCAAAAGAGCAGAAAGTCAGGTTTATGTGTAGAAGGATTAGAGTGGAGAAGCTTCAAGACAAGGAAATTAGGCAGCAATACATAGCAATGACCTCGGAAAGGTACCAGTTAGTTGAATGTAATGATTTACAGTAACTGGACGAGGAATGGTCAAGGTACAGGGGCACACTACTAGAAGCAGCTAGAGAATGTCTTGGAACAGTAGTGTGTAAAGGTAGGAAAAAGCAGACAGCCTGATGGAATGACACAGTCAAGGCAGCCTGTAAAAAGAAAAAGAAGGCATTTCAAAAATGGATCCATACTAGAAATCAGGCAGACAGAGAAAGTTATGTTGAAGAAAGAAACAAAGCCAAACGGATAATTGCAGACTCCAAGCAGAAATCATGGGAAGACTTTGGAAATAAGTTAGAAACGCTGGGTCAAGCCGCGGCAAAACCATTTTGGAGCGTGATTAGCAATCTTCGAAAGGGAGGGAAGAAGGAATTAACAAGTGTGTTGGACAGTTCAGGAAAAGTGCTAGTCAATCCTGTGGATGCCTTGAGCAGATGGAGGGAATATTATGAAGAATTTCTCAATGTAGGTGAAACGCTCACTGATGTGTCAGATTTTCATGTAGAATGGGATAGCAATGCCGATGGAAACAGGATTTCATTTGAGGAAGTAGAGAAAATGGTCAGTAGATTACAGTGCAATAAAGCGGCTGGGGTGGATAAAATTAAGCCAGAACTCGTCAAATCAGGTCTCAAATGGTTACACAGGATAACTGAGAAGGCATGGGAATCGGGACAGGTTCCATCTGACTGGACGAAAGCGGTAATCACGCCAATTTTCAAACATGGAAACAGAAAAGATTGTAACAACTATCGAGGCATCTCTTTAATTACCGTTGTAGCCAAAATATTCTCAAGTATTGTTGAACGGAGAGTGCGAGTATTAATTGAGGATAAGTTAGATGAAAATTAGTGTGGGTTTAGGCCTCTTGCAGACTGTCAGAACCAGATCTTTAGCTTACGGCAGGTAATGGAAAAGTGCTATGAGTGGAATAGGGAGTTGTATCTATGCTTCATAGATCTATAAATGGCTTATGACCGTGTTCCTAGGAGGAAGCTACTGTCAATTCTACAAGATTATGGTATAGGAGGCAAACTTCTGCTAGCAATTAAAGGGCTTTACGTAAACTGTCAGGCAGCAGTTAAAGTTGATGGCAAATTAAGCTCATGGTTCAGGGTAGTTTCAGGGGTAAGACAAGGCTGTAACCTGTCACCACTGTTGTTCATACTATTCATGGATCATATGTTGAAAACAGTAGACTGGCAGGGCGGGATTAGGTGAAAACAAAATAAGCAGTCTCGCATATGCGGATGACTTAGTTGTAATGGCCGATTCAATTGAAGGGTTGCAAACTAATTCAGAGCACGATCAGAGGCGCAAGGATTATGATATGAAGATCAGTATCGCCAAAACAAAAGTAATGTCTGTGGGAAAGAGATTTAAACAGATTGAGTGCCAAATAGGAGGAACAAAGTTAGAACAGGTAGACAGTTTCAAGTACCTGGGATGTATTTTGTCACATAGCGAAAGAACTGGAATCGAGGTGCAGCAAAGCTAATGCAGTGAGTGCTCAGCTAAGATCTACTCTCTTCTGCAAGAAGGAAATCAGTACCAAGACTATGTTAGCAGTGCACCGCTCTATCTTTCGACCAACTTTGTTGTATGGGAGTGAAAGTTGGGTGGATACAGGTTACTTTATTCACAAGGTAGAGGTTACAGATATGAACGTAGAAAGAATGATTGGAGGTACTAATAGATGGTAACAATGACAGGAGGGTGTACATAATGAGGAAATCAAAGAAAAACTGGGAATGAACATAGATGAAGCAGTTAGAGCGAACAGACTGAGATTGGTGGGGTCATGTTACACGCATGGGAGAAGCAAGGTTACCTAAGAGACTCATGAGCTCGTCAGTGGAGGGTAAGAGGAGTCGAGGTAGACCAAGAAGAAAGTACTTAGATTCGGTGCAGAATGATTTTGAAGTAAAAGGCATAACATCAGACGAGGCATGAATGTTAGCATTGAATAGGGGATCATGGAGGAATTTTGTTAGAGGTACTATGCTCCAGAATGAATGCTGAAAGGCATAATCAGTCTCTAATGATGATGATGATGATGATGCTGTCTCTGCCAGTCCTTGAATACAAGGTGAAGGCTATTTATTGGTTGATAAGCGCCTCACTTATAGATAACAAATCAGACTGCTGGCATCCAAAATGCAACAAGAAAAGCGACCAGAGGTATCACAGACAAAATGCCGTTGTAGAAGTATCATTGAATGTAGAACCCCTTGGCAAGTGAAGAAAAGGATGAAATTAAAGTTTTAGCCACTATTGCTGCCTGTAACCACAGCAACATATCTCCACCGTGGTGTTGCAGACACAATCAATATTGATAAAAATACACCTTCTTCAGGTTGTTAAGCCAAGATCGCTGATAAAATATATTTATTACTCTTAACCGCATTTAAATCATTTTCAGAAGGGTTAACAAGGTCTTCACTTACGAGACAGCCGGCCGCGGTGGTCGCGGGGACTGAGGCGCTCCAGTCACGGTCTGCACGGCCACTACGGTCGGGGGTTCGAATCCCCCCTCGGGCATGGATATTTGTGCCGACCTTAGTATAAGGTAGTTCGTAAGTAGTTTGTAAGTTTAGGGACTGATGACCCCGTAGTTAAGTCCCATAAGCTTAACAAACATTTGAATATTTGAACTTACGAGACCAGTAACGAGTAATAAATATTATCAGCGATCCTGGCTTAACAGCCTAAAGAATGTGTATTTTTATTAATATTTAAACAGATCGCACACCACTAGTGTATCACGGCAGGTCACTGTAGAATCAGTATTACTCTGTAAAAGTTGTACGTGATGTTTAATGTTGAATCTATCGTTTAATCAGACAACAAATGTAGTTTATTTTAAAATTACTCATTCAAAACCTGATCTGGTATTAGTTGCAGTCCAAATAGTTGTCATATATTGATGTTTAACAGTCACGATCACTAAGTCATCAGATAACTTCATTAAAATTTAACTGAACACGTACACTCTTTGACAAAAAACCTGGCCGCCGGCCGGCCGCCGCTGAGCCTAAGTCCGAGCCGATCGCGACATGGGACAATAAAAGTGGCCACGCTGATTCGCTCTAAGTCCAGCTATCTGCACAATCTGGCAACACTGCAGACTGCGGGAGTTCACACATCACTTCTTGTGTGCAGTTAGGAGATAACTGGGTCAGCTCCCTCCTTGGTCTTGCGGTAAAGTGCGCGACTTGCAGTCTCGAGCCGGCCGTGCTCGCGGTCGGACGCTTTCGCGTGCAGCTCTCGCGGCAGCTCGTGCTATTTGCGTGCGCTTTCTTGTAGTAAACATGGAATCGAAAGTTCGTAAATTGACACTCCAGTTCAGTTTTAGAAACGATGTATCTCGTCCGAAAGTGTACGATTTCGATATATGGGTTCACGATCAGTTCCGTCTACAAGATGGCGACGTGTATGGAATGCAGTACGACTTCATCGGTAATACTTTCCAAGTCAAGTTCACTCGACATGCTGTGTGCGACCGTATCATGGAAGAAACTCACGGCGAAGCTACGTACAAAGCGCTGTCGGGAGAGGTGAGTCCTGTTACCATATCATATGCTGGTTTGGGCTTGCGGGCGGTCAAAGTTCACAACTTGCCATTTGAGATCGAAAACGTGTGCATACAACAGGTGCTCTCTAAGTTTGGTACTGTGTACACTGTATCTAACGACCGGTGGACGAACAACAAATATTTCAATGTCTTCAACGGTGTCAGGACTGTGAGGATAGATTTAAATTCGCACATCCCGTCTTACGTTAATGTCATGGGCTTCAAAGCGCTCGTTGTGTACGAGGGCCAGCCGCGCACGTGCTCGCGCTGCAACGCCTCCGGCCACCTGCGGGCCGAGTGCCCGCGCAACGCGCCGGCGCAGCTGCCGCGGGCCGCGCTTGTTGACAGGACTGACACAGGGCAGCCGGTGACGTATGCGGCCGTAGCTGCCGACGCGCTCGCGCCGGTGCAGGCTGCGGTCGCGCCTGCTCGCGCCGCTGACAATCGTCCTGACACGGAAATGACGACCGTGACCCGTCTGCCGGTGACGCTTACTACACCGAGAGTAGAGTGGCACGAGGATGTTGAGGATGCTCCAGCTGAGGACGCGCATCTTGACACCGCTCTGACCGCCCCCATACAGAAGCCTGTCGCGATTTCTTCCAACGAACAGGTGACTGAATCCGACAGTACCCAAATAACACCTGTGGGTTTTGCAAGTACGGACCCTGTTTCGTCGCGCACCGTTGCGGATGAAGCAGAGAAACTTCCTGTGGGTTTGCCAGCTGACAACGGTACCTTGACCTGCCGTGTAGACTCGTCCCAACATAAGAGCAAAAAAATTAGAATCGCCCGTGAAGGTGCTTCTGAGGTTGCCGAAAAATTGAAGCCTAAGATCAGTAAGACTTTGAGTCAGTTGAGGGAGGCTGGAGGCAACGTCACGCCCCCAATACCCGACAGATCGCCGCAAGAACTAATGTGCGTAGATGACCCGCCACCTTCCGAGGCAGCAAATGCATCGCTGTGGCAGGATGGTGGTCAGCAAGGACGGGGGGCTGACCCTCCTTCGGGTACTGTATAGGCCGCAGATGTGCACGGGAACGTTTCATCATACGTAAGAATCGAACGACGTTACGAAATTCCGGACACGAGTTCAAATTATGGACATTGTTAACAACGCCTTACGTATGTCACTCATTATATCATTATACGGAAAAACAACTGTGTAATATGGGTTTTCCTTCCCGTACTTCTACTGCGTTTGATGGATTCCTGTTCCTACCAGTATGTGGTCGAACACAAACGACACTATTTATCAAATGCTTAAATGCAATCTTATAAACTAGCAACTATCAATATTAATAGGATAGACTCCCAAGTGAAGATTCAGTGCCTTAAAGACTATCTGTACGCGGCTGACGTGGATATTGCGCTCTTGCAGGAAGTGGTGACGGAAAAAGTTAATAGGATCACCGGATACGAAACAATTCTCAACATCGGTAATGAGGCTGGCACTGCGATTTTATACAAAGAGGGCATCCCGTGCGTAGGCGCCAACATTTTAGACACTGGAAGAGGAATCAGCGTCCATCTTAATGATTTATTAATCGTCAACGTCTATGCACCTTCGGGGTCGATTGGGAAACGTAGCAGAGGCATCTTCTTTAAAAGTGATGTTGTGAAACTATTATTGAACGTTCGGACAAATATCATCATAGGAGGCGACTACAATTGTGTGTTGCGCAAAGAGGATCAGGCGCCAAATTTTAATGCATGTGGCGAACTGGCGGTATTTGTTAATGAACTAGGCTTGGAAGATACCTGGGCATATTTCCACCCGCAAGTTGTGCGCTATACTTACGCTACTAGTGTTTCAGCAAGTCGCTTGGACCGCGTTTATGTCAGCAGGGAATCCCTGGCTAATGTAATAGATTGTGAGTACTGGCCAGTGAACTTTTCGAACCATGTTGCGTATCATATCACGTTCAAACACGCGAAACAACAAACTTTTCGTGGGCGCGGTACCTGGCAGTTAAACACATCCTTACTGCTAGAAGACGGATTGAAGCAAGCGATCAAAGAGACGTGGGCCAAGTGCCTTCGATTGAAGTCACGTTACAGGGACCGAATCACTTGGTGGGTTCAACATGCGAAGCCACAGCTAAGAAAACGTCTTATACAGTACTCCAGGGACCGATCGTATTGGACCAAGCGTACATCCGAATACTACTTCCACTGCTTACGCGATCTGTATAGCAGACCTTCTTCTCTAGCTTCAAATATTCTGGAAATAAACCGCATCAAGGCGAATATAACTGCCTTGGCAAGGAGGTCCTTAGATGGTTGCAAGATACGGTCGCGGACTATGGATTGTGTTCCTCACGAAGACACTTCCCTGTTTCACATTGTGCGGGAGATGAGGCGGGGACAACAGAAGATAATAAGTTGTTTGACGGATGATGATGGTACGGTGTACAAGGATCAGCTTACAATCAAACATCACGTGGAGACGTACTACACCGAATTGTACAACGCACAAAACGTCGACTCGGCTGCTCGAGAGGACCTACTGTCGACACTTCCCGCCACGGTGACCTTGGACGACAATAGGGAGATCTTGGACAGGATAACTCCAGAGGAAATCGAAGGTACTATTAAGGCTGCGCCGCGAGGGAAATCAGCTGGTTCAGATGGCCTCCCCGTTGAATTTTATGCCTGTGTGTGGGACGTCATTGGTGCGGAGATGACGGAGGTCTACAACGAACTACTGACGGATACACTGCTCCCGCCTGCATTCACTGAAGGAATGGTTGTACTTATTCCGAAAACGACACGACGCGACAAGTTAAAAGATTTTCGTCCTCTGACGCTGCTCAATGCAGACTTTAAAATTTTTACGCGCATTTTAAATGCAAGACTGAAGCCGATCCTGTCCAAAATAATAGGACCTTACCAATCAAGCGTCCCAATAGGTAGATCTATGCTCGACGTTCTCTGCTCGTATAGAGAGCTTATTAACTTAACATGGATATGTAAATGCCAACTTGCTTTAGTATTTTTAGATTTTAACAAAGCATTTGACAGAATCGATCATGATTTTTTATTGTCTACAATGACAGCCATGGGTTTTGATGACAGGTATATGCAGATCATTCGGAAGTGCATATGTGGCACTCATTCGAGGATCAAAATTAATGGTCAATTAACTGGACCTATTCCAATAAAGCAATCAGTACGTCAGGGTTGTCCACTTTCCATGACGTTGTATGCCATAGCCGCGGAACCATTCCTCCGAAAATTGTATGACAGTTTAACGGGAATCACATTATTCAATGTCAAAACGGTATGTCATGCCTATGCAGACGACGTAAGTGTAGTCATCAACACAAATGAAGAACTGAACGACCTGCGTAGGATTCTGACAATGTACATGAGCTCTTCTGGAGCACAAATTAACCTGCAGAAGTCTCGCATAATGCATTTGAGCCCTATCGGCAGTAAAGTAGACACGTTATGGATTGAGGAAACAACCGGACGATTTCAGCTCGGGATGTACCTCATGCCAAACCCAAACGAAATGATTACAGTCAACTGGTCAAACAAGCTGAACGCCATTCGTGGAATGCTCAGGGAAAATAATGTTCGGGCACTGGATCGCCTTCAACGAGCGCAGTTTATTAATGTATATGTACTCAGCAAAATTCATCATATAGCCGCAGTGTTACCGATTCCACGAGTTATTGCACACAAAATACAAGCGGTAGCGTGTTGGTTCGTGTGGAAGACGAATATCTTCAAAGTGTCCTTCAACACCACTACGTTGGACAGACACAGAGGAGGCCTAGGCGTCAAACATGTTCAGACGCTATGCCAGGCTATGTTCATGAACCGAACCTCTAAGATCATCGAAGCGAAGGAGCCAGGAATCACACAAGTTCTCTTTCGCACTTTGAGGCCGGCCGATTGCACTGCACCATGCAATGTTGGACACATCAGTGCCGTACTCGATTACGTGCGACAATATTTCTTGGAAATAAGTTACATTTCCGCCGACCAGAGAAGAACCACGACAAAAAAGATCTACGAGCTACTCAATGCACGGCGTCCACGGAGTCCTGTCGAAGGGAAATATCCAAATAAGGAATGGAAAATTATTTGGAACAACATTTCCAACGTAAACCTACCTACCAGGGTGAGCGCTGCTTGGTATGATGTCGTTAACGCAACCATCCCAACAGCGGAAAGACTGCACAAAATTAACCTACGAGCTACCCCGTTATGTGACCGTTGTCAAGTCGTTGAGTCGGTAGCGCATTTACTTATCTGCGGAGAGAAAATACGAATATGGAACTGGACACGGAAAAAATTGGCGCTGATGACAAGGACAACTGAGGCCACAGTATCCGTAAATGACGTACTCTTCCCTGAATGGAACCATTATCCCGGAGCAAAACATAATAGTTATACCTGGCTCATGGGTCAATTTGTGTACTACGCAATAAGGTACGCTACACCTGCTTTTGAAGACTTTTTGTTCTACATCTCTAGTGAACATCGCAAGATTCAGAGATATCAAACATACAAAAAACGCTTCCAGAACTTCCTACTAATTGCTCTGCGTTAGGCGAGCAAGCTTCCACTGAGCACTAAGTATAACAGACACGGAATGAGATGAGAAACTTTGATGAGTACCACAGTCTGGTAGTCTAATGAACAGTTGGTCACTTTTGAATACAATGATTTTAGTTCACCTTGATGACAAGTGAAGACGTGCCACCGTAGGCATCGAGAAGTCATTTCCATTCCGACATCACGCACATTTATTTGTTACGACCTTTATTTCTCTATTATTATGGCCTGCTGGTAATCGAGGCATCCTTTGTTTTATTTATTTTGTAAGTTGCTGATGGAATGGAGAAGGGTCCACTAGCCCTGAGCAACGGAAGTATTGCGCGAATTTTGGCAAGTGAAGCCCGAAGTTAAGAGAAGACAAAAAGCAATTACGATACGGAATACTGAAGAAAGAAAAACGACACGGAAACCTTTGCAACATTCGTGAAGACGAACTTTGTGGTTGACACAACGCTGAAGCAGACACGCAATCACGTCGCTCAAAAAAGAAAGAAAAAAAAAATTAATTTGGAACATTGAAAGAGACTATATGTGGCAGAAGGCCAATTTCTTTCCTTTGAAGGCATTGAAGCCGACGCCGAGGAAGGCGACACATGGTGAGCGTAAGGCCGGGCTGAAGGGGTGGTAAGGAGGCAAAAATAAAAAAAAAACAAAAAAAAAGAAAAAAAATAAAAAAATAAATAAAAAAAAAATAAAAAAAAAAAGAAAAAAAAAAACAAAAAAAAAAAAAGAAAAAAAAAAACAAAAAAAAAAAAAAACTTGCAAGTTCAGTATTAGCGATCGAAACCGACTGTTGACAAAAATTTTAAATTCACGTCACTCGTTCATGCTCATGCCCCATGTGTAAGGGAAGCATATGTGTAACATATTTCATTTTTTGGTAATAACATTTCGGCCCAATAACATTGCCACCTCTGGCCGCAGCACTTGGCAGAGCTCTCCGCGGCCCACTCGCCGGCAGCAGCGGTGGCGGCGCTACACAGCGCTGCCTCGCCCTCTGCCCACAGCGCCTGCCGCCGCTCATCGCCCTGGATACGTAAAATGCTGTAGTGTTGCTAAGTGGTGATCCACAAAAAAGGTTGCGATTCGTATTTCACACAGGATATAACGAAGCAGACCACCTATTTTGAATGATGAGCATATAATACATTAGAGAGGCAAAAAATTGTCATTGTCCAATCCAATGGCACTCTCCGATGGTTAACACTTATTTGTGGTTTAAATCTCGATCCTTTTCCTTTCAGAAAAGCCTTTCATGTAATTTGTTATTGTCATCAGTTCATGTGTTTTCATCAAGACCCAATATGTAACTCACTAAAATGTTTTAGTGTCGTTGTTTCACTCCGTACGGTAAATGTATGAGCTAAATTATGTGAATGCGTTTCAGTGCACGTTCTAAAGCAATACAGGCACACTGCAAGGTTCGTGTCTTCATGTCTCATTTCTACAGGAGATATTTCACATCAATGGAGGTGAATTCGGATTTCTTCGAAGGCGTTTGTATGGTGAAGCAAAGAAGACATCTAATACCATTTCCATAATTTGAAGTCGACCTTTCTGAAAGACTTATTGTATAAAGTTTTTCTTATGATTCCGTTAAAGAGTTTCTTCTTGCAATCTGCAGCGTATAAAGTAAAATAAAATGATATTAAATTCCATCCCCAAACGCACTTTCTCCAACCAGGATTAGAACTGCCGCCTCACACCAGGCTTGTATCACAAGACACAAGCAGAACCACACAGCCAACACACACTGCCGGAGATTGCCCTCAGTCTCTCACATATTCAATGCTTAGCCTCTAACGCATCGCGAAAGAACCTGAAAGTCACCTACACAAATAACTACATTCCTTGAGTGCCAAAGTTAAATTTCTGTCTCTCATTTCACGTCGGCATTACAAATCATTAGTCATGAAAGTAGAAAAGGAATGTCAAGTGAACTTAGTGAGACAATTCAGTACCACTTGCGGAAGTAACTGCACTATCACAGTGTTGCCAAATATCAGCAACGATGTTGCCAGTTCTTAGCTGTACTAGGAAGACCTGTGTAGCGATAAGCGACGCGAAATCGCGCTAGTCTCATGTGAGCTTCTAGAGAGGAATCGCGCATTTCGGTTAATATGCGGCGCTATCTCCTGATAGATTCCGTCGTCACATTTACGATGCAGATATTAAATTCGTCCAATGAGGCCGAAACTAGCGTTTAAGTTTTTTGAAGCTTTACTGCATTATGATATATTTTCAGCAAATGACTAGAGAATTAAAAATACTTATATTATGCTTGCAACATACGGCAAATCAAAGACAGAGATATGTAAACATGCATCACGATTACAGTTTTATCCCCCCCCCCCAAAAAAAAGACTAAAACAATTGCTTTGATACATTTCGACAAAAGCTAATTTTTTGATGAAAAGTTACTGGAAATCAAAGATGCCCCATCCGTCTCGAAAAACTTCGCAACTTGAAAGCGACTGCGTTTCAAAATGCAACCTTACGACTGTACAAGTAATATTTCATGTCTTCTAGGTGTTGGTTTGCTTGAAAGACAGAAGAAACATAGTTAACTGATTATTTGTGCAACACAGTAATTATTTCACTTAAGTATTCAGAAGACTGGATATTTAAAATTACGGCCATGAACACAGAAACGAAACTGTATATGTGGGAAACGTGCAAATCTGATGTTTTTCCTCTGCTAACATATACATATAATCTATAGACTACTAAGCAGCATATTGATTTCGTAGTGATACAGCCTTGATGGGCCAACAAATGATGATGAGAATCCGAACCCATGTGTCTGATGGATTTTTCGAACGTTGCAACCTATGACTTGCATGTGTTGCTGCTTAGTATCTGTCGTCACGATGTTAAATCAACAGAAATCGTTACAAACATTTTACCTACTTTCTCCTATTGTCCTATTTTTCGTCAAACCACACATTCTTTCTGGTCTCTTGGCCACATGGGAATGAAAGCTTTTGCAACTGAATTAATGATAATAATGATGGTAATAATGATAGTAATCAAATGTTCAAATGTTAGTTAAGCTTATGGGACTTAACTACGGGGTCATCAGTCCCTAAACTTACAAACTACTTATCAACTAACTTATACTAAAGACGGCACAAATATCCATGACCGAGGGGGGATTCGAACCCCTGACCGTAGTGGCCGTGCAGACCGTGACTGGAGCGCCTCAGTCTCCTCGGCCACCGCGGCCGGCTGATAGTAATCAATGATGGTTACGGCATTACAACAGAATGATAAAGATTACAATAACAGTAGAAAATGACGATCTCTTGGTTGGCACACTGCAATGAGTTTTTGTATTTCGTTGCTGAATGCCATTTAGGATATTTTTCAGAGGAGAAAAATAGACCTGAAGCCTCACACATCACTAGTACAACGATACCTCACTAATTAACTATGCTTGCTGTAGATGAGAAAACGAGAACGGCGCCACCGAGCTAAAATGAAATTACTCGTTCAGTTATCTGACATTTGTTGGCAGTTAATACACACAGTTCCGACATGAAACACAAAATTGTTTGCAATTTAAGGAGGGGTAGACCTTTCTGCCGTCGAAAATTTAATTCAGGATAACAGAGTCATTTAAATGCAATGACTAATCTCATATCCTAATGAATATTGGAAAATACCTCGAATTCTGGAACTAAGGGAACGATCAGAGTTTCCAAGCATCATAAGCAATACTGTTAAGCTATAGGAAGAATTTCTTGGCCATTCCACAATATCCTCATTCCTACAAACAGCTTGCTTCAACTGGCTTTTATCCATGCTGCGCTGCCAACGCCCATTCTAAGTAAGGCTTGAGTCCGAAAGCAGACAACATCATTGAAAATGTTGATGAATAGATGACTTACTTTCATCAACACCCGGGGAGAGCTTCTTTCAACGAAACGGAGAAAGTGTGAAATGACTACTTTCTCCAAAGTTCCTACGGACTTTTGTCCCAAATTGGAAGTATATACGTTCAATCTTGTCATATGCGGCTCACATTCCAGGAATATCACCAAAATGAGCATCTGGCGGGTACCGTCCTAGAGCAGCTATTACGCAAGTTTTTACCGATTATCATAAAATTGACAAGACGGCTTTTGCTGCAGAATATAGTGACTTCTTCGTATAGTGATGCCCCTGTTTAGGTGCATTATAATGTTAGTGTTTAATGTTGCTTCAGAAGTACTTTTTGTCTTAAATATTTTTATATTTGCAGGTGATTCAAAGTAATTGTAATAATTAGTTTCCCTTCAAATTACTCCATTCATTCCATCTGTTATTTGTAAAGTAATTGCAACTGCCAAAAGTGAAATTGTCCTATAAACCAAACCGTTTGGTTATCTTAGGTCATTCGTATATGGGCAGAACACTTTCATCTGAAATATCTCCACGAAAGGCAGAGAAGCGGACGGTTCTCTGTCATAGTAGAGTTAGGCTCGCGTAGCTAGTCCTCTGTGCAGAAGAGATGGAATTATATGTTGAAGAAAGAAGTCATTTCTAAGAAACTTGCATATTAATTTTATTTTTCTCGTGTATTTACATTCTTTCAGTTTATATGCGCCTTTACTTCTCACAAAATAATGAGATATATTTTTCTCTGCTAGTAGCTACCTTTGGTCGTTTCCGACCGCATTACATTATCCGTTGTCTCTAGATGGATAATACTTTGTCTCTGCCGATCCCAGATTTCACGTCGAAAGAAAACATGTGCTCCACATAATTCATTTCGCAGTAGGCGGTCGTATTTCCACCGTTGGTATATTTACTTGTACGAATATTGTTCGTAACCGTAAACAGTTTGCTCTTGCTGTTCATCTCCTTAATATTGTTAAACACATATTTTCCCTATAACTCTCCTCGTGAAGTGTTTGAACTGCTGGGACTTATTATTGTTAGTACCATTAGTTTTTATTTCAAGTTGATCTCTGAATTTGTATTTTGTATTACCGTTATATTTGTTTGTTCTATATTTTTCACAATATTGAAGATCAACAAGTTCTCATATCCATTAATATAAGCGACTTAGAGCTAATGTATAATGTTCATTTTAGTCTTGTTTCACCCGTAAAAGTTCCTCTGAAAATCTGGAACACTTCTTTTAACACCCTTAATTTGAAAATCATACGTAGGCAGAGGACATTCAAGGATTGCTCATTTATGAACTTCATTCATAATGATAATTTGGATAAATTTATTTACAAATTTTGTACTCAGTCCATTTAATTTTTATGATAGCGGTAAAATTACAGCCTTGCGCAACCTAGGGCATCTGTTCAAAATCAATGAAGAAGAGATACGTCAATACTTTTATTTACTATCTTTTAACAAGCAACAGTGCAATTGCTTTCCCTAATATTGTTCTAAACCATGGCACAATTCATCGATCAATTTTAATCGTTGTAACACGTGATTATTAGGTTGTTTATTGTCTATTGTGTTTTTGTTACAAATTTTACAATTGATTTTATATTAACGATAGGCTAGAAACTTAATTAACGTAACTCAGAACCGCGTGACAATGCAATATTTACTCGCATTCGTTTTTGCTAGAGAGCGAGTTAGTGCAGTGGTAACACACTGGACTCATATTCGGCTGCACGGCGCATCGAACTGGCCTTCGTCCATTTCGATTTGAGTTTTCCATGATTTTCCTAAATCAGTCTAGGCAAATGCCGGATTGGTCCCTGCGGCAGGGCACGGCCGATTTCGTTCCACATCCTTATCATGACAAACCGAACTTCTGCTTCTCTCTAATGACCCCCTTGTCGAGGGGACGTTAAATCGTAACCTTCCTTCTTTCTTTCGTGTCTTGTGTGCAATAGAGCTTACTTTGTTCATGTTCCCGTGTGTTGGTACAAATTTTGCAGTTCATTTCAAACCAACTTCCCTCTGAACAAGAGACCTTGAACTTTCAACTTAACTTAGAACTGGATGACACTGCTTCATTAACGCCATTTCTTAATTGGTGTGTGGTGGAGGGTAATTTTTATACAACTGCTGTTTTCGCTTGTTCAAAAATGTTCAAATGTTTGTTAAGCTTATGGGACTTAACTACGGGGTCATCAGTCCCTAAACTTACAAACTACTTATCTACTACCTTATACTAAGGACGGCGGAAACATCCATGCCCGAGGGGGGATTCGAACCCCCGACCGTAGTGGCCGTGCAGACCGTGACTGGAGCGCCTCAGTCCCCTCGGCCACCGCGGCCGGCTTTTCGCCTGTTTCTCTTCCAGTCGTGAAATGTTCGCCGTTAAAACTATTTCTGGTAAGACTTAGTGTGAGTTCATATCGCCCTATCTTTTACCTTCGCGATCTTTTCGTGACTAATACATAAGAGGGGTCAGGTGAAATAGAAATAAAACAAATGTATCGAATGTCTCTGCTGTATTCTCATAAAAACGGTTGAAACTGAATGAAAAATTTCACACATACAAAATTTGAAATGTGTAAAATAATCATTCAGATGGAAAATGCATAGAAACATGGTTTTAAAATAGACTAAGACGTATAAAGTAACTTTTGTCCACTCGATAATTGCTACCGCGTTAAGGATAGTTCCAATAAATTTTCGAATTTTTCATAGGTATGTCAGATATCATAGTAACACTGGAACATAAAGTGTTCTTGCATCATGAGTAATGCTAACAGTAGCGTTTAGTGGCCACCAACGTGAAGGGTAATTTATTTCATTAACGTTCTGAAGTCGATAAGAGGTATGACGCGGTGGGGGCAGCCACGATCGTTTTGGTAAATGCGGCACAACGAGCGAGCGAAGGCGCGCGCGTTGGAAACGGAGAAGGCGGAGCGCGCCTGCTGGAGGGATAGTTTTCGTTCTGAACAGAGGAAGCCATCAAACGGAGCCTAACAGATATTCGGTAGACCTCTTGGAACGTACGCGTTTTGACTTTAACATAAGAAATAAATGAAATTCACGAATTGCATTGAACATTGCAATGTATAGTAAATTAATGTCGTCCGCTATCTGCGACGACACCGATCGAATGATAATCTATCGACGTGAGATACCTGGCACCTAAAAGTCGCCATTAAGTTTGTACTTTGAAACCTATCACCGCGCTGTAATGAACACGTTGCAATTAAAACTATGTTTAAATCGCATCCGGTCATGATACTACGTAACATTTTATGAAATCAACGAGGCAGGCAACAAAGACAGGTCCGGAATCCATTGAGCACCTCATCAAGGAACGTGCTCAGAAAATTCAAATGGAACGCTATTTATCGTAGCAAGATGTTCTGTCAATAACAGGTCGCTTGTAATTTCCATATTGGCCTGTGGACATTTTATTTTATTAGGAAGCAAACTCGAAGGAAACTGGACAAATTTGAGTATTTACGAAGACTTTTCTGCGACAAATTTTGAGTCTTATTGTTAGTTAATGTTCAAATGTTTGTAGAACTTATGGGACTTAACTTCAGGGTCATCAGTCCCTAAGCTTACAAACTACTTATGAACTAGCTAAGACTAAGGACGGCACAAATATCCATGCCCGAGGGGGGATTCGAACCCCCGACCGTAGTGGCCGTGCAGACCGTGACTGGAGCGCCTCAGTCCCCTCGGCCAGTTAGTAAATGGAGTACAGTAAACATAACGATAAGTCCTGCATATGAATCAACCATAAACCGAGAAATAAAACTGGTAATACGCTCAATGAGGTATTCACTGATTTCTCTCTCTCTCTCTCTTTTTAATAGCTGGTCACGTGACATATGTGCAATTTGGAGAGCACAGTATCTCGAGCCTGAGTGGAATTACGGATCCGGATCCTAACATGCAGGACGCCAGCTACAAAAACTCGTTCATCAGGCCACCAATGTAATCAAGATTTTCCAACGTCGTAGTAGGGCCTATTGTTTCGCAACTTCGGCATCATCTAGATGTGAGTCTGATATGTAATTCTGCAGTCAGTTGACTTTTTCTTGTCAACTACATTAAATTTTTTGAAAAATGAACATCATAATATGCTCGTTGTAGTAGTTAACTGAATTTCTGTTCAAGAAGGTCGTTTCATACATTAACTACTACTACTCTCTTTCACGTTGTGAGCAATCTGTCTCAGCTGTGAGTAAATAAATGAGATAGGGTTTATAGCAGTAATGTCTAGCTGTATAATAGTCACTTTCTGAAAACCTAGCCAATTTAGAAATCGGGGCCGTTTTGTTGCAAAAGCTGGATCTCATCATTTCGTCTCGTTACGTCTTTAATTTATCCACTTACTGTCAAACAAAATCATCCGTGCCAACTGTCTCATGGAAACCTCAAAGCAGATGCTGTAGCCACCTACTTCAAGAATATCAAGTGACATCAGAAACAAAACGAAAGAACATTTTCTTAAATGAATTTATCAATTATTCTAAAACGATGGTAAAATTTTAAATATAGGTAGAACAACTTATTTGGAAATCACTTCAAATGTAGTCATCCCATAAAGTAAATAATAAATTCTGAAGCCGTGTCAGCTGCTTTTTTTTATTAAGAATGTTGCTTTACAGGTCCAAGACCGTTTTCACGTTTTTAAAGGCCCATCTTCAGATGTTAATTTTTTTCATATGAAAATTCATTATAGAGACACAAGGTTCTAATTGCTTTCATCTGTCATGGGAATAAAATTTCATTAATTAGGCTCAGATATATGGAACAGTCCAACAGAAATCATCACTGTCATTCAGAATAAAAACCAAGGACATTAAAATGTGGGACAAATAGTCGCGTAATTTTCATTACTGTATTTTCAATTAAACCAGTAGATAGCCGACGAAGTGAAGGAGTACAAACCAAAGAAAACTGTCCAAAGAATCGAAGAAACCGATAGATGATGGATTTGTATTTTGCTCATCTTTGCATCAAGTATTACGGCAAGGTAATACGAATATGCGCAACCACCCAGATTCACTGTTTTGTTACAGCTTCATGAGGACTAAATTCATTTAGGTAATATTCCTTGAATGTGAGACGCGTTTGACTAGACTCAACGTAGATACAGTCCATCTTCGGACAACAGTGCCTAGTATCATTGGAGAAAATGATGGTTCGCATTACTTTTTCGTTTTGTTACAAAAAGCTCTCACTGAAAGTTGATCAGGGTAAGTTATCAATTCATCATCATTTCTTCTCAATGCATGGCTAAAAGCCAGTTGAGGCAAGATGCTAGTAGGATTGAGAATATTGTGGGCTGTCGCTTTCAAGATGCGAAGTGTTTGATACCTTACTGTTTAGTGACGGATAATGCAACGTTCATTTCCAGTAACTCATAAAAAATTGCTTTTGTAGATATCTAACAAAGTAATTGTTTTAGTCGTTTTTGGGGGAGGGGAGTGAAACTGAAATCGTGATGGAAGTTTATATATCTCAGACTTTGACCTGCCGTATGTTGCAAGCACAATATCAGTATTTTTAACTTCTCTAGTCATAATTCTGTAAAGCTTCAAAAAACTTAAACGCTAGTTTCGGCCTCATTGGACGAATTTAATATCTGCATCGTAAATGTGACGACGGAATCTATCAGGAGATAGCGCCGCATATTAACCGAAATGCGCGATTCCTCTCTAGAAGCCCGCATGAGACTAGCGCGATTTCGCGTCGCTTATCGCTACACAGGTCTTCCTAGTACAGCTAAGAACTGGCAACATCGTTGCTGATATTTGGCAACACTGTGATAGTGCAGTTACTTCCGCAAGTGGTACTGAATTGTCTCACTAAGTTCACTTGACATTCCTTTTCTACTTTCATGACTAATGATTTGTAATGCCGACGTGAAATGAGAGACAGAAATTTAACTTTGGCACTCAAGGAATGTAGTTATTTGTGTAGGTGACTTTCAGGTTCTTTCGCGATGCGTTAGAGGCTAAGCATTGAATATGTGAGAGACTGAGGGCAATCTCCGGCAGTGTGTGTTGGCTGTGTGGTTCTGCTTGTGTCTTGTGATACAAGCCTGGTGTGAGGCGGCAGTTCTAATCCTGGTTGGAGAAAGTGCGTTTGGGGATGGAATTTAATATCATTTTATTTTACTTTATACGCTGCAGATTGCAAGAAGAAACTCTTTAACGGAATCATAAGAAAAACTTTATACAATAAGTCTTTCAGAAAGGTCGACTTCAAATTATGGAAATGGTATTAGATGTCTTCTTTGCTTCACCATACAAACGCCTTCGAAGAAATCCGAATTCACCTCCATTGATGTGAAATATCTCCTGTAGAAATGAGACATGAAGACACGAACCTTGCAGTGTGCCTGTATTGCTTTAGAACGTGCACTGAAACGCATTCACATAATTTAGCTCATACATTTACCGTACGGAGTGAAACAACGACACTAAAACATTTTAGTGAGTTACATATTGGGTCTTGATGAAAACACATGAACTGATGACAATAACAAATTACATGAAAGGCTTTTCTGAAAGGAAAAGGATCGAGATTTAAACCACAAATAAGTGTTAACCATCGGAGAGTGCCATTGGATTGGACAATGACAATTTTTTGCCTCTCTAATGTATTATATGCTCATCATTCAAAATAGGTGGTCTGCTTCGTTATATCCTGTGTGAAATACGAATCGCAACCTTTTTTGTGGATCACCACTTAGCAACACTACAGCATTTTACGTATCCAGGGCGATGAGCGGCGGCAGGCGCTGTGGGCAGAGGGCGAGGCAGCGCTGTGTAGCGCCGCCACCGCTGCTGCCGGCGAGTGGGCCGCGGAGAGCTCTGCCAAGTGCTGCGGCCAGAGGTGGCATTGTTATTGGGCCGAAATGTTATTACCAGTGTACCAAAAAATGAAATACGTTACACATATGCTTCCCTTACACATGGGGCATGAGCATGAACGAGTGACGTGAATTTAAAATTTTTGTCAACAGTCGGTTTCGATCGCTAATACTGAACTTGCAAGTCGCGCACTTTACTGTTTTTTTTTTTTTTTTTTTTTTTCTTTTTTTTTTTTTTTTTTTTTTCAAAATGCAATAAGTGAAACAATAAGTTCGTATTTTACTCTAATTGAAGTGCAAGCTGTCTTGTTCATAAAATGAATCTAACAAACTCACTCCTCAGAGGGTGCGCACTTATTTTTACATAGCATCGAATATTATGCAGTATACTTCTAAGAAATTTATAATAAAGTCTTAGAGTCTATCACAAAAACCGAATAAAAGAAGAAAAATATTTGCTTATATGGAGCCTTGAAACCAACACTGCAACCTATTTTAACTCCCTACTCTACGACTTATCCCCCTACTTTTTTTTTTTTTTTTTTTTTTTTTTTTTTTTTTTTTTTTTTTTTTTTTTTTATAGGCGGGGAGAGAAGATCGCGAAATGTTGTTGGAAATCAGAAGGATACACGCATAGTTACTTGCCTGATGGGCATTTTTTTTTTTTTTCTATTTTTTTTTTTTTTTTTTTTTTTTTTTTTCTTTCTACCACTTGTTTTTGAAAAGAAAAGAAAAGAAAAGGAAAGTAATGTGCCACCGCCACTTTGACCCTAATAAAAAAAAAAGAATCTCAACCTCTTCAGGCGTTGGCGCCTAACGAAACCTACCCCTGTAAAGTTCCTACATGAGGGAAAAGAAACAAAGGAAAGGAAAGGGACTGTGTGGTAGATTAGAAAGAAACAAAGTCAATCTCTTTATTCGTATTATTACGATTTTTTTTTAATTTTTTTTATTTTTTTTTTTATTTTTTATTTTTTTATTATTATTATTATTGTTTAGGACGTTGCTATCGCTCCGTAGGAACAATCACAGTGGAGTCGGCTCTGAGTTCGTCTTCTCGTGAATTGCTTTCCATTATGTTTCACAATCAATTTGATTGTCTTGTCGTCGATTAGTCGATTATTGTCATCCGTTTCGGCGTCTCGTAACCCAAAGCGCTCCACCACATGCTCCGCGGTACAAATTGGTGGTACCAGGAGATATAGTCCTCCAGAATCTGGTTTTTAATGTATTGATACATTAGTACTAAGAGTGAACTAAACAATGTGGGACTCTTACTACACCCCATGGAACAGAACATAAGACTGGCGTCCCGTTGCCATGAACTAAAACGAAGTACTCATTCTGCAGGTGCTAATACAAATCTTGAGGGTATGGGAGTAGTGAGTATGCCTTCACTATAAGTAAAATAATAAATGTTCCTCTATAGAAATGAAGTGCAGTCCTTCTGCAATAATAAAATGTTCTGTTCCTTTATATCTATCGTATAGCATCGGGGTTTCTACATGTCCTTCTGATTGTGCGATAATCTTTTCTTTAGTTTCGTTTTTATCTCTTTTTTGTTATGAATCGAAATATAATCGATGCTCTTTATTAGTGTCATGTTATGTGGAGGACGGCTGGTAAATAACCACCCATCTTTGATTTCCAGGTCCCACGCTGAGATCTGATGCGGTACTCATGTAAGACGTGGTTCTGAAATTCCAGGAGAGACTTGCTCTCGTTGTGCAGGCAGTAGTCAATAAACTTTCCCATTAGCCAATAAGTGGACATACGTTTTTGATTTGGGTAAGGCCACCTTGTCGGAGCGAGCAGTTCCTGCAGAGTGATGTTGTTGTCTGAAGTTCGGTTCATAACTGCGAGCTTGTGTCGTGTCCATTGCCATATCTCGTTGGCGGCGCCGCAGGTGAATCGGTGAAGTACAGTGTCCGTTTGCTGACAATGCATGCATGTGTTGGTATTTGACATGCCAATCCTGAATAGGCGCTCATTTGTGCAAATTATGTTATGTACAGCGCAGTACCACGAGGCCCTGACGTGTGACGTGGAAGTTGGAATGTGAATGTTTTTCCACACTCTGCTCCAGGTGATTGCGGGCGTGTTCTTCTCGACCTTGCTGACTGCCGTATCTTCCGTGAATACGCGGTAGACTTCCTTGGTCGTGTAGTGCTTCACCCTATGGGATATGTAGCTGTTCTCTAAGATGTACATTTTAATATGTCGCAGCTTGTAGTCAATGTGGTCGACTTTGACTGGCACCCTGTCATCTAAAGGAGTAACTGCGTTTACGATGTATGCCGTCAAATTTCCGTCTCCTGCCGCCAGGGCTTTAGCCATCCTGGATATTAGGAGTGCTTTGCATTTCGCTCTGACATTAGTGAGTCCGAGGCCTCCTTTCGTTTCAGGTAGGGTTGCGGTGAGGTAGTCAACCCGAAGGACGCTCCCTCTCCATAGAAACCACGCAAGAGCGGATTCAATGCGTTGTCCTATAGTTTCGGGCAAAGGAAAAATACTCGCTAGGTAATAAACTTTAGGCAGTATCACTAAATTTATCAGAGTGGTTTTCTGAATCACGTCTAATGAGCGAGTAGCATTCACCCTTAATATCGCACGGATGCTGTTGAGCTTCGTTTGCCAATTTCGGGCCGCTGTCTGGACAGGACATTTGCTGTAATGGATTCCGAGAAGTTTGATGGCGTCTGCTTCTTCGACGGGACCAGTTCCTCCGATCGTTATGCCTCGGCCTAAGTGCAGAATTCGAGATTTACGTAAATTGATTAGCGCTCCAGAGCAGCTGCTATATGTTTGAAGCACATTTTGTATCTTCGGGAGGTCAGACGGATCAGATATATATACAGCCAGGTCGTCGGCATAACCTTTGCATACATATTTATGGCCACCAATTTTGATCCCCGGAAGCGTCCCGAAGAGTGTTCGTAGAAGAGGCTCGATGGATATCGAGAAGAGCATCATTGACAGGGGGCACCCTTGTCTTACCGACGATAGGATAGGTACGTATGGCGTGCAGTGTCCATTGACGAGAATTCTTGAAGTTGCACCAGTGTATAGTCTCCGAATAAGGTCGACAAAAGAAGGCCCCATGCCCATTTTCGACATCACAGTTAGCAGGTACTTGTGGCGGA
Organism: Locusta migratoria; assembly: GCA_026315105.1. NCBI lineage: Eukaryota > Metazoa > Arthropoda > Insecta > Orthoptera > Acrididae > Locusta > Locusta migratoria. Next base: position 964,819,243 of record CM048744.1, read on the forward strand.
CCCTGTCAAAAGCTTTGTCCATATCAAGCGACATGATAGCCGCTCTGCACTTGGACGCCGAAGTGACAGCCGTCATGTCCCGGTATTCCTCGATCGCCTGGTGTATCGTCCTCCTAGGGACGGCGCACGTCTGATAGGGGCCGAGGAGGCGAGCAGCAACGTTGTTCAACCGTTGGAGCAACACCCTGGCGACTAGCTTGTAATCGACGTTCAACAACGATAGGGGTCGCATATTTTGCAAATTATTAGTGCCTCCCACTTTGGGAACCAATACTATTATCCCCTCTAAGAATTCGCTGGGAACCGTGGCTGTGGTACGTATTTCATTCAGGACTACAGTCAGTGTGCTGCCTAGCAAATTCCAATATCGTAAATAAAACTCCACTGGCAGTCCGTCAGTTCCAGGGGATTTGTTCCTAGGGCTTCCCTTCAGCGCGCTATACAATTCTTCTTCAGTAAATGGTGCTTCAAGTTCAGAATTTTCTTCTTCCGTTACAGTCGTTGTAATGCAAGTTAAAAATTCCGCACACACATCATCATGGGCGGCCTCGCCTTCAGCGTACAGGTTCGTGAAATAGGCGTGGATAAACGCCATGATATCCTTGTGGTCGGTAATCAGTCTCCCATCATCCCTACGAAGGGAGCTAATATGATGACTTCGCCCTCGTTTGTATTCTGACAGAAGATGGAAAAGTGCAGCTCTTTCTTCGGCGACGACGCTAGTGTCTCTCGATCTTACCTTAATACCCTCTAGTTGCTGGCGTTTTAAGGCGGTTATTTTGGCCTTGATTCTGTTTACCCTCACGATATTGAGTTGCGCATTGGTGGCATCTGCGTGCAATTCTCGTAGACACTGAAAGTAGAATTCCATCGTACGTCGTTCCCACTGTTTCTTTTCAAAGGCATAGCTTTTCAGAAAGGATCGTATTTTCGGTTTTGCACAGGTTACCCACCATTCGAGCTTAGTGCGATAGCGGTGTGTGTTTCTCAAGCACTTTTCCCAGACCCTCCGCAGCTCTTCCTCTAAAACGCCATCGTTTAAATGTGCCGTATTGAATTTCCACACGCCCCTGCCTCGAAAGGTCTTCTGTCTGGGCAAGTTAATGTGAGCTATAACTGTTAAGTGGTTGGAGAAGCTGATCGGACAAGTTTCCGCACTTAGTATACACCGCTTCAAACTACTAGATGCGTATATTCTATCGATGCGGCTCCTAGAGTGGCTGGTTATAAACGTAAACCCTGGATTCCCTCGTGGTTGATTGAGCCAGATATCAGTGAGGTGCAGACCCTGCACTAAGTCTCCCAGTTGCGGACATATGTTGGGGTGAGGCGTTTGGTCGTCGGCGGTAAGAACACAATTGAAATCACCGGCAAGGATGGTGTTCTCGTTCGCGGGATTAATTAACTCGATGATGTGTTCACTAAAGAACGTCATTCTTTCCTGTCTGGCGTGTGTACCCGATGGAGCGTAAATATTGATAAGTTGGGATGCGTCTATCTCGACTGAGATTCCTCTTCCGCTCACTAATTGTTTCACGTTCCGCGGTACAATTCCGTCCTTGAGTAAGATGGCGGTGCCGCTTTCGGTTCCTCTGTTTAGAACGGCACTATACCCCGCAATATGTTCTACCCTGTCCGTGCACACTTCCTGCAACATGGCGATGTCTATATCAAATGCATAAAGGAAATCCCGAAGGCATTCAACTTTCGTCGGACTAGTTATTCTGTTAATGTTGATAGTGGCTATACTATATGATTGAAGCTTGATGTCAGTCGTCATACTTGTCAATTAGCGATGCTTTAGTGCCGTTTAATAAAAGCTGTCTTCCATTTCTTCATCATTCCTGGCTACCTTCAAAGGACCATGAGGTACTGCTGACGAATCGCCGTCCTCTACGTCTTCATGCCAGGGTATGTTGTCGGGGGTTGATGCCGTCACGTCCATCCTGTTACCACCATCGCTGTGTGGAGCTCCTGCAATCGATGCAGTAGCACTGAGAGCCGTTGGGGGGTCGCCGTCCACCAATATGGGAACCGTCGCATTGCCCGCATGCGTTGCAGAGCCTCGCGGTAGTCGTTGTTGTAGGTCTCTTTTCGGTAGACCAGCTGAAGTTTCTGCCATCTCATGGTCTTCAGTATTGCGGTCTTCAGCTCCTCCTCCGGTTTGCGAGGGGTTGGCTGTACGAGGTCCCTTTGTCCCCTTCTGTGTTTGGCCGTTCGAGTCTCCTGGACGCTTGGGAGGCACAGAGGTGTTTGCCGTTTTCCGCGGGTTTTTGGCCTCACAGGCCGCCTCTTGTGACGTCCGTGTTTTCTTCTGAGTTTGGTGGATGGCCTCTTGTGATTCCAGTGTCCCATCCTCAAGTTTTTGCCGTACCTGCTTGGCTCTGTCTCGCAACACAGATGCGCTGTTGTCCGCTCCTTGACGGGCGATCCGTCGTTTCTTGGTCTCCGCGCCGGCTTTTTCTGTGGTGTCGTCAGCTGCCGCCATGTCCGCGACCTCCAGGCTGTTCTGTGTCGAGTCTGTGCTACTGCTCTGTTGCGTTTCACCAGGTGGTTCAGGGACGGTATTCGCTGTCGGTACACTGATGGTAGTCTGTTCCAACCGTATTTCCTCATCGATGTGACTGACCACATCATCTATTGTGACGTCCATCGCTGTAGGTGCGCTGCGAGTTGCCGCGGCGTATGTGATCGGTAGGTGTGTCATGCTGGGTGGGGCAGCGGCCTCACCTGTCGGCACTTGTGTCACTCGGCGTTGCACACACTGAGCTCGCAAATGTCCAGTGGCCCCACACCCGGAGCAAGTACGCGGTTGCCCATCGTAAATAACAATGGCCCTGTATCCACAAACCGTAATGTAAGACGGTACATGTTTGACCATTTCAAGTTTAATCTGCCTCACTCCGTTTAATACTCGAAATTTGTGTACCGAGGACCATTTTTCAGCAACATGGCTGATTACCGTGCCGTAAGGTTTCAAGACAGCTTCAATGTCCTCTTCCGTTATTTCAAACGGCAGCTCGAAAATGCGTAACGTCTTAGTGCCAAGTCCTGCATGAGTCACTTTCACGTCACCAATATTCCCGTCAGAATGTTTAAATTTCAAGTTGTCCGCATATAAACGTACAATTTGCTCACATTTTTCGGGATTCCGTAACTTCAAATAGACGGTACTACTGCTGATCGAGAGGTGATAGCCAATTACGTCATCGGTAGTTAACTTCAGTGCTTCCTCCAAAAAATCCTCAACTTCAAAAGACTTCGGTCGTGCAAACGTATTCTCAAAACTAAACTTCAATGTGTCTTTTCGCAAGCGCATCGGAGTTGCCATTTCTACGATACGATCGGAGGTAAACAACTATGCGCGCACTGCGGCGTGTAACTCACCAACAGCCCCGAGCCGCTGGCCGCGGAGACGTAAACACCGTACTTCCTCTCGCCACGGCCGCCGAGGGCCGACTCGCAAGACCAAGGAGGGAGCTGACCCAGTTATCTCCTAACTGCACACAAGAAGTGATGTGTGAACTCCCGCAGTCTGCAGTGTTGCCAGATTGTGCAGATAGCTGGACTTAGAGCGAATCAGCGTGGCCACTTTTATTGTCCCATGTCGCGATCGGCTCGGACTTAGGCTCAGCGGCGGCCGGCCGGCGGCCAGGTTTTTTGTCAAAGAGTGTACATTGTTCATTAACACAGTAATTTGGTTTAATTATGGCCCTGATATTGATGCATATATTGTTAAATGAGAAACAGTGCATTAAACTGATTACGTGCGCAACGCATATTTTAACAAAACAACTGTGACATGTAACCTGCATGAAACACACATTGACTATACTCAAAAAATTTGACTGCCAGAAAGATATTAAAACACAAACCACTTTCTTAATGTTCGACTGCGAGAATGTTATGCAGATCAGTACTTGATTATCAATATCACACTCAATTAACTACTAACTGCTGAACCACAAGACTGACACTCTGTCTCTCTGCACGAGCTACAATGCTATGTGATACATAATCTTTGCCAAAGATGAAACTTCACAGATTTATGCACACATATCGATACATACAGTAGAAGCAAAATTATACATTTTCTTGCAAGCAAGTTACTCGACACAAAACAAGAGGCACAATATTAGACATTTTCTTACAAATGCAGCAATATACATTTTTATGGACACGTTTCATCTGTAACAATACTGCTCTTGCAATCCCAGATCAGTCTGCACGGCCTGCATCGACAATAAGTACTTTATTCAGGCCATGGGACGATTAGGCTTTGGAGAGTGCTTCCTAGAGGTCATTCTTAACACCATCTTGTGACTGTCAATGGGAATCCAACACGGTCCATTCCAATTGGTCGGCCGTTTGTCTATGTTTCTCTTTGTATTGGCCATCGACCCATTATTGCGAATATTGGGTGGCAGCATCCCTGATGTGCAGAGGCAAACCGTCTTCGTGCCACAGTTATAGACGTCATCCGGGCCACCCTCTGGCAATACGATCATGCCTCGGGTGCCGAAATCAATCAGAAAAAAAACCGTAATGATCCCGGTTGGTCGGCGAAGCACTGACGTTCCCCGCCCATGGTGTCGCGTGGTTGAGAAACAGAAGATCTTGGGCCTCACCGTGACCAAGGAGCCCAAGCAAATGCATATCCGCACCCTGCGGAGAGTCCTTGGCCTCATTCGTGCCAATGTCGAGAACATGCGGCACGCCGACTTGTATGAAAGGGTCTCGCTGATCAACAAGAACAACAAACTTGCCCGGACATGGCGTGTAGCTCAGTTGCTAACGATCCCAAAAATGATGGTCCATTCGGCTATTGTGGCGCCATCAGACTTTTAAAGTGCAATCAGCCACATGCGTGCTCGACCCCTCCGAGGGCAGACAGCCTCGTCCACTTTTACACAAAGTGTATGGCCCTCCTTATCAATAGGACATAGTGTTGACAGAAACTAACCCTCTGGAACCCGCTGCGGCGATCTTTAACTCGTTCCAGCCACAATCCGAGAGTACTCCCATATTGATGGTAGGCAAACCATACAAGATGTCACATGTACACGACTACAGCTGTGTCCGAGTTGCGTCGGCCCAGTACCACAGAATTCGTCTGACATATAGCTTGTTACATGGACGCCCATCAGTCAGCTGGAGGCTCGGTTCCCTGACGTCACCTGGCGACAGGTGTGGGCCAATATATCCCACCCGCTGCTGCCATCGGAAATCCGCAGCCTCTGGTACAAGTTGGTCTATAATGTGTAACCGACGAATCAAAGAATGGCCGACATTCACCTTGCCTCCGGAAATTGTTTCCAGTGTCTCGTTTTGGATACAAGAAAACATCGGTTTCAATGCCGCTGAGTATCTGCCGTCTGGGAGATCGCCCAAGGAACGTTGGCCCTTGTCAACGGGATCACCCCTAACGCGACCTGGTTCACCGTTCCCGGTATTGGCACCTTCTCTACGTATCAGATATAATTCGTCTGTATGGCTGACTGGCCACACGTCCTATGCCAACATCGAGCTTCAATTGTCGGAGAGGTTGGAGTTTATGACCTACCTCTGGAATTCCCACCAAAAGCTGTGGTCACACCGACTGTATCAGAAACATTTTTCAATGTTTTGACCGCTGCAATCGTTCACAGATACCAGAGAGCACTTGGAACCTAATGTGACATGCACACTTTGAGGAATGTATTTTTTTTTCTTTCGTTCTGTCTTTCTTTTATGTGGGTGATGCACTTGAAATTCTTTTAATATCACCTACTGTATTACAGCCGGGACTCTTCTTCAAGCGAGGAACTTCTGTTATTAAACAGAGTAGAAGTCGTTTTAGTTATCAATTGCCCCTGCCCCCCCCCCCCTCCACCACAGGAGTGAAGACCTGGACCTTGGTGTTTTCTTTCTACTTTGGATTTTAAATTTGATTGCTTGGTCTTATGTATTTTGGGGCAGTTTTCCTTTTCATGGGACTTTCTATCCTGACGTGATGTACATTAAGACCATTCTTATTGTCGTCGTACCCATACTTTTGAGTTCTTACTATGAGAAGAATTTCTGCTGCTGGCATCATAGGAAGAGACAGCGTGGTGAATGGAGATTTGGGTGTGGCGAAAGACGGGCAGGGAAGAGTCCTCTGCAGAGGGGCTGGTCACTCGGTGGCTGAGTGGCGTCCGCTCTCGGCTGCTGTGGGCGAGGACGTCCGCTGCGTCCTGCCTGTTGTGCTGCGAGCGAGCGCCTGTTTGTTTACCTCCGCGTAGCGGCGTGTCTTAGAGTCCGCAGTCACCGACCGACATGGCGTTTCATACCGCCAATCTACGATCAAGTTAACGTTCCCTACTGATCATGTACGACCAAGAGTGCATGAAGTCGAACATTTTATACGTGAAGAAATGCGTCTCCCACCACAAGACGTTATAGGAATTCATCTTTCGATCCTTAGTACCACAGTGTACATCAAGTTGGCGAACGAAGAGATGTGCGCCGACGTAGTACGGCGCCATGCTAATGATCTCAAGTTCCGATACTCTGACGGCCATATTGGGTCCGTCGAGATTGATCATGCACGTTTTGGCCTGAGAACGTTGCGAGTTTTCGAACTTCCGTTTGAGGTGCCGTCGGACGAGGTGGTGGCCGACTTTCAACCCTACGGCAACGTACTTAGTCACGTTGGAGAAACATGGAAGACCTTTGAAACGTACCGTGTCCTCAACGGCGTCCGACAGATAAAAACTGAACTTCGAAAGCATGTGCCTTCGTACCGCGTCATAGCCGGCTGTAGGGCTGTCGTAATGTATGATGGCCAGCCTCGCACTTGCTCCGGTTGTGGACAAGAAGGCCACGTCCGTTCAGAATGCCTCCGACGCAGACTGACGCAGACGCCGATCGGAGACGACGCTCGCCCAGCGGCGCCCACTGCGCTACCTCTGACTTACGAGCACGCAGCTAGGCGGCCTGTTACGCCCACGCTAATCCACCGGCGTCGAACCAACTCGAAGATGAGATGGAAGTTGCATCTGTCTCCCACACACCAGCACTGGACACAGTACTAACAGGTGATGCCCAAGCAGCACCACAAAACGTTTGTTCCGACCACATGGAAGTTGAAACAGGGACTGTACCGCCATCTAATGTTATGGAATCCAGCCAGATGTCAGACGACAGTCGTACAGCATCCGACACGGAGCGGCATGTACGGAAGCAACGTTCACCAAAGAAACGGAGGAGACAGCTCCGTACTTCATCAGGCGACAGACTTAAACAGTTGAATGTCCAAGATGGCGACTCTACTCCCGATAATGCGCAATCCACTAATGGCGTGCCACCTGACAAAGAGCCACCCATAACTAAAGATTTTACATCGTTACATGCCAGAGGTATGGCTCTCACGTATGGTGGCGTAAGAATCATCAATGTCTAAGCGCCATCTGGTTCAGGTTGGCGCCGTGAACGTTCTACTTTCTCCTCTCAGGGAGTAACGCCTCTCTTCGTGGGTCGGCAAGATTCGTTGATCATAGGAGGCTACTTCAACTCCACCCAGGCGCCCAAAGACCAACTGCCACGTCACTCTCCATGCGTGGCACTAACAACAATTATTCAGAACCTCAATCTAGTGGACTCGTTGGAACATGTTCATGGCAATCGTCCGGGATTTACACATTTCACTAGCCATTCATCCAGTCGCCTTGATCGGGTCTACATCTCCCGAGACATTGTCGGTGGCACTCAGGCTGCTGAAATCTGGCCAGCTGCATTCTCCAACCATGAAGCATATATTTGTATCGTCAACATCTGCCGACAAAAGGTGTGGCGCAGCAAGGGACTATGGAAACTGAACATAAAAAAAATTACTTCGCTGAACTGTCGGCAACAGATTGAGACATCATGGACGGCTTGTCTTCAACGCCGCAACAGATATCAGTCTGCCCTATCGTGGTGGGTCCTTTGTGCAAAGCCTATACTACGCAAGGCCTTGATTAAATATGGAAGGGAGATCGCGGAATGGCGACGACACACTCAGGAGTTCTACTTCACCATCCTCCGAGAATGTACGACAATGCCTTATTCACCAGAATGTCAGGTGATAGTGAATCGAGCAAAGGCACAGCTCACTGCCCTCTCCCGCCGACACCTTGAAGGAACTATGGTCAGGGCGCGCACACAAGAAGATTTAACGCAGGAACGTCCAAGTATGTATCATGTGATAGCTGAAAGGCGCCACCGACGGAGAAATTTGATTACTGTTCTGACAAGTGAGGATGGAAGACGCATCGATAACCAAGCTGAAATACGGTATGCCCTTTACAAGCATTACACTACGCTGTACTCTGCACACCGTCGTCACCCTGATAACATTGCGGAGGTATCCCGACTTACATTTGGCTCGGTTCCTGAGGATGCAAAACTGGATATGCTTGCTGACGTCACAGAGTAAGAAGTCAATGATGCTATGAAAGCAGCATCTACCAACAAGTCACCTGGCCCTGACGACATCCCACTTGAGTTTTATCGAACGCCGGCCGCGGTGGACGAGGGGACTGAGGCGCTTCAGTCACGGTCTGCACCCCCACTAAGGTCGGGGGTTAGAATCCCCCCTCGGGCAAGGATATTTGTGCCGTCCTTAGGATTAGCTAGTTCATAAGTAGTTTGTAAGTTTAGGGACTGATGACCCCGTAGTTAAGTCCCATAAGCTATACAAACATTTGAACATTTGATTTTTATCGAACGTTTCGCCACCTGCTAGCACCGATGTGGACAGAAATTTGTCGGGACCTTATGTCACCCCAGGTGCAGATCCCTGAAGGTTTCCTCGACGGTATCGTCATTCCCATACATAAACCTCATGGTACATCAAGGATAAGCGATTATCGTCCATTGACGTTGCTCAATAGCGATACAAAGATCTTTACTCGACTTCTGGCTGCACGGCTCAAATGCACGGCAAGATATGTGGTTTCTCCTGATCAAACTTCCTTGGGTGGTGTTAACAACATCCGCACCGCCCTTTCTCGCTATAGAGACATATTCGCTCTAGTATGCCGGGATTTTTGGCCACTCTTGACTTCAGCCAAGCTTTCGATAGAGTTGATCACGAGTACTTGGAAGAGGTACTCCGTAATATGAAATACCATGATACTACCGTCAACGTCATAATGCGCCTTCTTCGAGGAACGAGGTCCCGTGTACTATACAATGGTCGCCCTACTCAACCAATATCGGTACAGCGTTCGGTGCGTCAAGGCTGTCCGCTATCTGCGTTGTTGTATGCTTATGCAATGGAACCGTTGCTTTGTGGAACCTGTCAGCGGCTGTCCAGGGATCTCACTCGGTGGTCATGTATTTTGCTGCGCTGCCTATGCTGACGATCTCGTCCTCGTTCTACGCAGCGATGCAGAGTCCCTGGCGTGGGTGAGCACATATGGTGAAGCATCTGGCAGCTGTCTTAAAAATACTGTTCCATGCACATAGGTGTGGGGCTTCCTGCAGACAGCGCTGCTCCTTTGCGAGTAACTACAGCTATCCGATGTTCCCCGAGGCCGGATTCCACAAGTTTGTCCATTCGTCTGTAAATAATTCGTGTTATTAAACTGATAGTTCTGTAATTGCGATAAATAAAAATCAAGTCTTTCTACCACCTGTTAGCCGTTTGATAGGTGACATACAACACATGGGGACTGGGTGAAATGCCCCGAGTTCCGGGGATAATGTCTTAGTAATGTAGATCATGCGTAGCTCGCAATTTACTAGCCAGACGTTTGCAGACGGCGAGTCGTCCCCCCTAGCGTTCCTAATCAGCTTCTCATCAGGTCAATATACTGCCCATACTTCACGTTCTCTGTCATCTCACTCTGACCACTGTAGCACTATGCTACTATCATCACCCGACTAGTTAACCAGTTGGAAGATCCCAGTGCCCCACGGTAATGGCCGCGTAATCTAAGGCGCATTGTCACGGTTCGCGCGGCAGTTCCCTTAGCAGGTTTCACTCCTTTCTCGAGCATGTGTGTGAGTGTGTCTGTGTGTGGGCTGATATTTCAAAATATGAAGATGCCAGCGCCAGGAGGAAGAGATGCAGGTGATCCAGTTCGGTATAGTTAGGCGCGTGGAATATAAAAACACACTTGTGTTCTTAACAGCGCAAATGTTCTATCTTTTCCATGTTTCGCTTCTTAAACACGGGACTTGTTTTACATGCAGACCATGCCTTGTGAGCAGCTATGTCGCTCCTATAGTGCCACCCGACTTGTTACATGTGGCAGAGACTCACTATTCTAATCTGTTCTTACACTACTGGACATTAAAATTGCTACAACAAGAAGAAACGCAGATGACAAACAGGTATTCATTGGACAAATATATTATACTAGAACTAACATGTGCTTACAAAATGTTCAAATGTTTGTAAATCTATCGGACCAAACTGCGTAGTCATCAGTCCGTAGCTTACAAACTACTTAAACCTAGATAAACTAACCTAAGGACAAACACACACACCCATGCCCCAGGGAGGACTCGAACCTCCACGGCGAGCATCCGCGCGCTCCGCAGCGAGACGCATTAGACCGCTCGGCTACTCCACCGCGGCTGTGATTACATTTTCACGCAATTTGAGCGCATAGATCCTGAGAAATCAGTACACAAAACAACCACCTCTGGCCGTAATAACGGCCTTGATACGCCTGGGCATTGAGACAAACCGAGCTTGGATGGCGTGTACAGGTACAGATGCCCATGCAGCTTCAACACGATACCACAGTTCATCAAGAGTAGTTAATCGTGTATTGTGACGAGCCAGTTGATCGCACACCATTGGCCAGACGTTTTCAATTGGTGAGTGATCTGGAGAATGTGCTGGCCAGGACAGCAGTCGAACATTTTCCGTATCCAGAAAGGCCCTTACAGCATCTGCAACATGCGATCGTGCATTATCTTACTGAAATGTAGGGTTTCGCAGGGATCTAATGAAGGGTAGAGCCACTGGTCGTAACACATCTGAAATGTAACGGCCCCTATTCAAAGTGCCGTCGATGCGAACAATAGGTGACTGAGACGTGTAACCAATGGCACCTTATACCATCATGCAGGGTGATATGCCAGTATTGCGATGATGAATACACGCTTCCAATGTGCATTCACCGCGATGTCGCCAAACGCATGCGATCATCATGATGCAGTAAACTTGCATTCATCCGATACATGACGTTTTGCCATTCGTGCACCCAGGTTCGTCATTGTGTACACCATCGCAAGCGCTCCTGTCTGAGAATCAGCGTCAAGGGTAACCGCAGCCATGGTCTCCGAGCTGATAGTCCATGCTGCTGCAAACGTCGTCAAACTGTTCGTGCAAACGACCCCATCTGTTGACTCTGGGATCGAGACGTGGCTGCATGATCCGTTACAACCATGCGGATAAGATGCCTGTCATTTCCACTGCTAGTGATACGAGGCATTTGGGATCCAGCACGGCGTTCCGTATTGCCCTCCTGAACCCACCGATTTCATATTCTGCTAACAGTCATTGGATCGCGACCAACGCGAGCAGCAATATCGCGATACGATAAACCGCAGTCGCTATAGGCTGAAATCCGACCTTTATCAAAGTCGGAAATGTAATGGTACGCATTTCTCCTCCTTACATGAGGCATCACAACAACTTTTCACCAGGCAACGCCGGTCAACTTCTGTTTGTGTACGAGAAAAACTTTCCTCATGTGAGCACGTTGTAGGTGTCACCATCGGCACCAACCTTATGTGAATGCTCTGAAAAGCCAATCATTTCCATATCACAGCATCTTCTTCCTGTCGGTTAAATTTCGCGTCTGCAGCACGCCATCTTCGTGGTGTAGCAATTTTCTATGGCCAGGAGCGTAAATATAACAGTTTTACGGTCTCACTAAGTACTGAATAACTTAAGCAAAGGTGTAGGGTAGCCATTTTATTACATGATAGCCGTCACTGTTTTATTTAATGGTAATTTGCATATGCACCTGATGATGAAATATAGCTCTCGAAACTCAGGTAGTGCATAAATTAATAAAAAGTACGAAATTAACATCTGTTGCGGATCCCATTATTTAAAATGAAGTCTGACAGTTGTGGATGTCCCGAAGGAAGAAAATTGTGAGTAATACATAACTGTCAAGATGGTCTCGATTCCTACCGTAGATTTTACGTGAAGATTCCATAATACATAACACATTTCATATCAGCCGTTCACCTGTATTGTCATACTCAGACTTTATTTGCTGATTCATTTGTATTGATCAGTTTTACCTCAGTTTATGACCTTCGTATCACGTGAGGTACCCGGATCCCCATTGCGGAGAGTTGGAACCGAAGCATGTTTATTTTCTGATACCTGAAGATGACATCACTCTTCTGTAGTCCTTCCAGAAGCTTATATTCAGTTCGGTTTACTATATTTTGTATTATTTTTTTCGATTATTCTGTTTCCCACAAATGCTGTAAAGACGCGTTCCGTTTTTTGTTTGTATTATAAAATTATTCTATACGCACTGTGTTCGCCACGGGAATCCAATAGCCTGAAGGAAAAGAAGAAATAAATCCAATATTCCCTCACCTTAATAAAAATCCAACGTCAAAACAAGAAACAAACAAACAAAAAAGAACAAAAACAAGAAGAAAAAAACTGGTTAACCCGAGCGCTGGAACGAAGAGGAAAATGCGCATTCGAATCGCGATCCAGCACAAATTTTTAACTTCCCGATGAATTTATTTCAATGACCTGAAACGGTCGAAATGTTTCAATATTTCTAATTCGTACTATCCAATTTGTTTCTGTCTTTTACTGTTAACTGTGTACACATTGTGACATCACAGATAGAGAGGAAAGCTGATTGTTTCCACGTGAAAAGCAAGTATTGGTAACCTGTTGGGTTACCCAGCCAGCCGGCTAACAGTCTGAACCCAGTGAATGGAATACAGGTCGTTAGGAAAACCCTAATCTGCTCGGAAACAGGAAACGGCGGTCTTGGGTTAAAAAATGTTCAAATGTTTGTAAAGCTTATGGGACTTAACTACGGGGTCATCAGTCCCTAAACTTACAAACTACTTATGAACTACTTACGAACTAGGACGGCACAAATATCCATGCCCGAGGGGGGATTCTAACCCCCGACCGTAGGGTCTTGGGTTAGCGAGGGCGGCAATCCCAGATTGCAATTGAAATACTATATAGCCACACACATTATTCTAAAAATCCACATAAAAATAGGGAACGATCTCACGGCAAATATAATCATATGAATGGATTCAGGAGACTTGGGAGATTCAAACGGCGAATTTACAATTTCAATATCCCTTACAGATAAAATGCCGATAAATTTCAGCTCTATAATAATATTATTATAAAACTTAAATTTACAATTGTTGATACCTAGTGTTTATCAGTAACAGCTTAAGAAGCAAATGGACAGCATTGTACCACGCTACCTATCTCTAGAGACCCACCACGTTGTTTCCGTATTCTTTCAATAAACTTAGTTTTACTCTCTTATTCTTTTCATTGAGGTAGTAATATTCTTGTGTCAGAACATAAGATTCCACCACAGAAATACAAAGCATGAACCCAGTAAAGCGCATTACATTTATAAATGTTTTTATTACATTTAATATTAGTCTTAGTAACTTCCGTTTTATGTTGTAGACTGCCTCTTAAATATTTCATGATCGACTAAAAATAGTAGATATGCAGCAGATAATTGATACATAACCAATTATATGTATTTGTGGACAAGAACTGAATATATTTGCATAAAAGTCCATGATAAATTAAATATTAATTGTGTAACTATATTTCCACAACGGCAGTATATTTGAACAGTGAGACGCCATGCTTAATAGTTACCTGAGCAAAGAGATTGTCTAAACCGATTTTAGTATTGTTATCTATGTATTTGTTTGTTAAATGTAAACAAAATTTGTAGGGAGGTGGTCAAAGCATTTAATTCTGTGATACTGAAATGTATGGTATTCTGGAAGGGAAATTGTAAGGATGAGGCATTAGGATGAGCGTAAGGATACAATTTTGGGAGCAGGTAGTGCATGCTTTCGAACGCTTGGGAAGGGACTCGTAACTTTGACGTGGTGGTGAAAGGTTGTGACGCTGGGCGGTCTGAAGCCGCGTTACGAACTTGTGATTTGTAGAGATAGGCATGTGTGGACTGTGTGGACTGTGACTGCAGTACTTATTCTCCGGTTGAAAAGTAGCAAACTATTGACGGTAGTAGGGCTGTGGAACTGTGATAATTCAGCTATCGTGTACTCGTGTGATAACAAACTGTGTTTTATAGCAAGTACTGTAATTAATCGCGGATTAATTTGGTACTGCAATGTTCGATGGACTTCATTAATTTACAAATGATAATTTGCAGATTTTACTCTAAAGTGCGTGTGATACTTATTATGGCTCTCATGAACCATATTTGGGGAAATATTCAGTTATTTACCGATGTATAAAGCAAGACCACCTCCACATTTTCATGAGCAAAAAGAGTAATAAACTCCATTTTTAAAAAATTGCGAATTCATTTTGTTGGTTACTCAGAGCTTTAATTTATGTTTATTTAAATATATTTTCGCGACATTACCTGCAGATTGATAGAGATTAATTATTGATATTATTTAAACAGTTTGGGTAGATGTTTAGGGCATAGAAGCTGACATACGTAACTCACCCATATGAACAGAGACAACGGGCAATAAACCTTTTACTACCCTGAGTTATGTATTGCCCAATTCTTATTGGTGAGTGCCGATAGGAAGGTCGCAACATGTATCTTGACCGTATTCTACATCAACTCTTCGAACTTGGACTACAACAATTCTATGTCTGTCTGCTTTCAGATTAATGTTCGCACATCGTATTTACAATAATTAGTAACTACCATAGCGACTAAACACATAAGCTTTGAAAGCGTTCTTGATGACCTATATACGTTTGGCGACCGCCACACCAGTATAGCCATCGTCACTCTCGGTGGGATCGATTCTGCTTGTGGCTTCTTTTGTGTTTGGGTTGTCTGAAAAGTTGCTGTAGGCCGTTTGATAATGAATTCCGGTCGTAATTTGCGCCGATTGTTGACTTGACTAACGTCGAAAAGTCTTCTTTTTTTTTTTTTTTAATTCCCATTTTTGTAAATCGATGGGACTTCAGTACTGTGGTTATCAGTCGTTCGGCTTACAAACTACTTAAACTAACCAAATGACAACACACACATCCATGCCCGAGGGAGGGCTCGAACCTCCGACGGACAGCTACTGCGTGCTCCGTAGCAAGGCTCCTTAGTGCGCTCAAAATTATGTAAAACTCAAAGAATAGGAAAAATTATTGAGACCAAAGGACTAAAGAGTTTTAAGCCGACTTCATTACACTAAACGCACCTCAAAGTTACCAAATACAATATGCATTAGTTTTACAGGTATGTTGTGTAATATCACATACATTGCGTCACACTATTCCATTTATTACGCCTCACAAGATGGTGATGCGAAATTGACAGTTTTTAGCGAAACACCATGAAATCGGTGTTTATTACGAGATATTGGTAATTTTGCCGTACAAAAATTTTATAATTCTGATGACAGTGGTCTACTGTTATTCTGAACAGATCGCTACTGAATGTTAAAATTATATTTGGTGTTCTAGTCTCCTGAAGTATAAGTGTATAATCTTGACTGTTCGCTTGTCACACAGCGAACGTTGATGTGGCGATGAAATAGCAGTGAAACTAACAAAAAACCTTCGATTTTGGCAAAAAAAGTGAATAATCAAAGTTGGAAACTGTAGAATATGCAAAGCAGCAGTAGCTGAATTCATATAAGGGGTAAAATACAGAAGATCCAATTTTGGACAAGAAGTAACATGCAATATCGCAAACATCCGACGGATAGTTTCCTAAGGAAACACAGCAAATTTACCGAAACACAATCATCTGATTTGGCAGAAAATCACAAAACAGCACAGATTTTGACAAAAATCAACACGGTATATGTGGGCTAAAACAGCACTGAATGTAAAACACTATGCAAAAGACTGAATTTAGCAAAAACTATTTTTGCGA
Source organism: Locusta migratoria (assembly GCA_026315105.1). Classification (NCBI taxonomy): domain Eukaryota; kingdom Metazoa; phylum Arthropoda; class Insecta; order Orthoptera; family Acrididae; genus Locusta; species Locusta migratoria. The sequence continues at coordinate 964,835,328 of CM048744.1, forward strand.
AAAACATAAATTTTGAGGGAAAACAATAATTTTCACAGAAAATAGCGTTAAATGTGAGAAACGACAAATTTGACAAAAATCAAGACACAGTTTGAAACTTCCTGGCAGATTAAAATTGTGTGCCGGAACCGGGACTCGAACCTGGGACCTTTGCCTTTCGCGGGCAAGCGCTCTACCGATTGAGCTACCCCGACAGGAAGTTTCATATTAGCGCACACTCCGTTGCAGAGTGAAAGTTTCATTCAAGTCAGTTTGGAAAATGCTTGGCAAAAAAAAAAAAAAAAAAAAAAAAAAAAAAAAAAAAAAAAAAAAAAACACAGGAATTAAGCTAAAAATAGCCCTGAAATCGGTTAAACATCATACCGAATTTGTCAAAATATCAAATGTAGAAAAAATAGTACCAAATATCACAAAAAAATACCGAATTTTTCACAATAGCAACTATTCGTAAAAAAAAAAAAATCCAAATTTTGCAAAAGTAGCCTAACATCAAATTTGACAGAACGTTGTGTCGAATTCACCACTATATAACACCGACTTTGACCGTAGGTTTATCTCTGGGCTGGTGTCCCAGCGCCCTGCTTCTTGTAGCAGCTCGGCTGACATACAGGATTAGCATCGAAATGGGAGTCGCCTGTGCCACCTGCGGGCGTAGACCGCCGTGACGCGGTGGAGTGCACGGCTGGCCATCCAGGCAACAGTCGCAGGTCTGCGGCCGGTTCATTACTCCCTACAGTACACGTGGGCGCAGCATGATGGCGTCCAGAGTCAATCTACATCGCAAATAGTATACGTCATAAACCAGCGAGAACGTCAAAGTGGAATACGTGAAGTAGCCCGAGAATGAATGGTCACAGCACGGTGTTCGTACGTAGGTCCACATAATGAATTTCCCGACACAGTGCATTATTTCTACACAGAACACGACACATCCGAAATTGTAGTTGACAACACCCACACTTATGCAAAATCTTGGCAGAGTATTCGTACACTGTAGTCTTTATTTATAAACATGAAGCCCTATTTCCGTTCGTCACTCCATAACTTGAGAACAGCTCGACCGATTTATCTGATTTTTTTAAATTTTTACTAGCTGAAAACCCAGTGTTGCCCGGGTATTTATTTATTTATTCAAGCTTTGTAGCTTGGAAGGAAGTGTGTGGGGAAAAAATCGCAGAGGAAGACCAAGAGATGGATACAGTAAGCAGATTCAGACAGATGTAGGTTGCCGTTCTTATGTGGAGATGAAGAGGCTTGCTCAGGATAGGGTATTGTGGAGAGCTGCATCAAACCAGTCTCCGGACTGAAGACCACAATAACAACAATTCAAGCTTTGAGTTATTGCTTCTCATATCACTTCTATCTCTGTCCATCTCCATTTTTTAATAACATGTCCCATTTCGAAGGCACATTCAGCTACGTGTGTGCATACTGTAGAAATTATGAACTGTAACGTCATATTCAATGCCGTAATTTCGTCCATGAATTGCGGAAAAGTTGTAAGCGAGAATCTTTTTTTTTTTTTTTTTTTTTTTTTTTCCTTTCATCGTTTTTCTGTGGTTCTCAGCGAGATAAAGTGTAATAATGGTTTGAAATTATGTTTAATGTGTGTTGTAAGTCGCTAAGTGTATGGATCAAGTCTCATTACACGATATGGCAGTTTCTTGCGATTCCTGTTGTTTATGACGTCATACATCTTGAGCCATGTGTCGCATGTGGTTCTTACCCTTACAGCAATTGTTGCCTCACGCTAAGGAATACGCGTAACAAATTTAGTTGAAATCAGCGCAGTGGTTTAGGAAAAAATGAGCAGCATTTTCGCTTAATACAGCAGTTTTTCTCACATCTCATCGTTTACGACGTCATATCTTGTGAACTATGTATCCTACAGAAACATTATTTCCAGGTTCTCAGGTTTTAGCGACACTAACGAACAGCAATTCATTTTTATCTTTGACAGTTCATATATGGGTTCAGATCGTGAAAAGCGAACATTACTCTTTCAAAGTATATTTCTGAACGTACCCAACACAACAACCAAGTCATTATTTTACATGTTTTAAATCTAAATTTTCCTCGCAATTTTTATCTATTTTATCATCGTCTAAACCTTCCATTAACTTCCTCGAATGTGACATGAACATTATTCTAGACATGTGTGCGTAATTTGCCCTATCTTTCCGCGCACTATCGACCCGATACTTAGTCTATCTGATGCGTTTATAAAACTAATGGGTCTAAAATACATATCATTTAAATTAATATGGTTTATATTAAAAAGTAAGTGATACGAAGTTTCCAAAAAGTTTATTTCATACAAACCTCGTCCTGTCAAGCCGTACTCAAGTGATGCTCTTATAACGATGTGGCCATTGACTGTTATTCACAGAAAAAAAAATCGCTTTCGATTTTTTCTACTTTCCGGATGACTTGTCCAATTTTTTATTTGATGCAAACCTTGTTCTTGCTTTAAACATGAAATGTACAAAATTTTATCGAAATTGGACGAACGGTATTGATAGCACACTAAAAAAAGCAGTTTCAGTTTTTCCCGATTTTCCACTTTTCCATATTTTGTCACCGTTTAAACCTTCCCTGCACTTACACAAATATTTCAAGACTAAAATTAGCCAAATCGGTTCAGCCGTTGTCGAGTTTTAGCGAGACTAACGAACAGCAATTCATTTTTATATACAGGGTGTCCCAGCTATCTTGTCCATCCAAAATATCTCTGGAACAATAACAGCTATTGGAAAACGACTTTCACCGGTATCAATGTACGGCTGGGACCCATGAATGTATATATTTGGAAACATTCTAAAACGAAAGCAAATGTGTTTTTTAACACAAATTTTTTTTAATGAATATCCTATATTTTTTTCTTCAGCAATCCATAGCATGACAAATCGCATAGCCGGCCGCGGTGGCCGAGGAGACTGAGGCGCTCCAGTCACGGTCTGCACGGCCACTACGGTCGGGGGTTCGAATCCCCCCTCGGGCATGGATATTTGTGCCGTCCTTAGTCTTAGCTAGTTCATAAGTAGTTTGTAAGTTTAGGGACAGATAACCCCATAGTTAAGTCCCATAGACTATTCAAACATTTGAACATTTTTTAACAATGGCGTTGATTGCTTCGCAATATTCCAATTACTTCCCGATATATAGCGAAGCGAAGTTGACGCTTGAAATACGCGAAACGCGCGGCTAGCGCACGTCCTGAGACTCAGGCGAGAACCCCATGCTGCTCAGGACGTGCGCTAGCCGCGCGTTTCGCGTATTTTAAGCGTCAATTTCACGTCGCAATATCTCGGGATGTAATTGGAATATTGCGATGCAATGAAAGCCATTGTTTATGTGATTTGTCATGCTATGGATTGCTGAAGAAAAAATATTGGGTGTCCATTTTAAAAAACATAAGTTTGTGTTAGTAAACACATTTTCTTTCGTTTTAGAATGTTTCCAAATATGTACATTCATGGGCCCCAGCTGTACATTGATACCGGTGAACGTCGTTTTCCAATAGCTGTTATTGTTCCAGAGATATTTTGGGTGGACAAGATAGCTGGGACACCCTGTATATATATTTATTTACTAGCTGAAAACCCGGCGTTGCCCGGGCATTTATTTATTTATTCCTGCCAAGTTTTCAGGTATATATTCATATGTATAAGGGCTGTACGTCTTTATAACCTCTTGGGAATACAATTAGTAGTAAAGAAGTAATAGATTAAAACTTGGTGCATGATGGGGCGGTTTGCCATGAACGTTACAGTCTATTTGCTCGTATGTCATGAACTACGTATCGTACTGTTACACAATTTAGAATGTACACTCAACTATATGTGTGTATACTGTCTGTAAAATTTCCTACGGCTACAATTTGTAGTGTAGAAATTATAAATTGTAACGTCATACCGAAAGTCAGAATTTTACTCTATAAGCAGCGAAAAAGTAGTAAGCGGGAAACTTTTCTCCTTTCACCATTTTTCTATGGTTATCAGCGGGACAAAGTTTAATAAAGGTTTGAAATTATGTTTAAAGTTTGTTGCAAATCGCTAAGTACTCTCATTCTTATATAGCGTATTTTTAAATTCTCGCCGTATTATGTGGCAGTTTTTTGCGATACCTATTGTTTATGACGTCATATTTTCTGAACCATGTTTCGTATGTGATTCTTCAACGTGCAGCAATTGTTACCTCACGCTAAGGAATATGTGTACTAAATTTGGTTGAAATCGGTCCAGTGGTTTAGGAGAAAATGAGCAGCATTGTCGCCAAATGCAGCAGTTTTTCGCGCACCTCATTGTTTATGACGTCATATCTCATGAACTATGTATCGTACGTGATTTTTACACTTACTGCGAACGTCCTCATGGATTGAAGCTTACGTGCAAAAAATTTGAAAAATATTGGATCAAAAATGTAGATTTGTATGCAACACATACACGCAAATATACAGACACTCTGCTTTATACCGGTATATGAAGAATTATTTTTGTATTTGCAAATCTCAGGACAAGATTTTTATGAATTAAAACTTCTGGGAAATCAACCGAAAAAAATAGAAAATTTGAGAAAAACGAAGTGCGTTTTTCAATGTGGTCGTGTGCTTCTACTGCATACAGATCTATAGTTTTGTCCCGAGCTTGATGACATTTTGTACAATTCAAAACAAGAGGGTGCTCACCGTCTACAGAAAATTTTGTACGGTTGATGTCGAAGGTACTTTATCTACAAAGTTTGACAACGTCCTTATATTTTCTCCGACCTTGATTTTTTTTCCATTACACAGGAGTGAAGGCTACTGTTTACATAAATTTTGTATCGTGCATGGGAAAAGGTACCTTACAAAAACAAAAAAAACAAAAAAACAAAAAACACACAAAAAAAAACAAAAAAAACTTTGTTCACTGATCACCATCAAAGTTGACATGTACGAGGTATCAGGCTTGATTCCGTGGTGGATTTGTGCTCAACGACTGTATTTCATTGTGGGAATTTTTCAGCAATCAGTCTTTAAAATATTTTCAAGCTGTAGGTCCCCCTGAAACTGGCTGGGTAAGTCAGTTCGAAGATCGGAGGAAGGCAACGGTATACCACTTCCAAACAGGACGATGCCTAGTAAAGCACTGTGGTGTTCAAACCAATCTTCAGATTGTTGACTGCTTTACCTTAAACTTGTTGTAATTCTCTTGTTAGTTCAAAGACTGGTTTAGCAGACTGACTCGCCACGGAAACGACATTCAGCAGCCTTGAGAAATCTATTCAGAGAAGAAAAAGAAAACTTCATACTGGTTTACAAATTCAGGAGTGCCGACATTGTCGTAAAATCTCTAGTTAATAGCAATATTTAATTTGGTCTAAGAATATCTCAACTGAGTGCTGTAGTGATTTGAGAGGGCTACTATTGTAGCTGAGTTTACATGTTTATATCATGATTCCTTGTATTTTCAATAATGTTATAATTTACATGTGCGGTTCGGTAGCACAGTGGTGGAGATTCTGATGATAAAAATTCGAAACCTATCAATAAAAACAACCACCTTTGGCTTGTATATTGCCGCGAGAGACCACATACACCGACTGCCGGCGTGGCGCAGGAGATAGCATCACGGGCTTCGGTGCTGCAGGTCTCCGGCTCAATCCCGCCTCCCAGCAACAATTTATTTCTTTGTAATTAATAATTCCAGAATGTTCTACATCTTTCGTATGTTGTGAGATTACCGCCCAATAGAAATACTGGTAATTAATAGCAATTGATCATTAAATAGTATGAAGTTCACTGCAAACATTGACCATGCCAATGCACCAAATGTTACACAATTTTAATCTTATTAATTATGGTAGCAATGTATGTACACAGTTGGGTGACAACATTTATAGTTAGGCCATAGGTAGAAATTCTCCACGTTGAGATTTGCTGTGTGCTTGTAGCTGACGGGAGGCCAGCGAGCAGGCCGATGTTGGTGGCTTGTTCCAACTTAGGATTTTACAGTTCGTTTCCGGTGAGGGGAGAGAGGGACAATGGCGAGTGCCAGGCACAGTGCAGTGCACAAATATTGTAATACTACTGGCATTTGAAGTAATACGATGCAGTTAGGAACCTTTAAGGCCCTCATTACAAAATAGCCTGTTGATAAATAAACAATACATTAGCTGATATAGTCACATCTAACGTAATATATTTAATTGACAATGAAAAGTAATAAATTATCCACGAAGACAAGACAGTTACACAACTAGCATGGCAATGTTTGTTTATAAAAATAATATATTAACTATTTCTCTTTTTATTTTCAATTAATCTTTTGTATTTTATCTTGAAGTATTCAGTTAAATCACTTATCTGTGGTATAAGAAATTGCACAATTATGATAAACAGTACAAAGGATGTTTATATTAATATAAAAACGTAAGAAAATATTTGTTTAATGTGTAGTGTAATTATTTTGATTTTAAGTAAAGTTTTAGAAATGTATTGGCTGAGCGCTGTACGTTGGCAAATCGGTTACAACAGCTTACATGGGGAAGTTGATGACGTAGGGGGAAAAAACCCGGCAGTTGAGTTTTGGCGCGCGCGCGCGTGCGAGGGCAGGAAGTGAGGACTCCAGAGAGAGCACGTGGTGTGGCTGGCCTGGCGGGGTCTCTCTGCCTCAGTCGGCATGTGGATCTCGAGGTGGTGACTTGAGTTTTGTGTGTGGCAATCGCCACGTGTGGCTGCTCGTCGTAGACTGCACCAAGTTAAATCGAGTGCTACTGTGTGTTTGTGAATAATTAGCCGGTGCAACAAGGTGTGCATCGCATTAAATTAAAGTGACTGTGATTTGTTAATGTAACATGTGTCGTCGCATAGGCATGAACATAAACGGTGTTTGAGACAGCCACGTGGTGTGAAATCAATTCGCGACAAATATTCATTTTGTCTGGGGGCTCACGAGCTATAACTTTATTTGGTACATTTACCGACGCACAGACGCGACAGCCACATGGTTCAAGTATCGTGAAATAAACAACATAAAGTGAACTTTCACGTGTTTTCTAAAATAGTAGTTAGTACACCCTTTTCTCTCATGAACTTGAACTTATTATGAATTTGTTTTGTTAATCATATGCAGGGAAGGAAAGCTGCGAACGTGTGATATCATCCCCTAAAAAACGAGTCAAACAGTCGCAATAACAGTTCCAGTGTTTTTGCATGTTTAGGAATTTGGTTCGCAGCTGGTGGTTGTGAGTTATAAAAATTAATCTTTCCCTATTTTAAACTCTCACCCCGACCTTCACCCTCGCAATGTTCACTTGTAAATTCTACTTGATTCTTACGTTAACTGTTCTTCTAATTTCTGGTAAATTCTGTCTGTGTATAAATAGCAGGCACTCTGCCCGAGAGGCAGTCAGTGCTGCGTGTATGTTAAGTTCTTAATAAACGTTATTTCAGTATACGTGCTGTGTTCAGTTGCCTTCGAAGTCAAGCCTACTTCCATTGCAGTGCGACAATATTACGTTTCATTGGCAGAACGCTTCGAAGATGCACCAGCTCCACCAAAGCTACTGCCTACATCACACTTGTGCGTCCTCTCCTGGAGTACTGTTGCCCATTGTGGGGACCCTCACCAGGTGGGACTGATGGAAGATATTGAGAGGTTTCAGAGAAGGGCAGCTCGCTTTGTTTTATCACGTTACGGGGGGAAAGCACGAATTGGGGTGAAAATCATTAAAAGAAAGACATTATTCATTGCGGCGTGATCACCGACTTTTACTTCTGAATGTGAAAATATTTTTGTAGCATCCATCTACTTAGGGAGACTTGACCACCCCAATAAAATAAGAGAAATCAGATCGAAAACGGAACTATTTAAGTGTTCTTTCTTCCCGCGCGCTATTAGAGAATGGAACGGTATAGAAAAGTTATGAAAGTGGTTAATGAACCCTCTGCCAGGCACTAAAATGTGAATTGCAGAGTATCTATGTAGATGTACAATGTATGTACATGTATGTACAATGTATGTACAGTATCTAACTTATGCTCATATTTCTGTACCGTAACAGTTACGAGAAAGCATGCAAATGATTCATCTTCTACACTAATACCATCTTCACGAAGAAGGGTTCTTCGTAACTTCATCTCAACTAATAGCAATACATTAGCAGGATTGATTAGCAATCGCCGCCCCATCTGACGCTTCACCACACAAATAACATCACAAAACGCAACTTCGGAGGCACACGGCACCGTTCCTACTGGCGAACCGACAGGTCAAAGTGCAATATGGCATGGCACACGCAGAGGCCTCTAACGGACGATTGCAGAGTTTTGCAGATGCGGGAGTATCACTAGTGCAGTAAGGGATCTTTACATTATCTCTCATACGATTTTGGTGTATATGTGTTTGTTCGAGCCCAAGTACTTTCCTTGTGAGTAGGATCCGAAAACGACTCCGGCACTGTGGTGGGGCCGATCGGACTTAAAGAAAACCAACGAAAATGAAAGCATAAAAGAAAAGAGAATGAGGGAAAGCACATGTAAATCGGGAAGACGAGAAATTGATACAATCCTCCGTCAGTGGTTCAGGGCCCGTTGCTACCCGTGAATGAGTACCACACGCAGAAAGTTGGAGAATCGCTCTTTATACTTCTTGTCGGTCTGGGTACGACCTTGTGCATCCCAGAGGTAGGCTATGAATTCCACGCTGTCGACCAGCCGGAGTTCAACAATCACAGATGCCACATGTCCAGCTAACCAGACGGCGGAGTTATGTCGCGTTCCTGGCTGGCCGCCATGCACGGCATGGAGAACCACTCCACTGGAAATTTGACGGAGTTGTCCGAGAAATTAAGGCCATCATACCACGGGTGAGGTCCCATACCGAAGACACCCTCTGGCACTAAACGAGATGCTCCCTGGTACCCGGAGGCGACATGTGCCACTATCACCAGAGACTACAAGATGGATGTCAGCGAGTCTCTTTTGTAACACCACATCGCGAGCATAGCATTAGAATCATGGTATTCCGACATTTTTCATCGTTACCTAATTTTAATAATTTGTTAAGAGGCTGAATTTTCTCATTTTTCAAATTTTTTAATAAATTCATATTAGGGGAAGGTCGGGTAGCCACGGACACAAAAATGAATTGCTAATAAAACAACAATAAACAATTTTTCTGTGTTAACTTTTCATCGTAAAATGAAACCAGTAACTTCTTTAGTCATATCACTTAGAACTAAGCATAAATAATATTTTTTATGAACTATCTTAAATACACTTTTGAATCAGTTTATTGGCACTAAAAAATTTGGAGGGTAGCCCCGGACACAGTATTCAGTGGTACTCCACTTGTTTCTTGGCCTTGAAAACATACAATTGTAATGAATATCTCAAGCATCTACATAAAATCAGTTTTCATAGTACCAGTCCTTGCAGTTATAGCACTGAATACAGTCTTCTTCGAAGATTTCTCCACATGTGTTGCATTCTGTCTCTTTTCCTTGATCCTCTTCGGAGAGACTGAATATTTGTCTTTGCCATGAACGTTTCTTTAGTGCATTTGCGTGTTTTGTTTTTTCGGCTTGTCCTTTTTATTGCATTTCCTTTTCTGTCTCTCTTCTAAACCTTTTTTTATATGGAGTTGACCCTTCTCCTTATTAAATCTATGAGGGATTTTCAGAGCTTCTCCAAGATCAAATGCTAAATTAAAAAACTCTTCTTATGGGTGAAAACCACCAACGAAGTTAAACAGGAACGACGAAAAATTTTTGCGCGAACAAAATTCACCGTTGCGAATAGCTCGCTCGGTGCCTATGCCACAACTGACTTGCATGTGTTTTTACTCCACAGGGCGCGCATTTCAAATGTAGTTTTCCAACAAAACGTGCTTGGTTTCTTAGAAATTGAAACGTCCGCGGTTACCCGCCGTCCGGGGCTACCCGACCTTCCCCTATATCAGCGTAATTTAAATAATAATATCCAGGGAATACTTATGTCAAAACATCTCATATATCAGACACCATTTGTCAGATTGCTATTATAAATAGTACCCGCAGTTGAGTTACTCTCTCTCTCTCTCTCTCTCTCTCTCTCTCTCTCTCTCTCTCTCTCTCTCTCTCTCTCTGTGTTTAGCTCTCTATGTGTTCAGCTGTCGTGTGAGTTATTACAGAAAACAGTCGTAAAAATATGTGTGAACTGACGTAATTATGCTGTCCTTGGAGTTTTGACATGTAGAAAAGTCGTGTTTCGTATATGGCTGAAATTTTTAAAGCTTGAGTAAGCTTCAGCGTATACTGCAATGAGTTGCATTGATTTGCTGTTATTATTAATCTGTTGCCAATTTCATTCAACTTCGGATTTTCTTTCAGTAGTATAGTCATTATAAAAGTGTACAGTACCCTTATTCTTTTGAGACTCCTTACGAAATCTATAGTCTGCTTTGACGCACACACTAATGAGTCGCGTTTGCTGTTTTTATTAATCTGTTTCCAGTTTCGATCAACTTCGGTTTTTCTATTAATAGTATGACTGTTATAAATGTGTTATTTGTCGTGGATAACATATAGCTTTATACTTGCTAGTGTTTTTCAGATAACTGTACGTAACGGTAAAATTTTACCTATCATCCCATCGACTTCTCATGATTATGTTGGCAACACAACAAAATGGTAGAAAGTCTTTGCCTAGATATTAATGTTAATGTTTAACTGTACATAACATGTTCTTCTCATAACAAGATTCGAAAATGCGGAAGTGTTAGCTCCAATGCAAATCATGTTCAAACCAACTAGTAAAGCTTATAACGTCGTATCGTGTCAGAAGATCTTAGTACTACCGTACGGAAAATTTTTGACGTTAGGTGAGGCAAGATGGCGGCATCAAACTTCAGTCAAAGAGGCTAGTTTGCTAGTCTAATAATGTACGTCTGTGATGCTCAGCTGTCTCTATGTACTCAGCTTTCTCTATGTGCGTAGGTTTCTATATGATTGGTTCTCTATGTAACGAGCTCTCAGCGCTTAACTAAAATATTATACGCGGTTAAATTCCAAGATAGGAAAAAAAAAAACGAAAAAGTATTTAAACTTTAATATAAGCTTTCATATCGTGATCATACGCGAAAGCGAACATTATCTTTGGACTTTGATAAGCATAGGCTATGACGGAAGAATTAGAAACTTCTGCCTTCCGTAATAAACTGATGAACATTCCAGAGAGATTAATACAATCAAACTTTGACGAAAATGATCACGAATTGTGAACTTATAAGTCTGTACTGTGAAAGTGTAGTGAATGTAACTATTGATTTCAAAATAGAGAATCTATGAACCTTAAAAAAGTCTTAAACAGTTATTCGAGTATTTAGTTCCCTAATATTGACCCAGCATATTCTAAAAGTGAAAAACATATCTGACGTTAATAAGAAATTAATTAATGTGTGAAGGAATATACTAACAGTTTCGGTCAGGAGAAACTTATGGTGAAATTTTCTAAAGAATAATTCTATAAAGGAAAAGGATCAAGCAAAACAGTATCGTTGTGACGGGCGTCAAATTATCTGAACTACCAGGACTCAATGATTCAAATTTTTATTCTTTGGTTTATTAAATATCAGCCCCTGAAAAAAGTATTTTAATGCTCAAACATTAAAAAAGGTCTTTAAGTTTAAATAAAATCCTGAACCAATATTTACAGTGAAAAAATTCAACAAAGGTATAAATCTTATTAACTGCGAAGAAGTACCAGGTCTACCAAATTAATTTTCTTACAGAGGTGACAAATAGAATTTTGAAGCTATACATCCAATGCAACTGTGAAAATCAAGACGTAATCTACAGCTTAAAAGTCGCAAGTTAAAACCCAAATATAAAACGAAGTCAACACAACTGTCGCCCCAATCACAAACCAAACCACGTCGCCGCCCAGTCACACTTTGTGGTGCGTTTGGTGTTGTTAGTCAGACTGCTGTCGGCAGCAGTGGGTGGAAGACATTGGCCCATGCACACAGACGGGGTGGTGCAATACTGCGCCGGCCAATGAGTTTGTCGCAGAAAATAATAAACTGGTTTTCAACAGGGAATTACTTAACCATAGCGACCTTACGCTAGTTGACTCAAATATCCGGTCAGCCTGTAAAAGATACGGCCGAGTATCGTTTATTTGCTCCTAAGAATTGCAGAGTTCCGTTCATTTGTCGTGGATCCCATAGTCAGAACCTAACCAAACTCTCATCAAACTACCCTTGAAGTACATCATTTCCAATAAAAAAAAGAATCATAGAAATCGGATGGCGTGATATTGAGTTCTCCGTTCAATTGTCGGGCACATACTTAATGCATATTTAAGACTTATATGGTATTCTTATAGATGCCATTGTGAGAACTGAACCAAATAGAAATGGGTCCATAAACTGACTGATGAATTTCATCGACTTCTTAATGTATTCCTATGCCAACGGTACGTATCACTGAATTCGTGGCGACATAGGCAATACAAACCTACGTTTTGAAGTATGATTTTAATTTAGCAACTAACGTTTCTATTTTTTTGACCATTGGTATCCACCGAATACCTTCTGAAAACTCTCCACAAGCTGCATGCACCTCAGAAAAGTCATTGAGTTTATAATCGCCTCTATGACTATTCCGTCACTGATGCCTGAAAGGAAGATAAACCTGGATTCGTTTCCGAATGCACCTCCGATCATGACACTTTTCTTTTCGTACAGGGCATAGTTCCAGATGTTATAAGTTATTTATCTCTAAAGTACTTGTTTCCATATCCTTCTACGCCCTCATTCCATCGATTACCGGATTGTATGTTTATGGCCTCTTTGTAAGCAATATTCCACCAAAACCATAAAATGTACAAAAAAGTAAGTCTCGTGACGAATTCCTTCCACCATAAAAAGTGGTGAGATTTCATGGGAAGTCGGTTGTTTTAGTTAGTTTTCATGGAACCAACTGTTCAACACCTCATTATAGTTTTTTATCTAATTAGTTATCTACCAACATCTTTAGTGACTATATAAAAATTATACATATTTATTACTATAATAAATATAATGACTTGACAATTGCACTATAATATGACATCAGAATAAATATAATGATCTGTTAATTGCATATTGTCATAATGACATAACAATAATTTATATTCCATTATGCAACCAAACGTAACCACAAAGTAATAAAGTACACTCAAATGCGCATAAAATTTTCTAAATTTTATATTGCCATGGGAAACCAAGTAGGTTATATTACTCAGTGTTCATGGACTCACTTATTTGTCATCTAATTAGGACTCTACCAAAATTTGTAGCGACTATATTAGTATTATACATCTTTAATTCTATAATACATATAATGACTTCGCAATCGTACCACAATAGAATGATATCAGTATACATGTAATGATCGGGCAATTACATATCTATATATAATTTTTATTCCACTATCTAATCAAACGTAATGACGTAAGAATGAAGTATTTTAAATATAGGTATTTTAAATATTAGTTTGCGTTGCCATGCGCTTGCCAAGTCATTATATTTATTATAGAAATAAAGATTTAAAATTTTTATATACCCACTACAGATGTTGGTAGGTAACTAAATAGATAAAAAATTATGATTAGGTGTTGAATAGTTGGTTCCAGGAACACTAACTAAAATAACTCACTTTTCTTACCCATTAGATTTCACAATGCTTAATGGTGGAAGGAATTCGTCGCGAGACTTGCATTTTTGTACATTTTGTTTTTGATGGGATATCACTTCCTTTTGTAGGTAGTCCTTTCCAGTAAAATTTTTTGTACATCAGTCACGGATTTTCTTAAAATTCATTCCCTCTCGCTTTGGTTTAGTGTGGTTTCGTTCGGTTTGATGTAACGGTATTTGGGAGTCTGGAAAGTCGATTATATTGTTATTGTTCAATCCTTTCATCATGTACAGTACTGCAACCTGTGGTAGAAATAAAACAAGTTACTCTTGTATTTCGCATCAGTTGCCAATAAGATACATTTTCCTGTATAAATGAAAATGGTAGTTATTATTTTGCCTCGTATTTATTGAATGATGAGTTCATTTCATACAACAGTAATTCAAAATTAGTTATTTTACTGCATAAAAAGAAGCCTGGATTTATAGTGCTCACGATTTTATGGTATGAAAATGATTACATATCATTGCATATTTTTTTATATATAACTTTATTGTAAGGGCACTGTCATCCTAAAGAAACAAAGTGTTTCCAGAACTCTGAGATTTGTTAGTCTTTGCCGTCTTAGCACAAAGTTGGCCATGTCTCGGAATATGTCCAATATGCCCATGGTTCATGTGCTAGGACATTACAGGAACCCACTTTAAATAAATAATTGAAAACAACGTTTCGTTGTTGTACAGGTTCCATGCATTACATGCCCCTAATACTATACTGTGATGGCATAATACAATCTTTCCTCGCCATAGCAGTTCAGAGGACGTCAACAATTCTGTGAACATAATTATAGCTTAGGAATGGATTTGCAGTTAGGTACGATATTCCAAAGAGTGAATTTCAGTGAGTGCTCGTGTAAAAATTGGTACGGAGAAGGGAACTTTCAATAGAAAAACATTCAGTAATTGTGTCTTCACGCGCAGCCGGTCTTGTTATGCGAGAAATAGTAAGTAAAGAAGAAATTTATTTGGGATGTGTCTATTATATCTTTCAGAGGTATGCGGATACTGGCCAAAATATGTACCAACCTGTAAATTTCAGACCAAAAGTCACTTCAAAAAGTGACGACAAATATATAGTAGTCACAAGTAAACGTGACCGCTATAAAACAGCGACACTTTTAGTAGCAGAACTCAACCATAATAGGAAGAAGCAAGTATCGCCACTTGCCAGGTGAACGAATCTAACTCCAATGTGTGTGTCCAACAGTGAAGTATGGGCGAGGTTCCCTCATTATCTGGAGGTGTTTTGGAGGCGGAAAGACTGGGAATCTTCTACAAATAAATGCAACAATGAAGGAAGAGGATTATCACCGCATTCTACAATGCGATTCAAAGGCATGTGAATGAAGTTTGATTGGCAAGGGTTTCGTCATACAGTAAACTATGTAAAGCTTAGGGAAAGGTCATGTAGCCACGGACACATACATAAATTGCTAATAAAACAACACTAAACAATGTTTATGTATTTATTTTCACCGTAAAATGAAACCAGTATGTTCCTTAGTCATATCACTTAGAACTAAGTACCCATAATAATGTTTTTATGAACTATCTTAAAAACATTTTGGAATTAGTGTGTCGGCACTACAAAATTTGGAGGGTAGCCCCGGACACAGGGGCTCCAGTAATAAAAATCTGAAGGATCTACATAACCAAAATTTTCATGGGTCCAGTCCTTGCAGTCATATCACTGAATCCCGTCTGCTTCAAAGGATTCTGCACATATGATTCATTCCGTTTCTTTTCCTCGATCCTCTTCGGAGAGACGACGAATATTTGTCTTTGTCTTTAACGTTACTTTAGTGCCTTTACCCTTTTGTTTGTTCGGCTCGTTCTTTTATTGCATTTACTTTTCTGCCTCTCTTCTACAGCTTTTTATATGGAGATGACCCTTCTCTTTATTAAATCTATGTTGGATTTTGAGGGCTTCTGCAAGATCAAATGTTAATTTCAAAAACTCATTCCTACTCAATGGCATCAGACGGCTGCCATGTTCTTTAACATATTCATAAAGTTGTTTAGAAACGTTAAATGTGAATACAAATCGTCCTAACTTCGGTTTGAAATCTGTCTCTTTGCAACTTTTCAAAAACTTCAGTCGATCGTGAAGTGACCTTGTTGGCACGTCATAGCTGTCAGCCGCTTGTCTTATAAATTTCTTCCACCACACATTTAACTGCTTCTTTCATTTTATTTTCGTCACATTTTTCTTCTTCCTTGAATTTCGACATATTTCAAGTCTTCCAGCAACAATAGAAATCCCACTGTAAATTACTTTGTACAAACATTAAACAACGTCTTGAGGTACCCGACATTATTGTGTCAGGGGCTCCCCGATTGTTGACGTGCAATATTTTTAGACGTAACTCTTAAATTGTACGAAAAATTTACAAATATTATTACAGACTTAAAATATATCAAATTTCCTAGAACTTGAAATGTTAAACAAGTATGAAAACGAACTTTTTATGGGTGAAAACTGCCAACGACGTTTAACAGAAGCGACGACAATTTTTTTGCCGGGATCAAGATTCACAGTTGCCCGCATTTCAAATGCAGTCTTGCCAACGCAACGTGCTTGGTTTCTTAGAAATTGAAACGTCCGAGCTTACCCGCCGTCCGCGGCTATCCATGAAAAACAAACTGAAAAGTGATCTGGTCGCACTAATCGGTTTCCCGACTGAAGTGCTTTGAAGTGCGTTGTGATTATTTGAGTAGAGTAGTGAAAGCAAGGTCTGTTAGCAAAGTTAATTACCTCTGGACCAGACTACGAGAGGAAAGCGGTATATCACCGTAGACATCCAGATAAAGCTGACAGCAGAGCATTGATTAAAGCTAAAATAGAATATTTTGAAGAGAGTAAAGTTTCACTGAGTGTATTTTATTTTCAATAAAATATGATGCCAACTCTGACTTATTAGTTATATCTGGATCCAATTTGCATTTTCCATCACAATTACTGATATTCAAAAACGTTTGGGCGGTGTTGAAGTTGACCATTTTCAGGATGTCTGCCATGAATATATATACTGAATTGCTGTTCGTTAGTCTCGCTAAAACTCGACAACGGCTGAACCGATTTGGCTAATTTTAGTCTGAGAATATTCGTGTAAGTCAAGGGAAGGTTTAAACGGTTATAAAATATGGAAAAGTTGTCCGAAAAAGAGGACAATTGGGAAAAACTGAAACCGCTTTTTCCAGTGAGCTATCAATACCGTTCGTCCAATTGCGATAAAAATTTGTACATTTCATGTTGAAAGCAAGAAGAATGTTCACATCAAATGAAAATTTGGAAAAGTCGCCCGGAAAGTAGGAAAGACCGAAAGCGATTTTTTCTGTGAATAAAAATCAATTGCCACGTTGTTGTAAGAGCATCACTTGAGTAGGGCTTGACAGGTCAAGGTTTGTATGAAATAAATTTTTTGGAAACCTGCCGGTCTAATGGTCTTGGCAAAGTTTCCAGTAATAAAACATGTAGATAAATAAATTAATTAATACGGTCAGTTAAAATAGAAAGTCGCAAAATTCGAACCAAGCTCCTTTTTCAATGTGCCTCTAAATGTACTCAACTCTATAAGTTGAGAACCGTTCATCCTATTGCGATAAAATTTTGATTATTTGACGTTCAGCGAAAGATGAACTAAAATTTTGGGAAAGATATCATAAAAATTTGAAAATTCGCGAGAAACTGAAAGACCTCTTTTCAATGTGATATCAATATCATTGGTTTGATTGCGATAAAATTTTGCGTATTTGACGTTCAAAGCAAGAGTAACGTTCTTATGAAATAAAAATTTGGAAAAGTTTCCCGGAAAATTGGAAAATTCAGAAAAAAATAGAAAGAGATTTTTCTATGAAATATCAATACCATTCATCTGATTGCGATAAACTTTTACACATTCGACTTTCAAAACGAGAGGAGGGTTTGAGTGAAGTAAAAGTTTGGAATAGCTGGTCAGAAAATAGGAAAATTTGTGGAAACTGACAGGGACTTGTGTTGTTCTGCCGTTCTATCCACTTTTTACAAAAGAGACAATGCATTTTTAAAAGTTAATTATAACTTTTGTAAAATAGTTAAGAAGTCAGAGTAAACAGCTTTTCCAGAGAGTAACTATTGTTCGACATTTCGCTTTATATACTTCAAAAAATAACTTGTCTTACACACTTTCTAAAGTATCGTATCCGGTATTTCAGCGCTCAAGATATCTCCACACCAGACTTCATCACAATAGATTCAGTGGTTTATGTAATGATATATAGCCAAATCAGTTCAACCGTTCTCGAGTTTTAACGAGAATAACGAACAGCAATTCATTTTTATCTTTGTCAGTTCATATAAAGTTCAGATCGAGTAAAGCGAACTTTAATCTCCCAAAGAAAATATTTCTGAATGCACCCAACACAACAACCAAGTCATTATTTTACATGATTTATAACTAAATTTTCCTCGCAATTGTTTTCCATATTTTATCACTTCCACGAATGTGACATGAACTTTATCCTGGACATGTGTACGTGATTTTCCCACTCTTTCCACCCACTATCGAGCCGATACTAAAATTAAGAGGTAAGTGATACGAAGTTAACCGGGTCATCTAGTTGCAGATATATTTGGTATTAGAAGGCTTATGTGTATCAGAGTCGCATTACAAATTGGTAATCCACCTCTTACAGCCGCGGCGGAGCGGCCGAGCGCATTGAGGCGCTATGCTACGATGCGCTAGGTTGTTCCCCGTCAGGGGTTCGAATCCCCTCTCGGGCATGGATGTTTGTGTCGTCTTTTGTATTAGTTCATAAGTAGTTTGTAAGTTTAGGGACTGATGACCCCGCAGTTAAGTCCCTTAAGCTTAACAAACATTTAAACATTTAAGATTACCTGACATAGTCGGGTTTGGAGGCGATTTGATCGTTTTATAGTTTTCAAAATGAAAAGCCAAGATCGCACACTAACAATTTATTAAATGACGACCGGTTTCGGTGCACTGTGTCACCATCATCTGGTCACATATATGTTATAAGCTGGTCATCTGTCAAAAATATAAAAGACATGCAAGAAATAATGTAAAAACATAAAAAATAACATACATTTGGGATTAAGAGGCACTTATCCTACCTTGTTAAAGTAACGGGGTATAATATAACAAGTGCAACATTGCACTTAGTCACTATATAAAAAATTCACAAGTTAAAAACATGACAGCTTACAAAATACTGACAGCTCTGAAGATTCAAGTTTACATTTTGGCGCAAGGTGGCAGCACCATAGCTGGAAATTGTTTGTAAGCTGATTTCACAGAAGACATTTATTGTATAAAAACAAATTGTCAGATTATAAGGGAAGATAATATTGGTTGGGGATATTGGGTGAAAGGTGGTTATTTTATTGAAGAATGAAAGGTGTGAGTGGAAGAAACAACTGAATTTTGATTTACTTGTTATTAACTGTGGTGGCTGTTGTTGTAATATTGGAGCAACATAAAAAACCTGACCTTAATATCGTGGTTAGTTACGTTAAACTCGTGATTAATGCAACTGGTGTAATTTAAATTTTGAAAATAATTAGCAAGACAATTAGTGTAATTAAAAAATACTATGGCCCTATCTGACAAACTTTTTAAAAGATCACTCACCTTTCCTTTCCTTACAAAATCTCCTACGGAGACTGAGCACACACAGATAGCAGAAATTAAACTACTCCGTCTTTGCAATGCGTACGGCTCAATTAGTACGCCAATGGTAATGATAATTTATAAAATTATGAATAGTACGATATTTAACACCATGTGGTTGGCAAGTGGGTGCAGTCCAACCACTAAAGTCAGTATCTGATAAAATTAATTCTGGCAAGCAGATAGGAAACTTAAGCAAGTCAGTCTTAATTGATGCTATGCATACGGCAATTGTACGAGTTTGGTTCTTTATAGGGTAGATGTGGCGGTGGCTATTATTGTTGAACTCAGTGCTAAACTAAATAGAAAAATTACTCATTACTCTGCAATAATTAATATGAAGATAATCAATTACTGTTCTCAATTTTTGACCTAATCTGATTCTTTGCTAATTGTTAGGTTTGGTAACGTAACACTGGCAAGCAACTGTCTGTTATCTTCTATCATCAATTTTAGCAAAACTGTCTCAACTGATTGATTATCACAGTCTCTAATAATTAATGACACTCACTAAATTGTAAAATTGTGTAGAAATATTATTCATGCATTATTGAGAATTGTCATGCTAATCATGAATGGTTAATTAGTTGTTCAAATAAGATAGCACAAGTACTGTCTAATGTTCTTGTATTTAAACAAAACTTTAACATGCATTCACAGTAAATTACAACCAATAGCATTTAATTTATCTTATTTATCAGTCCAGCGATGTGGCACTCTGCTGTCATATAAATGGTACATAAAAACATTCAGAAATCATTTTGATGGTGGCTCCTCCTTTGGCAGCTTGCTAGCAGTTCGCCGTGATGCTTCGCGAATCGCGTAATTAATCGCGACCGTTAGCGTCCGCGATGACGCTACCGCGTTTCGGACGTCTGGGACGGTTAGCGAACACGTAACGAATTTCTGCCTCGCAGAACGAACGAATAAATGTTTAATTAAGATCAGTTCTTACTTCACTTATGTTCACTGGTTTCACATAAACTTTCATATCGTTGCACTTATAACAAATTATAACTTTCACTTTGTTTTAACTTGATTACTTATATTGTTTGAGCACTCCGCGAACCGCGTACGAACGTCTGATCTACGTCACGGGGCGGCAGATACTGCTGCTTGCCTGCTCTCCCACAGGCGAGCGCTGCTGTACAATAAAGTCTCCGACCTGAGGAGCCACGTCGATTAGTATTCAGATCGATATTTGATCTCGTTTACAGAGAAGTATTTTACATTAACAAATTAAGCATAACAAATAATATGTCATATAGAAAACATACAAAGTAAAGTAAAAAATAAAATATACATAAACAATGACAATACAGATAATAAATAAATGATAGAAAATGTTCACAGTTAAGTTACCTACATACACTGTGCGTCGCGATAATTAATTAAGACACATAAGAAGTTAATTACTACATATTCACTATAAACAGGTTCAAACGAATAATATGTTTCAAAATGAAGCTCATTCCTCGTTATAATGTAAGGCTTAACTTAAGAGTTACCTTACAAGATAATTTTAGTCTAAGATGAAACCCATATTCTATGCATTGTAAATGCACCTAGATCTTGGATGATACCTACGTCAATCTAAACATTTCCAATACATTTGCAACCTAGACATTTTGTCAGCTTCATAACTTAGACATTGGCAATTCCAAATAGATAAACCTTTATTATAGGAACAATTTTCTTTCTTATAAATGTATATCTTAATCTATGATGCCTCAATCTAATTTTATTGATGGACACAAATTTTAGCTCATTTAAATTATTATTATTATCTTAGGAAGGGTGTTGTCTCCCATCCAATACCCCTCTGTTCTTTCTAGTAGGCCATCAGCACTGGAACTTGTATTGGTTTGCACCATCCATCTTATTATACCCTTTCAGCGAATTGTAAAAATTAATTATAAACTTAACTTCTATATAAATAATATTATTATTATTCATATAAAAAATTTAAGAAAATTAATATGTAATTATAATGTCACCCATACATAGAATATGGGTTTCATCTTAGACTAAAATTATGTGACAATTTGTTTTTATACGATAACTGACTTCTGTGAAACCAGCTTATAACCACTTTCCAGTTATGGTGCTGTCACCTTGAGCCAAAATATAAACTAGAATCTTCAGAGCTGTCAGTATTTTGTAATCTGTCATGTTTTTAACTTGTGAATTTTTTATGTAGTGACTAAGTGCAATGTTGCACTTGTTATTTTATACCCAATTTTTTTAACAAGGTAGGATTACCTCTAAATCCCAAATGCATGTTATTTGTTATAGTTTTTACGTTATTTCTGGCATGTCTTTCATATTTTTGACAGATGACCAGCTTATAACATATGCAGGGTGTTTCACTAAGTGTGTTTGCCTCTGTAACTTATAAAATAATAGGTGATGGGAAGTTTTAATGCGGTAGGTCAACACAAGAAATGTTACACTTTCTGCGGAGCTATGAACATAGTTTATTGTATCATTTTCCAAAGAGTTACCGCACAAAGATGTAATTTTTTTAATGGAACAATAGTTTTTTTCTATCGTGCATTGGATTCGTTGAAACCAGCTGCGTCCAAATCAATTTAAACTACATTCCTATCACTGTTAGTTTGGGAGCTACAACTCTTCTAAGTTTAGGGGGCGGAGGCTGCGATAGCGTAGCTGACTGGCCGAGTGGCTATCCCAAGGGGCACGGCCCACTGTCTCATGACCAGCCAGTTAGCTACGCTGACGTAGCCTCCGCCCCCTAAACTTTGAAGGGTTGTAGCTCCCAAACTAACAGTGATAGGAATGTGGTTTAAATTGATTTGGACGCAGCCGGTTTCAACGAATCCAATGCACGATAGAAAAAACTATTGTTCCATTTAAAAAATTATATCTTTGTGGTGTAGCTCTTTGGAAAATGATAAAATAAACTATGTTCATAGCTCCGCAGAAAGTGTAACATCTCTTGTGTTGACCTACCGCATTACAACTTCCCGCCACCTATTATTTTATAAGTTACAGAGGCAAACACACTTAGTGAAACACCCTGTATGTGACCAGATGATGGTGACGCAGTGCACCGAAACCGGTCGTCATTTAATAAATTACTAATGTGCGATCTTGGCTTTTCATTTTGAAAACTATAATTTGAACATTTCTTACAGTGTTTATAGAGTGCTGAAGTGAGACAATGATTGGCCCTTCTCGCAATGCGCGCGCCACGTGTCCCAGAGACAGCTGAAACGTGCCAAACAAGTGCCTGCTCCGGCCGTGGCACGCAGAGGCTCGCCAGCCAGCGAATTCCTGGCGAGTCTCTGCGCCGGAGCCATCTTTACGAGCTCCGGCAGTTTCCGCTATTTACACGGCGCGAGCAAAGCGCTTTACGACCGCGCCCTCAGTTATTTGTCTCAGTTCGACCTCCCGCCCTCCCCTCCTACCTCGCTTGTCTTCCGGGTGCAGATAAAGCCACGCCCCCAGCGCCTGACACCAGTTGAGCCGACGCGACGCGACGCAGTATTATATCCTCGCCCCGCCCCGCCAATGGTGCTACGCACTGCGTGCCTGCAGGACTGAGGAACGACTGACGAAGAGCTACAGGGCTCCTACATCCGTACTCCGCAAGCCACTTCAAGAGCTACAGGACTTCTACACCCGTACTCCGCAAGCCACCTCAAGAAGTCGTGGCCCTTGCGCAGAAGCACTTTCTCGAGTTACGCGCAGGGCCATTCCTCTTTACTAGCCGCTAGTGGCAGCGAATACCTTGAGCCCCTCCTGCATTGCGCATGCGCCAACTGTCAGGGTGCGCACAGACCTCTCAGAAACCAAAGCAACTGGAGAGTGGAGAGCAACACAAGTTTTTATTATTATTATTATTATTATTATTATTATTATTAAGAAAAACTTTATTTACAAAATGTGTTTACAAATAGTTATAATTTTGTGAAAAACGTTGTCTTACAAAAAGTGAATGAACGGCGAAAATTTTTCTCTTTGCCATGGATCGTTGAGGATTTCTCTTCTTGCACGGAGGATGTATTGTCGAAAGTCGCGTGCAGATCCACCTCCCGCAAGGGCATAGTTGATGAACGAATATATGGACGAAGTTAGAGTTCTGGTCTTGGACAATGCGAAAGCCTTTACATCCATGTACACCAGTTTCTTCGTGTTGATGTCGTTGACACTCAGAGACAGCAATCCTGCCGATTTAAACTTGATCCATTTCCACAGATCTGCTATTTTGGAGCAGCCTACCACATGGCAGTATCGACCAATCCGCAGTGCTGGCAATACGGTTGACCGGTGAGCTTTATTCTGTGGCGACGGGCAGCAGTCGGAATTGTTGTTGTTATGGTCTTCAGTCCGGAGACTGGTTTGAGCAGCTCTCCAACCTACTCTATCCTGAGCAAGCCTTTTCATCTCCTCGTAAGAACGGCAACCCACATCCACTTGAACCTGCTTACTACACGTGTCTCTTGGTCTCCCTCTGCGATTTTTACCCCACACACACTTCCCTCCAATGCTAAATTTACGATTCCCCGATGTCTAAGAATGTGTCCTACCAAGCGATCCCTTCTTTTAGTCATGGTATGCCAAAAATTGCTTTTCTCATCAATTCTGTTCAGTACTTCTTCATTGGTTATGCGATCTATCCACCTAATTTTCAGCATTCTTCTGTAACACCACATTTCAAAAGCCTCTATTGTCTTCCTGTCCGCACTGCTTATCGTCCATGTTTCATGTACAAGGCAACACTCCACACAAATGCCTTCAGAAAAGACTTCATTACACTTAAATTAATATTCGATGTTAGCAAATTTCTCTTCTTCAAAAATGCTTTTCTTCCCATTGCCATTCTGCATTTTATATCCTCTGTACTGCGACCATCACATGTTATTTTACTACCCAAGAAACAAAACTCATCTACCACCTTCATTGATTCGTTACCTAATCTAATCCCTTCAGCATCGCCTGATTTTCTAAGATCGCATTCCATTATTTTTGTTTTGCTCTTGTTAATGTTCATTTTATACGCTTTCTTCAACACACTGTCCATTCCATTCAACTGCTCTTCCTGGTCCTTTGCTGTCTCTGACAGAATTACAATGTCATCAGCAAAACGCAATGTTTTTATTTCTTCCCCCTGAACTTTAATCCCTATTCCAAAATTTTCCTTGCTTTCCTTCACCGTCTGCTCGATGTACAAATTGAATAACATCGAAGAAAGGCTACAACCCTGTCTTACTCCATTCCCAACTGATGCTTCCCTTTCATGCCCTTCGAGTCTAATAACTGCGGTCTGGCTTTTGTACAAGTTATAAATAACTCTCCTTTCCCTATATTTTACCCCTGCTGACTTCAGAATTTGAAAGAGTGTATTCCAGTCAACATTGTCAAATGCTTTCTCCAAATCTACAAAAGCTAAAAATGTAGGTTTGCCTTACCTTAATCTATCTTCTAAGATAAGACGTAAAGTGAGTATTGCCTCCCGGGTTCCTACGTTCCTCCTGAATCCAAACTAAACTTCCCCGAGGTCAGCTTCTACCAGCTTTTCCATTCTCCTGTAGATAATTCGTGTTAAAATTTTGCAACCATGACTTATCAAACTGATGGTTCTGTAATTTTCACATCTGTCTGCGCCTGATTTCTTTGGAATGGGGATTATAACATTTTTCTTAAATTCTGAGGGCATTTTGCCTGTCTCATAAATCCAACACACCAGTTCAAATAGTTTTGTCATGGCTGGCTCTCCCAGAGACTTTAGTAGCTCTGAGGGTATGTCATCTACTACTGGGGCCTTGTTCCGACCTAGATCTTTCAAGGCTCTGTCAAATTCATCTCTCAGTATAGCATCTCCTATTTCATCCTGATCTACTTCCTCTTCCCTTGTTACAACATCGTCTCTAAGTTCATTTCCTTTGTAGAGCTGCTCTATGTACTCTTTCCACTTTTCAGCTTTCCCTTCTTTGCTGAGAACTGGTTTCCCATCTGAGTTCTTGATATTCGTAGAGTTCCTTTTCTTATCCCAAAATGTCTCTCTTATTTCCCTGTAGGCGGTATCTACTTTTCCCCTTCTTATACATTCTTCTACAGATTTGCATTTGGCTTCTAGCCACTCCTGCTTACCCATTTTGCACTTCCTGTCAATCTCATTTTTTAGTCGTCTGTACTCCATTTTGCCTGTTTCATTTACTGCATTTTTATATTTTCTCCTTTCATCGATTAAATTTAGTATCTCCTGTGATATTCAAGGATTTTTTTAGGTCTTGCCTTTCTACCTATTTTGTCCTCTGCTGCCTTCACTATTTCATCTCTCAATGCTACCCATTCCTCTTCTACTGTTTTATTTCCCCCTGTTTCTGTCAATTGTTGCCTAAATCTCCCTCTGAAATTCTCCAGAACTTCACTTTCCTTCAATTTATCTAAGTCCCATCTCCTTATTTTCCTACCTTTCTGCAGTTTTTTCAGTTTCAGCCTACAGTTCATGACTAACAAGTTATGGTCAGAGTCTATATCTGCCCCTGGGTACGTCTTGCAGTTTATAACCTGGTTCCGGAATCTATGTCTTCCCATTATAAAATCTATCTGATACCTTCCGGTATCTACTGGTCTATTCCATGTATACAACCTTCTTTTGTGATTCTTAAACCACGTGTTTGTTACGATTAAATCATGTTCCGTGCAAAATTCTACCAGGCGACTTCGTCTTTCATTCCTCCTGCCCAGTCCATATTCACCTATTTTTCCTTCTCTTCCTTTTCCTACTACCGAATTCCAGTCTCCCATCACAATTAAGTTTTCCTCTCCCTTAACTGTCTGAATAATTTCCTTTAGCTCCTCATATATTTCTTCGATCTCCTCATCATCGGAAGAGCTAGTTGGCATATAAACCTGTACTACTGTTGTCGGTGTTGGCTTCGTATCTATCTTGACAATGATAATGCGATCACTGTGCTGCTCATAGTAGTTTACCTGCATTCCTATTTTCTTATTCATTATCAGTCCTACTCCTGTGATACCCCCAACTGATTTTGTATTTATAATCCTGTACTCACCTGACCAGAAATCCTGTTCATCCTGCCACCGAACTTCACTAATCCCCACTATATCTAACTTCAACCTATCCATTTCCCTTTTTAAATTTTCTAATTTTCCTACCCGATTAAGGGATCTAACATTCCACGCTCCGATCCGTAGAATGCCAGTATTGTCTTTCCTGATGACAACATCCTCCTGAGTAGTTCCAGCCCGGAGATCCGAATGGGGGACTATTTTACCTCCGGAATATTTTACCCGAGAGGATGCCATCATCATATGTTCATACAGTAGAGCTGCATGTCCTCGGGAAAAGTAACGGCTGTAGTTTCCCCTTGCTTTTAGCCGTTCGCAGTAGCTGTGTGGCAAAGCCACATTAGCTGATGTTACAAGGCCAGCTCAGTCAATCATCCAGACTGTTGCCCCTGTAACTACTGAAAAGGCTGCTGCCCCTTATCAGGAACCACACGTTTGTCTGGCCTCTCCACAGATACCCCTCCGCTGTGGTTGCACCTACGGTGTGGCTATCTGTATCGTTGAGGCACGCAAGCCACCCCACCTCGGCAATGTCTGTGTTTCATGGGGGTGGCGGTCGGGATTAAATCATTAAATCATTTATAAACATGTAAGCTGATGAGCGCAACGTTGAACATATCGATTTATCTGCAAAATTGGACCAGACATATTTCCAATTTAAGTCTTTGTGTTTCTTTTGTATTGCTGGAGGATATGGAGCTTTTACATCAATGGTCTCGAGTATTTTCTTTGTCGTATCGGAGATTTATCTAAAACACATGTTGCTGTTAGCAATGTACGCAGTAGATTTGCCGGCAGCCTTCTGTCACCTCTATTGCCTGTTACGATACCCCACCCAGCCTTTAGAAAATCTAACTGACTAGCCGGTAATTTTAGGGTATGTACGAGATTTGTCACAATCAGGGCTGAACATTTTGCCTTACAATCAGTTAAAGATAAGCCTCCTTCAGCAAATGGTTGGCCCTGATGTGCTGTTATGTATTGAAACTTTTAGTAAGCGCATTGAATAATATGATGTTCAGGGTCTACATGCTGAAATATTAATTTTACATTTCGAAAACTTATTCGAGAAAAACGTATAATTAAACGTACCTTATTGTAGCGATACACAGCAAGTAAAGCGGAATTTTCTTCCGATGTGTGAAAGCCGACAATGAATTTACTGAGAGTATATTTCACTTGCTGTCACAAAAACCATCCCACATGAATATATTAGGGGTAATTGTATAAATTTCTGACGCACTTTATGAAGAAAACCAGACAACACTGTTTAGTCGGTCCTGTTTCATATTAAAACTCTTCACGGGAAACGTTGTCTATGAGTGTAGTCATAAATTCATTACCATAACTTCTGAGACCTTGTGTACCATCCATACAGATGCAGTCGCCACCGTACTTTCGTAGTGTGCTACTCTGAGCATCGTTCATTATCATTAACACAAAATCATTGATTTCGATTTGACGGAAGTCTTTCCCAGTGGCATGTACAACAGAACACAATTTCCACTTTCTTCCATTTCCTTAACCCAAGCGGCAGCAAGATCGTCCTACAGCCAAATTCCGGCCAACCGGAATGTAATTGCAAATATTTCTAGACGTGACTCAGGAAAGTGTACCGAATAATGTTATATAAAGATTTTGTGTCACTTGGAAACTTTTAAATACAACTATTAAACGTCGCATGTTTTTAGGTTAGATAGTACCCCCACGTATGTGTAGCGCCTGGAATCCTATATTCCACAGCGGTGAGGTACTTCTTGCGATAATACGACTCGAGGTCACTCTCCTGCAATGGAAGTGTATTAGGCGTCCCCGGTACGGCAAAACAGAAAACATCTGGTTGCAACGTTTGTATTTGTTATTTGGCACACTGTTCCAAGCAGAGGAAAGAAAGAAAGAACACATCGGTATCTACATATATTAACCCTCCTACTACCAGAATTTTTTTGTTACACTGAGTACCGTTGGGGTCAATATGACCCCAAGTAATTATCACGGGATACATTGACAATATTTAATTTATTTTAATGAACTAACACAAAAGCATACATTAGTGATTGAAACCAGGTGAAGTAGATATATAAGCACTTAAAGATCTTTTCCCAACACTTGATCTTATAGATCCTTACATGTGAAACAAAAAATCTCTTTATATTTAGAACAAAGAATGTCTGAATGGTGTTTACAGACAAAGGAAAAACATCTTTTGCACGTTTCTGGATGTTTTCTATCCACTGAACTTTCGCACAGGTAGCACCGTCCACGTTTTACCCCCGTATCCACTTGTGCCGAAGGAGGAGGAGGACGAGGCAGAGAAACTTTGTTGCGCTGACTTCTGTCTTTCTGTACTAGACTTGTTCCCGGTTCCAGAAGAAATTATTTTCTTTTGTAGTTGATTTTTTTATTCCAGTCAGGATTTAAGTCCAACCAAATTATGAAAGCATTCAGGGCACTAATATCCAAAATATTATAGAAAAATCACCATGGGCCATCTTCTTGTCATACATTTTGTAGTTTAGGTTCTGACTAACTTGTTCATAGTGTCTACACCTGATTTTGTTGCATTATAGTCTAGGATTATAATAGGTTTCGCTGCTTTGCCGTCACCTATTTCCTCCCTGAAATGCATAGTACTCAGTAAATCTCCAACGTCTTCATCAGAATCTTCAGTTGATTCACTACCTCCAGAAATAACACCATCAATCTCTTCGTCGTCATCAGACGCTGTATCTCCTAATTCCTCTTCTTCATTCAAAATTGCTTTTATTTCAACACTACTCAGACGTTTTCTAGACATAATGTAGTTCTTTCACACGCTGCGACAAAACACTAGCAACAACTGAGGCAACACACAACTACTGAGGAAAGAAACGACAACAATGGGTATAAATAAGAAGTGGAAAGTGTTAGTTTCATTGTTGCAGATGTTTCCTATAACATTTGTTCAACGTAATATTCGCTGTTCTGTTTTTATAATGTTACATTCAAGAAACAAAACAAAAAAAATTAGATTGGGGTCATGCTGACCCCAGTGGTACTCAGTGCATAGTCCATGAATAAATTTTGATATGTTGTAAATGTAAAACTGAATATGATGTCATTGCATACAAGCAAGTTAGAGAGACAAAGTCATAAATTTTGAAAATAATCGCATTGAAAATCAGGGAGATATAGATTTCAAATGTGCTTATGGGGTCATATTGACCCCAGTGGTAGTAGGAGGGTTAAGGTACCCTATATAAAAATATTTGCACTGATACATATTATACCACACACACACACATACACACCTCGCTGTGGTAGCCCGCGCAGCCGTTGTGATCGCTGTTTCCCCAGTGGCCAGGGCCGGCGGAAGGAGAAAATATCACCCGGGCAAAGAATCCATATGGCGCCCCCTACAACCCATTGGTATTACTGACTTTACATTTGTTATGCTACCTTACAGATAGATGTTTTTTAAGGATAACTCCTTGAACTCTATAACTATAAGAAACAATTATCAAATTGAGTAAGATCTTAACTTTTGTCAGTTAAATACACAGAGTAAGTTTTGGTTAACGATATACGAAACAATTATGTACACACCAGCATGCAGAATATTCTACGTCACTAATTAGAAGTTTACAGAACGATTCAAGAAACAACGATTTATATAAAATTAAGATTGATGATGATGCGATGCAGCATTTATTTACACATATATACATGAACAACCTTGTTAACTGCGAAAGAAAACACATGAACAAAAGAACATACAAATATAATTTGTAACAGCATTGTACAAAGATTTCGTAATACAAATAATACAACCAGTAATATAATTTCATATCTTTATACACTTTTAATGCAAATTGTCCTTTCACTTGTTTACAATGCTAAGTAAAGTTAACTTTTCGTGCCTTTTTCTTTGCAAAGTCCTAATTTAAAGTTTCAGTGTCAAGCTCACGCAGAACATCACATTCAATACACATCATAGAAAGGCCTAAAAGACGCTCTTGCGTCATCGTTGATCGTAGGTAGTTCGTTATAAGTTTCAACTTGGAGAAACTTATTTCTGCTGAAGCTACACTTACAGGAATAGTTAGTAATATTCTTAGAGCAATAGTTGCATTTGGAAATAACCCAATAAGGGAGTTCTTGCAAATATATGCAAGAACTTACAACGGTTTGTTCCCACTTTCAGAACCGAGAAATGAAGGTAAAAGTAAGAGCTCTTAATATAACTGAAATCAGTCAATATCACAGTGATCTTTGTGTGTTAAAGATAGTTGTAAATCCTTGCAACACTTTAGTAAGTACTGTTTGTCCGTTATTGAGTGGATGTCATACAAAACCCCATTAATTTAACTGTACTGCTTCAGTTGTTGAAATCTTTCATTCATGGAACAGATAACGGTGTCTAATGTGCAAAAATAGAAGTTACATTTAAATGCACTGTATGGATCATTAATCGGTTCGTCTTCATATTCATACAAAAGTTGTAGGTTGACTTTTCTAGGTAGGAGTTTTGGTCATTCTCAAATTGTGGTTGAATGTCGAGGTCTTCAGCAATTACTTTGGCATAAACCAAAATATATAGATATGTGGAACTAGAAAAATAATTGTATACTTCTTGCAATAAAACAAAATAATTGACAGCCTCACTACAGCACATTGCAGAATCATTCACAGCCAAATTCAATGAATGGGAGCAATAAGGGACAAAAAATGCTCGACTATTTAGATCTAACACTCTTTTCTGAACGCCTGGCAGCTTTCCTTTAATATTGGCACCGTTATCACACACCTAGCCACGCATGTTTGAGAGAGGAATTTTCAGTTTTTCTAATTCTTCCGAAATAATGGTAGTTAGTCCTCCTGAAGAATCATTCATGCACAATAAATCTCAAAAAATTTTCTTCGATTGATAGTGCCTTACTCAGTTCTACCTTCACAAAACGAACAATTAGTGTCATTTGCTCTGTATGACTTACGTCTGGTGTACAATGAAATATTATGGAATAATATGTCGCTTTCATTAGATCAGTCAACATTTTATCCTTTATTTTTGACCCAAGGAGTTCAATTATTTCATTTTGAATGTCCTTGCTCAAATAATGTACATGTGTCTCTTTACATGTTATTGGTCGCAAATGCTCAGCCATAGTAACAGCAAACTGTGCAATACACTCAACTAGTTTGAGAAAATTGCCGTTGTTTCTTGAGTAAATAGTGGCATTTTGACTACGAAATACCAAGTTCTGGAAAGCAAGAAACTGAATTATACACAGCGATCGTTTGAAAACTTCTTTCCAACGCTCAGTTTCATTGCGAATAATTGCTTGGTTTTCAGCGCCAACTGATTTACCTGACTGTAATCGGTTTGCAAGTTCAAACCACGGTTATAAAGCCTTCATGTGAGTCAAAGATCTATCATGGTCTGATAACAGGCCGGACATATGCTTCCAATCCGAAAAAACCTTCACGAGAAGAGACTGTAGTACCACCGAAAAGACGGCAACAGAAACAAAATATTGCATCCTTAGTCACTGAATGAATAAGCCAACTACGAGCAACTTTTTCTCCATTGTGCAGACGACTTTTGTATTTACTTGTAGTAAACTGCCGACCTTCGCTGTTTACTGGGAACGCTCGTTTGGAGACTTCAACTGGACGTCGTCTATAAAGAGTGAGGCCTACAGCATGAGGTAGTAACCAAAGTTGCTACACAATTTATGAAAAAGTTAATTTTTAGTTCACTGTTTACACTAATATAAATTTAGCGGGGATTTTGGCGCCCAGCTCGCCCGGCCCTTTCGCCGGTACTGCCAGTGGCGTATTACTCAGGATAATTGCAGAAGGAACTGGGTTCAAATACCGGCTCACCACATATTTTCAAATAACATAATAATAAAATTAACAAATGTTCAAATGTTTGTTGAGCTTAAGGGTCTTAACTGCGAGGTCATCAGTCCCTAAACTTACAAACTACTTATCAACTAATGCCAAAGGGGGAGGGGGAGATTCCAACCTCCGGCGGGGAACGGCCTCGCTCATCGTAGCATAGCGCCTCAATGCGCTCGGCCACTCCGCCGTGGCAATCAAATTAACGAAAACGCTGCTATCTATTAATGTTTATTTCAACACGACGGTCCCGTTTCGGCTTAAATTGCCATTTTCAAGTGACTAATGTCCAGATGGTCCGACATACATATGACTTCTAGGCGACTGTATATAGGCTATCAAATTTGGTTGGTACTTCAATTTTGATTTTGTATTTTGACAGTTAATAGCCACGATGTCGAATCCTTACAAAGCATGTCAAAATATGCTTTGTAAACATACGACATCATGGCTGTTAACTGTCAATATACAAAATCAAAATTGAAGTACCAACCAAATTTGATAGTCTATAGCATATCAAAGTATGCTTTGTAAACATACGACATCATGGCTGTTAACTTTCAAAATACAAAATCAAAATTGAAGTACCAATCAAATTTGACAGTCTATATACAGACGCCTAGAAGTCACATGTATATGTATATGTCTGGACATAACAGTCAATGTAAGCCGAAACGGGTCCATCGTGTTGAAATCAATATTAGTATATCTTACTTTAGACTGAATATCTTGGTAGAGGTGTGCAACCTTCACGATAAACGTTTTTAATGATTCTAAAATTGCTTAGAGATTGCTGGAATCATCACTAGATATTGTTAGTATATTATTTATTATCAATTCACAACATGTTTCGAGCTTAGCCCATCATCTGGTGACCGATATAATATATTTTTAGCTTTGATACATTCAAAATGCTGCATTTCAAAATACTGTCAATGTAAAAATGTCAATACATAACAACAGTGTTTCAAATGACAAATTTGAATGCATCAAAGCTAAATATATATTGCATCGGTCACCAGATGATGGGCTAAGCCCGAAACATGTTGTGAATTGATAATAAATAATCTAGTGATTATTCAAGCTATCTCTAAACAATTTTAGAATCATTAAAAAATATTAGTGTATAGCAGCGTTTTGGTTAATTTTATTATTATGTCACTTGCTTACCTTTATCACGCTGCGGGCCCTATGGAATATAGACTAAAACATATTTTCAACTTACCCCATTCATTTCTCTTAATGCCCCGAGGCAACTAGTGTAAATTCTTTAGTTTGTTGAGGCAATGTTTAGGTCAATTAAGGGAACAATAAGGGAAGAGCCTTATGGAATGCAGACACTCTTGCCAGTGATCCCGGGGTAGGAGTTACGAGTCGATGAAATAGGAGACTTCATACAGCGTCTACCCTCTGTTGGGTCACGAATGTTCTTGTCATCTGGTTACCAACAGGCACCTCTTAACACAGTAAGCAAGCTTCCTACTATCTCCTGAGAACAGCAATGTCAGTCGATTTAAATGATTTGTAGTGATAGGGGAGTTTAGCATACCAGTACGTAATCCCCATTCCATAGAGACATTAATGTGGTTCCAAACGACATGGAACGTTGTTGGTGTTAACCATATTTGATAGAGCAGTGATATTTAGCTGTGAGCTGCAAAGTAAGGACCCGTTAGATTATTGACATCCTCACCTAAGGGTTACCAGAGTGGGTAGAACTGAAACGTGGTTGACCAGAGGTTTCAAGGAGGTGCAACGCTACACGTTAGATAGGTTGAAGCATGGTAGAGCAGGTGTAGGTGAGGAAACCATAAAACAGTGCGCCTACAGATATTCAAATGTTTGTAAAGCTTATGGGACATAACTGCGGTGTCATCAGGCCCTAAACGTACAAACTACTTATGAACTAGCTTATACTAAAGACGGCACAAACATCCATGCCCGAGGGGCGATTCGAACCCCCGATGGAGAACGGCCTCGCACATCGTAGCATAGCGCCTCAATGCGCTCGGCCGCGGCAGTGCGCCTACACGAGCCTTTAAAACCCCTTTACACTGAATTTCGAAGACAGCTTTCAGTCAGCTCAGTTGGGTCGTTCAGCATCAGCCTCGGAGTAAGCTCTACACAAGGCTTTCTTTTTGTATGTTGTAGAATAATTACCACTTCCAGTCGCAACTGAAAAGGTTTTATTTATCCCACGACTGGTTTCGGAGATTGTGCTCATTTTCAGGTGGTCACACTGCAAAGTCAATTATATCTCTCCATGCTGGAGTGCAGTGATTACAAATTGTGAAGAACCTACCATCTACTTGTGAAATAATTGCAAGTGGTGTAGAAATTCCGTTAACAATTTTAATATACTTACATATAATGAAATATCCATTGTAGGAATATACATTTGTCACTTCATTTTTCAAAAGTATTTCGTTTTCTAAAGATTACGTTCTTATTTGTCACCGTAGCATAATTTTGAACTTCCATGGCAACACTTGAAGTAAAATTCTGGAACTTTACACATTAGAACCATATTCATAACACCCAGCTCGTCTACATTTGTTCTAATTAAACAACTTAAAATTTTAGTACGTTCAGTTACACAAGAACGTAGATAGTTTAGATCTAGATAGTACACACATAATGTAGTGCTCAAATGTAAACACGATGAATGCTGTGAATATCTGTTGTTCCTAATGTGTAACGTGCCAGAAGTTTACTTAAAACGCTGACATGGAAATTCGAAATTAATGCTACGGTGATAAAAATAATATAATCACATATTTTTGGAAACATTTTTGTTTCAATTTTTGGGATAACAGCACTCTTATTTAAATTTATATATAAAGAACAGTCTAGAGTGCAACAATTTTATTTTATTCAACTAGTTTCGGACCTTCTTTTAGACCATCTTCAGGAATTTTAACTCCATCGATGTCATGGAGTTGGCAGTGACGCACTGGAAGGCTCCCCGTTACCTGCCAGGCCTACGACATCGATGGAGTTACAATTCCCGAAGATGGTATAAAAGAAGGACCGAAACTAGTTGAGTAAAATAAAATTGTTGCACTCTACACTGTATTTTATATATAAATAATAATATAAACTCTAGAAAACTAAATATTTCTGAAAAGAAAGTGACAAATGTATATACCATTAATGGATACTACCGTTATATGTAAATACATTAATATTTTTAAGTTATGTTACTTCACCATATGCACTTATTTTAATTGGTTTGTTTGTATGTAAAAGAGTGTACTCCAAAATGGAGGCATATAACTGACTTTACAGTATGACCACTGGAAGATAGGCACAAGCCCGAAACCGGTCGTGAGATGAACAACACGTCGTCATTTGTGACTGGTAGCGGAAACTGTTCTACATCCTGTAAAGGAGACAGTCATGGATAAAATTCTCTTCCTCTTCGCTTGAAGTTCCGACCATAATACTTGTCATTTTATATGGCTACCTGTGGTCAGTACTTCGTCAGTGTCCACTTCAGAGAGTTAGACTCTGGCTGATGTGTGTGCAATCAAACATTGACACGCTTCTTCTTGCCAGCGGAGGTCTATACGTCTATAAACGCCTAATACTACTCCTATACTGTATATTGAATGTATGATCTATCTAATCATGTCAACGCAGGTTCAGGAGGAATGTGGTTATGGCATACACAGATAACGTAAAACCTCTTTTAGTTTGTAATTCATCACAATATGAGAAGAAGATTGCTACCTGGAGGAAAAATTGCCATTATTTTCTGGTGTTGAAGTTTTCAATGAGGTAGATGAGTTTTGTTACTTGAGCAGTAAAATAACAAATGATGGTCTCAGTACAGGGGATATTAAATGCAGAATGGCAATGGGTAGGAAAGCGTTCTTGAAAAAGAGAAATTTTTTAACATCGAATATTGATTTAAGCCTAATTTGTGTGGAGTGTTGCCTTGTATGGGAGTGAAACATGGACGACAAACAGTGCGGACAGGAAGAGGGTAGAGGCTTTTGAAATGTGGTGCTACAGAACAATGCTGACGATTAGGTGGGTGGATCGCATAACTAATGAGGAGGTACTGAACAGAATTGGGGAGAAAAGGAATTTCTGGTATACCTTGACTAAAAGAAGGGATCGATTGGTTCGACACATTCTTAGACATCAAGGAAATGTGAATTTAGCGTTGGAGGGAAGTGTGTGGGGTAAAAACGGAAAAGGAAGGCCACGAGATGGATACAGTAAGCAGATTCAAACAGATGTAGGACGCCGTTGGAAGTTGAAGAGGCTTGCTCGGGATAGGGTATTTTGGAGAGCTTCATCAAACCAGTCTCCGGAATGAAGAACACAACTACAACAAGGAAGCTGTCGGTGGCCTAAAACGAGTTCAATATGAAGCAACAAACATTTTTTATAATTTGGAAATTATTTCTGTTGGGTAAAACCCTTGATCCTTGGAATAATTTTATATTTTACAGCTGTAAACCCATAAAAAAACTGTATTTTTAGTAGCACTAAGGTATTCATTGACCGTATAAACCTATCCTGTAAAGGGACTTATTCCGCATAAATTACATAAAAAACCTTCAAACTAACTGTGGAACATTGAAGTAACACTCGATGTCATAATCAAATGTGGCTCACTGGTATCATTTCTTGAAACCACTTATTTTATTTGTTGTACTTGTAACGTTTCTGCTATGTTGCACGCTCCTTAGAAAAATCAGTTGCCAACATTACAAACACGACATATTGGACATCTAAAATAAAACTTCGCTACCGGACATGTAAAATATCACATTTTCACGTTCAGTTTAACATACTATTAACACTATTAGTAAAATGCTTTTAAGAAACAGTACGTTGATTTAAATATAACTTTGTCTGTCCTTTTACATAATTTTCAATTTTTAATACTTTCATAAATAATAATTGCAAACACTAAAAATGCGTTACACTTAGTTTCGGAAATTGTTGAACCTATATAGATACTAATTTGTATAAAAACAACAAGACTACATGTTATAACTATTGCACAGCATGATTACATAAGTACCCTTTGTTTAAATAAATTCGGGCAGCCAATGTTTTATATATCACTCGATTCTAAATTAAATACTGATCATTTTTCACATACTAAAATTGGTACTAAGAAACTATCTTCGAAATAGACGAAACTACTACAACTTTACACAAATCAGTATTAATAAAAAAATAGGCCGCAAACTGAAATACATTAAAATTCCATGTCTAAATAATAGTACGCCTACACAATGTTGGCCAAACAGATAAGTGTGCATTTCGAAAATATAAATAACGTAAATAAATTGAGTTATTTTAAAATGAGTCAAAACACTAATTTGCGTACACTATTAATTACAAATTTCATAAAACACATACGTCCACTGAGATAAATAGTTAAAGCTTAAATGTAATGTTTTAATTTGTGTATTTTGGCATATTTAAAGTAAAAGAATATTGTTTGATTGCGAATTACAGAATATTGTCATTAGCCTTATTACGCGGTTATGCTGCAAATGTTTGAGTGCGAGCCATGCTCTGGCACTCAGTTCATAGCTAAAAGCATGTTAACATGTCTGTTATCTGAGGCTAAATGTTTCTAACATTATAATGTTGCACAACTAAATAAATTTGTTTCCGTCACAATGGAACTATCATCGAGAATGTCTGTGATTATTTAATTGAATCTCCCGAAACTTATTCTACTATTTTGCTGAATGCTGAGCATCAACAACGCAGATGTCCGTCTTCAAGAACCAAGAT
Source organism: Locusta migratoria (assembly GCA_026315105.1). Lineage (NCBI taxonomy): Eukaryota > Metazoa > Arthropoda > Insecta > Orthoptera > Acrididae > Locusta > Locusta migratoria. The sequence continues at coordinate 964,873,411 of CM048744.1, forward strand.
AAGTAAAATATTTATGTTCGATCTTCCCCATGAAGTGAAGTAGATTGCTATAAATCTGACTGTTGAAATGAAATATGTAGCCATTATGAAGGATACTTCTATTTGAACAGTTAAATCCACGTTCCAGAACGTTGGTGTCGTTAGATACTCTATACTGCTCCATTGAAACGTAAATCTGTATTAGCATGGAGAGCAGTGATTTGTCGATTGCCACTCCCTCACTGTCACAGGAAGGAAATGATCAATAGACGAAAAATAACTTCATTTTTTATCTTGGCACAAACAAAGTACTCGTAAATCTTCGTTATGACGAAGGAAATAACGTCGGATGCAAATCTCGCGTAAGATCACCTGATGAAAAGACCGTTCCTCAGCAAACTGCGTAACAGAAGGGGAAACAGGATGTCCCGCGTGTCGTAAAAAGTCGCATGCCGGATTACTTAGTGTTAAAGTTTACAGCCCGAGATAAACGGCTGGAATGGCTGGCGGAATTTTTCTGCGTGTTACTGCCCGGGCCGTAAAGATTACAAAGCCATTAGCACTGAGCAGACAGATCTACGGCCGGGCCAGAATGCGCCCCGGACAGCTTGCCTTACGGGGATGTGAGTTTGAGTGTCCCCTCGCTCAGAAACGACGCGGTTTACGGCACAATGCGAGTCCTCACACAGTTGGTCTTCAACGAGCAGCTTCCAGTTTCATCTCAAAGGAGCGGTGTGTGGTGAACTACAGGCACCTCGTTTAACTTCTAAAGTCTATTTTTCTCTACCGACGACTTTTTATTATTACTAGTATTGCCTGTGGGAGAAAATCGACCAATTCTGTTTACAAGGGTCACTGGGGGTAAAATTTTTACGTATTATGTCGGCGGCCTCGCGTCATTATGTTGGCAACATCAACAACACGATAGAAAATCTTTGCCCATTTGTTCGAACCACATTCACTACGTTTACATGTGACATATCTTCCGGAAGACGAAAACCGATTTTCGTAAACCGTTTTTCGCTGTCGTGTTTACATGGCACAGCCTGAATCGGATTTCCTAATCCACTTAAGATGGCGGCTGAAAAACAGCTGATTCAGTTCCTGATTTAGTCAGCACAATCGCAATTTTTCTTTACTTAAATACACGGATTCATGCTCACTCTAATGTTCATACCTTTATTTCACATTAGAAAATATCACTCTGTTCATACGTACCGAAAATTCTTGCCAAAGAAACCTAATCTGACAAGCCAAGAACGCTTCAAAAACGGTTGCGTTTACAAGGACACGAAAATCGATTGTGGAACTGGAAAACCGCTTTAAAGAAGTGGATTTCCAGAATCGATTTTGGAGTGTTTACATGACCAACCGAAAGCGGAATTGGAAAATCGGTTTACGAATTAGTATCGAATTAGTACGAATTAGTACGAATCGATTAGTGTATCATACAGACCATGAAGTAAACAAATAATGCTGTTCCTGCTTTATGGTTGACAGGTTCTTGTATGTACCCTCGTCCGCTCAGTAAAAGTAATTGCTCTCGTAAAGCAAAGATTCCATGAGAAAACATCAGCGTTGTCAAGCGATTGACTAAAATGAAGACTCACAGGACTCTCACTATTCAGTATTATCATAGGAGGCCGCTGGGATATTTGGTAAAATTTAACCAGCACTGGGCGGTATGAAACGGTGTCTTTTACGTGTTAATGAAAATGCCTGACACAATAACAACAAATAAACACGGAAGTATTTACTTCTCATGCCATTTTCGAATTATATAACTTTCATTAGCCTAATATTTGAAACGGAACTACAATTTAGGTGTTCGTATATTTATACGACGCCAAGAAATAATGTTATTTCGATACTGCGACATTCAGAATTCGAGAGCTGAGAACATGTCGACTTCGTAGTTCCACCCGAGCACCGCTACATGCCTCTTCCGGCGCATCATCCTATATATCGGCATTCATATAAAAACACCCATTTCCTTTAACCACTCTTAATCACTGCGAAAATGAAGCATTTGAACGGCACAAGAAAGTGAGTTGGGAGCACTCCATGTTTCGATATTCACTTATTTTAATGCGTTATTTTAATACTGTATATTCGCTTCATTACAGCGTCTTTGGTCGAGGCGAATAGCCAATCATTGAGCAGATTGTTGGAGAATGTAGAAGTTGATACAAGCTGTAGAAAAGAAAATGTCTTCTTCCTTTTACCACTTTTTAATGGCTAAATGCACACATAATATTTATATTCGTGAAATCTACGACAAACGATCTTTAGAATTATGTAACTTTCATTGGCCTTCTTGTACGAATAAATTAGTAATATGCACCGCAATTTTCCTGTTGGCGTATTTATATAATGATACCGTATCGCGACAGTCTGTGTTGGGCTAGTCACACTGTGAAGTAAAAGGTTTACGTATATTACGAAGTAGTCGGGAAGCCAAGCAGGCACACTATCCAGCCAATCCACTAAATCAGTGGTTCCTTAATTTTTTTTCTGTATCCGCTTCAGAGTAGAAATATTTCAATGACCCTCCCCTCTCCTCAAAACATAATACCACTATGTATTTGATTTCGAAGGCAATGAATTTAATTCTCTTCTGTTGGTACAACTCTCTTGTAAATGAAGTGTAGAGTTTACACATTATAGCATGAAATTTTAGTGTATTTTTCGGAATAGGTCAAGTTATCCTATATGAATTCCAACGGAAAACGAGTGTTTCGCACTCGAGGTAAGAGGAGCAAATTATAATCGTTCAGCAACATCTCACTGTCTAGTCCGTTTGTAAATTAGATTCTTTTCCGAACTCCTCAAAATTATTTGTTGCATCTTGTCCCTGAAACTGTTTTCAGTCCTTCGTTCATTTATTGTTAACACATTTATTTATTTTGAAATAACGTCCCATGCAACTTAACATTGACGAAAAAGATGGAACCACGTAAGTTTAACATAAAACAAACTTGACTTTTCTTGAGCCTATATTTCTGCACTAAGGAATCCCTAGTATTCAGGCATTCACGGGTTTAGTTATTTTATGGTGCGACTACTTCTTCCTCTGACGATCACCCCTCCCGCTCCCTACAAACAAGGCTACGCGACCCCTCTTGGCAGACGCGGTTGAAAAACTCTGTACAATGAATGCATTGCACAGAGACTGCATCACTGGACTGCATGAAACGGATGGTCGTATCGTGCAATTTTCATGTGTACCGGCTATTCAGATGTCACAGTTACCCCAAGTTCGAATCAGTTGGTACATGAGGGCACCCAGTTACGTTTCGATCAAGAAACACCACCCATAGAGACATGAGCCAAGTAATGTGGGATACCATGATCTCGGCATTTGTCAACCACAAACATGTACGGGAGACCTTACAACATCCTACTGTCATGTTCCTCTCGGTTCAATGTCTAGCTTACAGTTCCTTACGCATTTCTGTAGAGAAGTCAATTTACGAAGGATTTGGCGAGAGATCTGTTTGATGTAGACTCTTGGGGTCTCATTGTTTTAGCTCAGCGCAAATCTAAGAAAGGAGCAACTTCAATCATAATATACTTTTTTGAATTTATTCGGTGACTCTTACTTAAAAAATTTCAACAAAGCATCTTCCGTCGTACAAGTCAATCACTCGGGTCTGAACCATGTCACCAATTAAAAACATTGCTCGAAGTCACTGCCAATCTGTATCAACCTCTAGCTCAATTAAGTTTTGAAATAAAAAAACATTCTTAGCTTGTTACACATTAAATAAACATGTCAAATTTTATCTTCATAAATTAAATATTTCTGCTTCTTATCCTAGCTTGTATGTGTTGTGTTATGTGCTTGCAAATGAATTTTAAGGCGTGCGGTAGTTACGATATTTATTTGGATCACTGGCGACTTCCACCTGACACGCGCTGAGAATGTTAGTTTGCTAATTTCTGTGTCAGGCAAATAAAGTTCGTGTGTATTTTCGGATGGTGTGCTATTTTAGAGGATGTATTATGGTGTAATTAGTTTATCTGTTTGTGATCGGATTTTATGTTGATTTCAGGTGTGTATTTATACATACACAATTACGTGTGCTAGTATTTGATTCGTCATCAGTACTTCCTAACGGTTCTAATGAGGTACCAGGTTTCACAGGCATATTTGTATGTGCACTTTTCGTAATCGCATCATATGTTACCATAATTATCTCCAAAAAGAAAAACGCTAAGATCGCAGTACGATTAATTCATTGACGGCCGGTTTCGATGGACTGTTCCATAATCTTCTGGTCGTATATATTCTACATGGTCATGTATCTAAGAAATGGAGGTTAAACAGAAAGTGCAATATTGCACTTAATCAAGATATAAAATACACGAATTATGTAATGAACTCTTACCAGCAGTTGTGTTGCACATGCTCTAAGGAAAATTATTAAATTTACGGCAGTTTCTAATGAATGAGTAGCTGATACATCCTCCATTTATGCTCTGCAAAGGTGAGAAGCTATCCTAAAGCCTGTAACACACCTATATCAGGCCTCATGATGTTTAAAAGGACAGATTATGTCAACTGAGTTGATAGAGAGGCAGTTTATTAATTTTACTTCTAAGCTCTAAAATATTTTGATGGACTGAAGATAGTGGGCATTTCATACTGACAATATGGCAGAATCGTGCTGCTTTACTTCTTTCTCAAACTGGAGGTTCGTTCTGCCCATTCTTGGAACTTTACTTCCTTCTGTCCCGCCTATCCTAAAAATGGAGATGCTCTAACATTTGTAATCACTGGTAGCCTGACAGACAGTTCAAATTTTGTCGGTTATGGCGCCTCATAATGGACACAAACTCAACATTGGTGTGTCTCTATGCTTATGTAATCTTTACCTGGTCATACTCTGTATGCACGGTGGTAGAGTGCCAGACTACAAATCCAAAGGTCGTGGGTTCGATTCCTGCCAGGTCCTAGGATTTTTATCTGTCACTTTCCACTTCTTTCACCTCTGGCAGTGTTGCTGATGTGAAAAATATCGACTAGCACGGTGGTTCGGAACCCACGTTAAGCTGTAGGTCCCCCTATAACTGGCTGGGTAAGTCAGTTCGAAGGTCGGAGGAAGGCAACGGCATACCACCTCCAAACAGGACCATGCCTAGTAAAGCACTGTGGTGTTCAAACCAATCTTCGGATTATTGACTGTTTTACCTTACTCTGTACACTACCTAGGATCTCTGTTAATACTGATGCTCTACCCACATACATCAACCAAGGTGTCTTCCTTGGTAAAATCCTTACACAGTGAACCTAAATCCTCTGTCATCTGACCCAGACTAACACTAAATTTAAAAAAATGGTGACGTGGTATTCTGATCCCATTTCAAGCTGCACGCTAAAGCATTCTTCATTGCATACAGGAGTGCGACTCAGTACGCCTTTCACCGCGCCAGAGAAGTCAATACATGATGTAGAGAACGTCACTGGTTTTTGTAACTACTAACAGATAGTTATTAAGACTAAGACGTATAGTCTCTACTGAAGTACCGAATAATTCATTGTGAAACATGAAATCAAAGTAAGATTTATAAACTTAGTTTTATGTTGTAGTTGTGGTCTTCAGTCCGCAGACTGGTTTGATGCAGCTCTCCACGCTACCCTGTCCTGTGCAAGTCTCTTCATCTGATAATACGTTTGGCAACCTACATCCTTTTGAATCTGCTTGCTATATTCGTCTCTCGGTCTCCATCTAAGATTTTTACCCCACGCACTTCCTTCTAATGCTAAGTTGACAATTCCTTGATGTCTCAGAATGTGTCCTAGCAATCTATCCCTTCTCTTAGTCAGGATATGCCAGAAACTCCTTTTCTCCCCGATTCGGTTAAGCACTTCCTCGTTAGTTACGTGATCTACCCATCTAATTTTCATCATTCGTCTGTAGCACCACATTTCAAAAGCTTCTATCATCTTTTTACCTGAACTCCTTATCGTCCATGTTTCACTACCATACAATGCTACACTCCAGACAAATGCTTTCAGAAAGGACTTCCAAACATTTATGAAAACAGTCTACAGGGTGTTGTTCCAAGATAGTGTACAGCGGCGCAGGAGCTGAGAGTTCCTCACGTGTCGTCATTACAGAATGAATTTCTCTGCAGCTGATATGAAACTTCCTGACAGATTAAGACTGTATGTCGGACAGGGATTCGAATCCAGAACCTGAGCCTTTTGAGGAAAACAGTAAGACGTGCTAGGGTAGGTAAGTCAGTAGAGTGCTTGCCCGCGAATGCCAAAGTAACTTGGCTAGAATTCCGTTCCGGCACGCTATTTTAATGTTCTAGGAAGTTTCTTATCAGTACACACTCCGCCATACAGTGGAAATTTTATTCTGGAGACACCCCTTAGGATGTAGCTAAGCCATGTCTCCGCAACATCCTTCCTTCCAGGAGTGCTAGTAGTGCAAGTTTCGTAAGAGAAAATCTGTAAAGTTCAAAATGTTCAAATGTTTCTAGAGCTTATGGGACCCAACTACGGGGTCATCATTCCCTAAACTTACAAACTTTAGCTTATACTAAAGACGGCAGAAACATCCATGCCCCAGGGGGGAATAGAACCCCCGACCGCAGCGGCCGTGCAGACCGTGACTGGCACGCCGTAGTCCGCTCGGCCACCGCGGCCGGATCTGTAAAGTAGGAGACGAGGTAATGCCAGACGTAAAGCTTTGAGGATGGTCCGTGCGGCGAGTAACTCAGCTAAGAACTCAACGATCAACACTGAACCACCAGTGCATTAGCTAGTCCGCATGAAATTGATCTGCCCAAAGATTTAAAAAAAAAAAAAAAAAAAAAAAAAAAAAAAATTCATTTAGTTTGCTTTCTATTTCATCGGGCATTATCGATACAAAACATATTAACAATTCGCAATCTTCCTGTAATCAAAACTTACAAGTTGCGCAACGTAATCAGTCACTTTTTTTATAGTTTTGAGGTGTAATTCTACGAACTACTGCCATATATCTAGGGAAGAGTAATTGGATTCCTTTATCATAACTATCCGGGTCGTCGGGATATGAAACCTCGTTTTCCAATCTTTTTATTGCCAACCTGTGGTTTTGATCACTTTTGTAGAAGAGTTGCGTGAATTTCGCGTCAAGAATCCCTGTAGAAAAAATGCGCGCCACATATACGTGATTTTATTGGGACATGTATACAATGTGTAGGGAAGATATGCCGCATTTTATACATCTACTACCTGAAAAACCGGCGTTGCCCGGGTGTTTATTTATTTATTCAAGCCTTGAGTTAGTACTTCTATCCCTTCTCTCTCTCTCTCTCTCTCTCTCTCTCTCTCTCTCTCTCTCTCTCTCTCTCTCTCCCCATTTGCTTTTTTCTATTAACGTATTATATTTATCGGAGAATATATGATCTACAAAATTTTTAGTACGGTATCCAAACAAAGAAAGATATTAATCAAAATACGAATGAAATGTAACATTCATACATGACTTTTATTCAAAAGTTGACTCCAAACAACATTTCTTTGGTGAGCCCACCCCTGAGCAAGCGACATAAAGTTGTCCGTGTGAGAAACATGGAGATGTCAAATCCACTTCACAGTTTTGGATAGATTGCCCTGAGATTTATTAATCGCATTAGAAAATACAAGTCTCTCTGGAAACTGACGTCTCTTGAAGTTAAATGGTAGATTTGTCGGAAATAACGGGTATTTATTGGATGTACACTGTTTCATTCTCTTCCTTGCCTTGTAGCTCTAAAGAAGTCTGTCGCCTTTGCTTACAGCCGTGTGCGCTTGACAGTTCAAAGTTGTCAACAGGATTGTCAGCCTTCAGGAATTTCCTTAATGTTGATGGAATACAAGAGTTTCTTTATAGTAAATACTTAGTAGTAAATAGTTAGAGGTAAAGAAGTAATAGATTAAAACCTAATGCGTCATGAAGCGGTTTTCTATGAACGTTACTGTTTATGTCCTAATATATCGCGTGAATTACGTGTCGCACTGTGAAACAATTTAGAAAGTACATTAAGCTGTATGTGTGTATACTGTGAGTAAAATTTCCTCCGACTGTAATTTTGTGGAGTAGAAACTATAAATTTAACGTCATACCGAATACCGTAGTTTTGCTCCATAAACTTCGGAAAAGTAGTAGACGAAAAACTTTTTTCCTTTCATCATTTTGATGTAGTTTTCACCGAGAAATAATGTAATAAAGGTTTGATATTATGTTTAAAGTTTCTTGCAAGTCGCTAAGTACTCTCATTCTTATACAGTTATCAAACGCATATTGTTATCTCAAAAAATTCAAATGTTTGTAAATCTATCGGACCAAACTGCGTGGTCATCAGTCCTTAGCTTACAAACTACTTAAACCTAGGTAAACTAACCTAAAGACAACACACACACACACCCATGCCCCAGGGAGGACTCGAACGTCCACGGCGAGCAACCGCGCGCTCTGTAGCGAGACCCTTTAGACCGCTCGGCTACGCCACCGCGGCTGTTATCTCATTATTTGTGATAAGTGTACCAAATTTGGTTGAAATCGGTCCAGTGGTTTAGGACGTCATATCTCGTGAACTACGTGTTGTACGTGAATTATACCCTTATGGCGACCATCCTCATGGATTGAGGTTTGCTTACGTGTGCGAAATCTGATAAAGATTGGAACAAAATTGTAGATTTGTATGAAATACACACACACACACACACACACACAACCACGCGCGCGCGCGCCGAGGGGACTGAGGCGCTTCAGTCACGGTCTGCACGACCACTACGGTCGGGGGTTCGAATCCCCCCTCGGGCATGGATATTTGTGCCGTCCTTAGTCTTATCTAGTTCATAAGTAGTTTGTAAGCTTAGGGACTGATGACCCCGTAGTTAAGTCCCATAAGTTCTACAAACATTTGAACATTTTTTTTAACTAGCTGAAAACCCAGCTTTGCCAAGGTATTTATTTATTTGTTCAAACTTTGAGTTAGTACTTCTTCTAACTTTCTTTCTCTGACAATCTCCTTTTTTTATTACATTTATCAGAGAATGTATAAGAAATAAGGCTGTCTTGCATTAATATACAAAATTTTAGTGCAGTATCCAAACAAAGAAAGACAGTAATCAAAATACAAATTATATGTAAGATTTATACATTCAATTAATTCAAACTTTACTAAGGTAAAGCAGTCAACAATCCGAAGATTGGTTTGAACACCACAGTGCTTTACTAGGCATGGTCCTGTTTGGAGGTGGTATGCCGTTGCCTTCCTCCAACCTTCGAACTGACTTACCCAGCCAGTTATAGGGGGACCTACAGTTTAACGTGGGTTCCGAACCACGGTGCTACTCGGTATTTTTCACATGAGCAATACTGCCAGAGGTGAAAGACGTGGAAAGTGACATAAAAATCCTAGGACCTGGCGGGGATCTAACCCACGACCTTCGGATTCATAGTCTGGCACTCTACCAATGTGCAACCGAGGTGCACCCAAACTTTACTATAAACAGTGTTTCTCGTTACTTGTCCAAAATGTAAAATGAATAAATTCATTGGGGAATACCCACACCTGAGCAAGCGACATGTGGTTGTCCATGTGAGAAACATGGAGAAGTCAAAATCACTCCGCAGTATATAATAGGTTGCCCTGTGATTTATCAATCGTAATAGAAAATGCAAGACTCACTGGGAACCACAGTCTCTTGAAGTTAAAAGGTAGATCTGCCGGAAATAATGTGTATACATTGGATATACACTGTTTCATTATCTTCCTTTCCCTGTAGCTCTATTAGAAGTCTCTTGCTTTCGCTTTCAGGCAAACAGGCTTCAGAGTTCACTGTCAGCTTTCAGAAATTTTTTTTCAGCTGACTGGAATACAGGAGTGTCAGAGTAGTAAATACGTAGATGTATTGAAACGTGGTGCATGACGTGACAGACTTTTTACCTATAGCAGTATGTATCACCACATACTTGTTGAATTAAATGTTATAAAACTGTATAATTTTGTAGGTATAAGTGCTGCATGTCGGTAAAATCTGTTAAGAATACAGTTGGCAGTAAAGAAGTAATAGATTAAAACCTGGTGCGTTATGAGGCGATTTTCTTATTACTGTTTATGTTATCATATCTCATAAACAATGCGTCGTACTGTGATAGAATTTCGAAGGTACATTCAGCTGCATGTGTGTATACTGTCTGTAAACTTTCCTGTGGCTACAATTTGTAGTGTAGAAATTGTAAATTGTAACGTCATACCGAATGCCGTAGTTCAGTCCATGAAGAGAGGAAATGTAAAAAACGAAAAACTTTTTTCCTTTCATGATTGTGCTGTGGCTGTCAGCGATAAAAAGTGTAATAAAGATTTGAAATTATGACATAAAAGTTTTCTGGATATTGTACCGCGTCATGATGTAAGGCTATTACTTAAATAACCAACGTTTCGGTCAACGTTACAGTGGCCTTCATCTGGGTATAGTGTTGTGAGCTGGTTGTTATTTCCTCTGTATAGGGACTCAGGGATTCGCATGTACCCACCTGGCGAAGCGCACAATCATTTACATACCTAATTAAATTCAGAGCCTGAATGCCCAGTGTTCAGCTGTAGGGAAGTCTTTCATCCTTTATGATGAAGAATGAAACAAGAACTATTTACAAAGAACTGAAGACGGACCCCACGGCTAAGAAAATTCGAAAGACGCAGAGTGCAATTAAGGACTCAAGAACTGACGTCGACACAGCCAAGGGACTAATTCCTAGCGTTCCAGTTCCCCCTCGAATTTATGGAGTGCCAAAGCTACACAAGAGTTGCTAGCCTTTACGACCGATCGTGGATGGAATTAACTCGCCGACATACAATTTGGCAAAGTTCTTTGCCTCCAAACTAAGACCTCTAGTTGGGAAAAATGACTCGTACGTGAAGAACTCGACACACTTCATAGAAAGCATTAAGGAAGAAACAATTTTACCAACGAACATCATGGTCAGCTTCGACGTAAAGTCATTATTCATCATTATGCCAGTAGACGAAACTGTTCGCATCCTACAAGAACATATTCCGCCAGATATATGCGACCTGGTTCAGTTGTGTTTATCTTCGACCTACTTCAAGTGGCAAGAAAGATTCTACGAGCAAACAGACGGCGTAGCAATGGGGTCTCCCTTATCCCCGTTGGCAGCCGACATATTCATGGAGGCCTTCGAAGCAACAGCACTTTGTTCCGCCCCTTTACGCCCAAGATGCTGGTTCAGATACATGGACGATACGTTCGCAATATGGCCCCACGGTGAGATGGAGCTACACAAGTTTCATGAACATCTGAACAAATTGCACAAGAAGATCCAATTTACATTAGAGGTCGAGAAGGATGGCGCTATTCCATTCCTAGATGTGGAAGTTTATAGAACTAGGCAAGGCACACTTGGGCACAGGGTATATCGGAAGCATACACATAGCGACAGGTATTTGCACGCACAATCAAACCACCACCCAGCACAGAAGAACTCTGTTATCCGCTCACTGACGATTCGCGCGCAGCGACTAAGTGATGAAGACAACAAAACAGCTGAGCTCAACAAACTAGAAACATTTCTGGCAAATGGCAACAACCATAGAGTGATTCACACCGCCATGGACACAAATAGCCGGCCGCGGTGGCCGAGGGGACTAAGGCGCTCCAGTTACGGTCTGCACGGCCACTACGGTCGGGGGTTCGAATCCCCCCTCGGGCATGGATATTTGTGCCGTCCTAGTTCGTAAGTAGTTCATAAGTAGTTTGTAAGTTTAGGGACTGATGACCCCGTAGTTAAGTCCCATAGACTATACAAACATTTGAACATTTTGGACACAAATAAAAGAAACAGCAGTAGGCAGGAAGTTTATTTATTTATTTATTTATTTAAATCCCATAGATCCAATATAGCGAGAAATTCGCTTGGATGTAGGACGTGTCATATGATACAAAACGGAACATACAGAATCCCTCTTGCAACAAAAGATATATATAAGAAAAAATTACACATCAAAAGGTATAGGCTAAAATTACACATTACACAAAAATTACACGTTAGACAAAAATTACACATTAAAGGGTTAAAAATTACACATTACACAAACACAGGTAGATCTCAGCAGCAAGAAATAGTTATATTGATAAAAGTTACACATAACATGCTACCATAAAATAACATCTTGTAAATTAAAAAATATAATTTGTTAGCACAAATTGAAATATTCTTCTACTGAATAAAAGGACTTATCTAATAGATATTGTTTGAGTTGATGTCTAAATTTGGGAGGCTCATGGATAAGTGATTTCAGAGATAGTGGAAGAGCATTGAACACTTTGCAGCTCATATAATGGACTCCTTTTTGTACAGTACTTAGGTTTTTTAATTCATAATGGAGATCTAGCTTCCTCCTGGTATTGTGAGTATGGTAATATTCATTAGTTTTGTACAAGTATACATTTTTGACAATGAAGCATAATAGGGAGTAGATATATTGACATGCAGTTGTCAGTATCCCTAATTTTCTAAAAAGGTTTCTACACGAATGCCTAGGTTTGACTCCACACATTATCCTGATCACTCTTTTTTGTGCAATGAATATTTTTTTAGAATGTGGTTGATTCCCCCAGAAGACTATGCCATACAACATTACTGCATGAAAGTAACTATAATAGGCTGTTTTAGTGGTGTCTCGGTCACAGATAGTGGAAATTACGCGAATAGCAAATGTTGCTGAGCTGAGCTTCTTGTGGAGTTGTAAGATATGTTCGGACCATTTTAGATTACTGTCAATGTGTATTCCTAGGAACTTTGTTGACTCAGCTTGTAGTAAATCGGTACCATTACATTTGATAGTAATTGGATCCTCCATTTTTTTACTAGGTTGAAAATGAATAATCTGGGTCTTGTTAGCATTTAGTGCAAGCCCATTAATTACAAACCAATTGAGTGCTTCTCTTAAGACGATATTGGCCGATTCCTCAAGATTGTAATTGGAAGATTCATTGATGAGAATGGAGGTGTCATCAGCGAAAAGTGTGAAATGAGTTTTTAAGCTTGTACATAGGGGAAGGTCATTGATGAAGATGAGGAAGAGAAGAGGGCCGAGTACAGAGCCCTGAGGGACACCACAGCCAATCGAGCCCCAGCTAGATGACACTGAGTGCCCTTCAGAGTTGTTCAACATGACCTTCTGCTTTCTTCCGGTAAGGTATGATTGGATCCATTTGCCGGCTGATCTTATGAAACCATAATGTTTGGCCTTTTCTAAGAGGATTTCATGGTTAACACTATCGAACGCTTTAGAAAGGTCACAGAAGATGCCTACAGGGGATAATTTACTGTTAAAGGACTCTAAGATTTGGTTGGTAAATAAAAATATAGTTTGATCTGTTGATATGCCCTTTTGGAATCCAAATTGGCTACTATTTAGCAACTTATATTGCGTGAGGTGGTCAATAAATCTTTTGTGCACCAGCTTCTCAAGTATTTTGGAGAAGATTGTTAGAAGGGAGATAGGCCGATAGTTGGTAACATCGGTTTTATCTCCTTTTTTGAAGAGAGGTTTGACAATTGCATACTTTAGTCTCTCTGGAACAATTCCTTGTTGGATGGATTTATTAAATATATGACACAATATTTTGCTTACTGGCTTATAGCAGTGCTTCAGTATTCTTGAAGAAATACCATCAATGCCAACGGAATTCTTGCTTTTCATCTCTTTGATTATAACCTGAATTTCATGCACTGTGACAGGAGACATGTTAATTTGCTTTGTTTTTTTATAGATTTTTGAAGAAACATCATGGCTTCATTAATAGAACATGTTTTTCCAATTTGGGCTGCTGATGACAAGAAGTGGCTCTTAAAAATGTCAGTAATTCTTTCAACATTATCATGAATGGCATCATTTTTTTTTTTAATTTCTAAAGAATTTTCTGTGATAGGGAGTTTAACTGTTTCCCTTTTTATTATGCCCCATATGGTTTTTATTTTATTACTAGAGACATCAATCTCTGATTTTATAGAATTACTCTTTGCCCTTCTTATGACTTTTTTAAGGATAGAGCAGTACAGTTTGTAGTGTTTTTCCTTTTCTAGACTAAAACAAGATTTAAGTGAAGCATACAGATTCCTTTTCCTTTTGCAGGAAGTTTTGATGCCCTGAGTTAACCAGTTTTTATGACAATAGGTCTCGTGTTTGGGTCTGGCAGTCCTTTTAGGAAAGGCTGCTTCAAATAGGCAGATAAATTCATTTAAGAATGCGTTGTACTTGTCATTGACATGGTCTAGATGCTCAATCTGGTTCCAATCAGTTTCTTGTAATAGATGACAGAAGGTGTTGATAGACTGTGGGTTAATTGCTCTGAAGGTTATACTGTAGGATTTGTTCTTACTAAGGGGGCCAACACCTTCAATTGAAAGTAGCTGACCATCATGGTCCTAGAGCCCGTTTAAAACACCTTTTACAATTGTGTTTGGATTTCTGCTTTTATCTAAGGAGATATTGTCGATTCGGCTAATGGAATTTGCTGTGATTCTAGTGGGAAAATCTACCTGTGGTGTTAGATTAAAAGAGCTCATAACATGTGACAAGTCATTTTTCACCATGTTATCAATAAGATAGTCAACATTGAAATCACCTAAGACTATAATATTCTTTGTTTTTGCAAAAATATGCGTTAACAGAGACTATCTGTTTTAAAAATATACAAATTTTGCCTGCAGGGGCCTTATAACAACACAGGACAGTAATTTCAGAAAGGTTAGTACTGATTACGACTCCACAGACCTCACAATGTTGATCAATGCAGAAGTCACTCAGATCTAAAGATCTATGAACTATTTTATTCTTTACATAAATGACAACTCCACCTTTCTCTAAAGACTGCCTACAGTAAAGAGCTGCTAGGTTTCTAGCTATCCAGTTGAAGTGAGTCAGTGTCTAGTTTCATAAAGTGTTCACTAAAACAGATTACATCAGCACTATAGGTACAGTCCTTATCTATAATGTTAATTGATATCTCATCTAGTTTACTTCTTAAACCTTGAATGTTCTGATAAAAAACAGTTAATTTATTAACACTGTCTAGAGTTTTGGGGTAGTTAATTGGGTTCTCTCTTTTGGTAATAACATTAGGCTTACTTGGAGATGTAGCTATGACACTGTTTTTCCTTCCTTGGGAGGAAACTATAAAAAATCCTCACTGCGTACTGCGGTTTTTTTGGACCTCTGGCTCCTCCTTCCTGCAAGTGGTACATCCCTTAGGGGTGGTGGACGATTCTTGGGTGATGGCTGCTCCGGTGGTGCTGTCTTGGCCGTCACTGAATCTTCAGGAGTTGAAGATGAATCTTCAGGAGTTGAAGATGAATCTTCAGGAGTTGAAGATGAATCTTCAGGAGTTGAAGATGCTTCCTCCATTGGCTCTGGAACTATTCTTGAAGCCCATATATCTTCTTCCTGCTGCCATAAAAAATCACCATATCTCCTTGGCACTTTTCTTGCTCTTGAGGAAGAACGAAGAACAGTTTTTTCTCTTGGGACTGCTGTATCAGAACTACTTTCAGCATGTTGAGGTCCTTTGGATGGAGCTTCTTCCTGTGGTGATATTTCTGGGGAATGTGACTGGGATGAAATTATGTCACTGCTGATGGCTACAGAGGAAAGACCCATCACACACCCAGAAGATACATTATTTGATTTGGATCTGAAGGTGTTTGGCTGAGACAAAAATGAATTCCTCACTTTCACATTAGTTGCCTGGATAGCTTTGCATGTAGTGGGTTCTGCAGCACTATTAAGTTTCGATTTGGGGGTGTTAAGCTGAGACACAGATGTACATCTTTTTATTGTTTTCACAATGGTTGCCTGTGTAGTTTGGCATGGAATAGCTTCTATAGCACAGAAAGTAACTTTTTTCATGCAGCAGGCAGTAAGAGTTTTTACCACTTCACGATGATACCATGGGTTTGTTATTGATTGTACTAGGTTTCTGCACAGATTTGACTTCCCTGTTTTGTTTAGATGTAGGCCATGACTAGTATAATCACTTCTTTGCAAAAAAGCATTAATATCGATTACATTAACATTAGCAAACTCTGATGTCAAATTCATTATACATTCATTACACTTATGCACATTTATGTGAAATTCTGTCTGATCGTAACAGTAAGGAATAGTACAAAGCAATATGTTTGTTTGATTCAATGCAGCAATCGACTTTTTTAAGTCAGGGATAAAGTTGTTACTTTTACGAATGTCATTTGTCCCTGCTAGAATAATAACTACATCGTCACGATTGAAATTCCTAGCGAGATCAGATGCACGTTCAACTACACTACCAAAGCATGCATTTGGTTTGACAACAGAAGTTGCGCAATACCTAGGTTTTAGAAAGTCATTTAACAAGGATGCACAGTTTCGTCCATGACTGTCAGACAGTAGTAAAAGTTTTTTTGTATGATAGCTCATGGGCTGAAATTTTCTTGCATTTATGGGAACATCGACTGTTTCAGTCACTCCAGAGCATTCTTCTGTTTCGTCGGGTTTCTCATCTAAGGCACTAAAACGGTTGCTAGTCTTCACTAGAGATAACTGCTGAGAGACGATATTTTTTCATGTCTTCTTGGATTGATGCCAGTTGTTATTCTCGTTTCTTGTTTCATATTCATTACGTCGCCTTTTGTGTGACAACTTGTCATTTTCACCTTTTAATATCAGAAGCTCTTCTAACAATACAGAGATTATTTCTTCTTTTTTGTCGTTGGTAGCTACTTTTTTGCAGTTGCCACAAACCCAGACCTTTTGTGCAGGCTCCGCAATTACGCAGTTGTAATGGTAAACAGTCTTACATTTCAAACACAAAACACCTTTAACGACTTTCTTTCTACAAGAGCACCTGTTCGTTGCCTCTTGAAGTGCAGTTTCATGGTTGTATGACGAAGTAGATGCTGTTGATACTAAACTAACAACATGCTCACTGTTTTTTTTTATTCACTTTCAAAATTATATTACAACAAATGCATTTTCCGTTCTTAAATACATCGAATATCTTGCATTTCACACACACTTCAGGCTGATTGCCTTTGTTTACTTCCTGTACACTCTAAAACGGGATTTCTTAGTCACAGTTTTCGCCTTCATGAATGCCTCTTTTTGAAACTTTTCGGATAATATAACATGTCATACATAATTGTTCACAAAACCAACCGATATTTTTGCAAGATGTGCACTTTTCATCGTTATTCTTACACTTGTTTGCGGAACTAACACACTCGCGAATTACATTAGGCGCCATGTTGATTTTTATAATACAAAGCAGCCAGCAGCACGCTTACCTTATGTAAAAAACGTCACAGATCGGATTGCTAAACATCTTCGCCGGGTTGGAGTCCAGCCTTTCTTCTATAGTAGTCACAAGATCAAGGATGTACTTGGTTCCACAAAGGACAAGATAGAGGCACTACACGCATCAGGAGTATACAAGGTGGAATGCGAGTGTGGGGAAGTGTACATAGGTGAGACAGGGAGGGCAGTGGCAACACGCATACGCGAACATGAACGCTACATTCGATTAGGCCAACACAATAAATCTGCAGTAGCCGAACACCAGCAAGATTGCAGTAAAAAGATAAAATTTAACGATGCCAGAATACTCGCCAAACAACCAGGGATTGTTAAACGCAAGATAAGGAAAGCCATCGAAATTGTAAAACACCCTAATAACATGAATAGAGAAGATGGACTCAGGCTTGCCCCCTCTTGGCTACCAGCCATCACAGCGAAATAGGCCGCACTGACAACACAACACGCGAGCGTCACTAGTAAGCAACTGCCGCCGCGCGGCCCACGGCCAGCAGGAGAGAAACGGAAGCCCTCACCCCATTCGCCGATGAACACCAATCATGTCTCGCTATGCAAGAAGCAAAGGCTAACCCCCACCCCTTCCACCTCAGCATCCTATCAAAATAAAGTTCCATTCTTCCGCCAAAAATTTCACCAATAACATCGCTTATTTTTAAAAATTATGACATAATATCTAAATTGAATGTAATATAAAGTGTAGTAACAACCAGCTCACAACAGTATACCCAGATGAAGGCCACTTAACGTTGGCCGAAACGTCGGTTATTTAAGTAATATCCTTACATCATGACGCGGTACAATACCCAGAAAACTTTTATGTCATCTGACTCTGGCCGCGGAAGCCTACGTAATTATATTTGAAATTATGTTTAATATATGTTTCAAGTTGCTAAGTACACGTATTCTCATACAGTGTATGAATAAAGTCTCATCACACGATGTGATAGCTTTTTGCGATTCTTATTGATTATGTCGTCATTTCTCCTGTAACATGTTTGTATGGGGTTCTTACCCCTACAGAAGTTGTTACCTCAAGGTAAGGAATATGTGTACCAAATTTGATTAAAATCGGTCCAGTGGTTTAGGAGAAAATGAGCAGCATTGTCGCTTAATGCAGTAGTTTTTTGCTCGTGGCATTGTTTATGAAGTATTGTGCGTGATTCTTACACTTACGGCGACCGTCCTCGTGGATTGAAGCTTACGGATACAAAATTTCACAGAGATTGGAACGAAACTGTAGATATGTATGCAACACGTACAAATATATGGACACTCTGCTTTATACGAGTATATAAAGATAAAGGCGCTATGCTTCGATGCGCCAGGCGGCTTCTCGTAGGGGGTTCGAATGCTCTCTCGGGCATAGATGTTTCTGCTGTCTTTAGTATAAGGTAGTTCATAAGTAGTTTGTAAGTTTAGGGACTGATAACCCCGCAGTTAAGTCCCATAAACTTAACAAAGATTTGAAAATTTTTGATAACCATCATAATCAGAATGGTCGCACCAGAATCAAAACACTCCCAATAGAATATTACAGTTAATGTGAGTACTGAAACATTTGGAAATATTGGACTATTTAGCATACATTTAAACTAATCATGACGTTGAAAATCAATTTGAAAAGGAATTTTATAGACGTACATCTGTTATTCCCGCAGATTTTGAGCAAAACTTCCTCGATCGAAACGAATACACTTACATTCGGCATGTCGTCCTAAGAAAAATGGCAGTGCAGCCTCTACACACTATGTCGGTGTAGATTGCGCTGTCTATAGCACATGCGACGCTTCTCCCGCACTTATCCCATGAAGTATGACGCTATGCGTCTATTCTTGTGTTTTCATATTTCTTTCTTAAAATCCTATATGTTTAACCGTTCTATAAAATGGATTCTACGCCCATTCAACTGGAATTTTTTGTTTCAAGTGTCTCCGCTACTAAGTCTTAGATGAGACCTAGAGTAAAGCTAACTAAATTAACACATGTAGACAGAGTTGTTTCGTCAGCGCACACGACGTACTGCTCCCTGCATATTAATTAAACTTTGCACAGTTGCACGAAGAATATTTTGTTGAGTGCCTCTCTCATTCTCTAGAACTCTTGCCTACGTCGCATCTGGGGATGACGTAATGTTTAATTAAATGGCAAGTCTGGAGGTTTTTTCCGCAGTCTTACATCAGATCTGTTACGTAAGCCACGGTGTTCCTAGTTACACGTCATGCTCTTGAAGCATTCAGCGTACACATCACGGAATTGGAAATTTGTACCTAGAATCGAGCTTCAGAAATGTACGGCAATTTTCATAATTACTGAGAGGACTCACGCCGCTAGCCTCTCGCAGATGTCCTGGTGTTTCTACACTGGTTACGAGTACCGTAAGACCAGATGCATAACGTATTTGCCGGTTTACCGCTCCTCGCTGCTGCTTTAACAAGTAGGAACATATCCTGTATTCAAATATTATGAATTATCGCGAACTGAGTGATCTATTGACCCAATGTCTACACGGATTTAGAAAATATCGTTCGTGCGAAACACAACTAGCTCTTTATTCACACGAAGTGATGGGCGCTATCGACAAAAGTTCGCAAATCGATTCCATACTTCTTGATTTCCAGAAGGCTTTTGACACAGTACCTTACAAACGGCTTTTAATCAAATTGCGTGGTTATGGTATATCGGCACAAATTTCCGAATGGATAGGGGATTTCCTGTCAGAGAGGACACAGTTCGTAGTAATCGATGGTAAGGCATCGACTAAAACAGAGGTCATATCGGGCGTTCTACAGGGTAGTGTTATTGGTCCTCTGCTGTTCCTTGTTAATATAAACGATTTAGGGGAAAATATAAGTAGCTCTCTTACGTTGTTTGCAGATGACGCCGTCATTTACCGTCTAGTATAATCATCTGAAGATCAAAACCAACAGCAGAACGATCTGAATAAGACATCACTATGGTACAAAAATTGGCAATTGAGTCTAAATAATGAGAAGTGTGAAGTCGTCCACATGAGTATGAAAAGTAATCCGTTAAACTTTGTTTATAAGATAAATCAATCAAATGTGAAGGCCGTAAACTCCACAAAATGCCTAGGAATTACTAGTACTTCAGACTTAAACTGGAAGGAACACGTAGATAATGTCGTGGGAAAGGCGAACCAGAGACTGCGTTTTATTGGCAGAAACCTTAAACAGAACTACAAGAGACACTGCATACACTACGCTTGTCCGTCCATTTTTGGAGTATTGCTGCCCAGTGTGGGATCCTTATCAGTTGGGTTTGACGGAGGACGTCGAAAGACTCCAGAGAAGGGCACCTTGTTTCGTATTGTCACGATTCAGGGGAGACAGTGTTACGGAAATGATACAGGATCTGGGATGGGAATCATTACAACAACGGCGCTTATCGCTGCGGCGTGGGCTACTTACGAAACTCCAATCGCCAACATTCTCCTCCGAATACGAGAAATCAGTGCTCGAACGGAGAGATTCAGGTGTTCTTTCTTCCAGAGCACTATTCGAGAATGGAATGGGAGATAAATAGTAAAATTGTGGTTCGATGAACCCTCTGCCAGGCACTTAAATGTGATTTGCAGAGTATCCCATGTAGATGTAGATGTAGGATAATTCTACGAAGCGATAGAAAGTAAATTCTAGACATGCAGCGTACACTGAATCTCAAAATAAATATTATCACTTACATACAGCTAAATAAAGAAGTAAAAGAAACTCATCACACATAGCTTAAAATTCTATGACGCGTATAGAATCAGCAGCAGCACAAAAGAATTAAATTACTAAAATTATGACCAATAGTGATCTAGATTAGTAACTGATTATTGGTTATTAAGGCGAAATTACTCATGACAGCTACAATAGATTCCCATCCAAATTAATATTAAGTAAAATCTTTTTAGTTTTACACAAATGAGACCTTAACAATAGCACTTCATTGCTTTCTTACAGCATCCATAGATACGGTCCAACGTACTTCACTGTAATTCAGGAGGCTAATAAAATTTATTTCCAATCTTTCAACCAAATTAATTCACCAACTCATTTTTCCAATTATGAATTGCAAACAAACAGTGTGGCACGTTGTTTAGCACACACAACTTACATTCGTGAGGATGGCGGTTCATACTTTCCTCCAGCCATGCAGCTCTGAGTTTTCCTTGACTTCACTAAATTACTCCAGGTAAATGATGCGACGGTAACTTTTAAACGGGCTTGTCTATTCCTCTTCCAATCACTGTAAATGACTACAGTCAACTAACTGCTACCTCTCCGAGATCATTGTTGTATATTTGTCACAAGACGAGCGCGCACTGCCGTATCATCACGGTACTTTCCACCCCCCCCCCCCCCCCAATTCATCGCTGTGGATAAAACTAGAAGCCATAATTTTCGATGACCTATAACTGGCTATATTTCCAAATTATACTATTCTACACCTTGTTGTTGTTGTTGTGGTCTTCAGTCCGCATACTGGTTTGATACAGCTCTCCACGCTACCCTGTCCTGTACAAGTCTCTTCATCTGAGAATAAGTTCGGCAAGCTACATCCTTTTCAATCTGCTTACTGTATTCGTCCGTCGGTCTTCCTCTACGATTTTTACCCCACACACTTCCTTGTAACGCTAAAGTTGACAACTCTGTCATGTCTCAGAATGTGTCCCTCCAATCTACCCCTTCTCTTAGTCAGGATATGCCAGAAACTCCTTTTCTCCCCAGTTCGGTTAAGTACCTCCTCATTAGTTAAGTGATCTACCCATCTAATTTTCATCATTCGTATGTAGCACCACATTTCGAATGCTTCTATCATCTTTTTGTCTGAACTCCTTATCGTCCACGTTTCACTTCCATGCAATGCTACACTCCAGACAAATGTTTTCAGAAAGGACTTCCTAACATTTAAATTAATACTGGATATTAACAATTTCGGTTCTTCAGAAACGCTTTTCTTCCCATAGTTATTCTGCATTTTATATCTTCTTGCGGCAATATCTTTCTTTCAAGACACTGTCCATTCCGTTCAATTGCTTTTCCAGATCCTTTGCAGTCTCTGGCAAAATTACTATGTCATCGGCAAACCGCAACTTTTTACTTCTTCTCCCTGAACTTTAATTCCCTCTCCAAATTACTCCTTGCATTCCTTAATTGCTTGCTCAATGTACAGATTGAACAACATTGAGGAAAGGCTACAACCCTGTCTTACTTGCTTCTCAACCTCTGCCTCCCTTTCTTGCCCTTCGACTCTATTAACCGCTGTCTGGTTTTTGTATAGGTTGAATGTAACTCTTCTCTCATTATATTTTCTGCTACCTTCATAATTTGAAAGAGTGTATTCCATTCACATTGTCAAATCTACAAACGCTAAAAACATAGGTTTCCCTTTCCTTAGCCTATAAGTCGTAATGTGAGTATTGCCTCCCGTGTTTCTACATTTTTCCGTGTTCCTACATTTCTCCTAAATCTGATCTTCCTCGAGGTCGGATTCCAATAGTTTTTCCATTCGCCTGTAAATAATTCGTGTTAGTATTTTGCAACCATGACTTATTACACTGATAGTTCTATAATTTTCACACTTGTCTGCACTTGCTTTCTTAGGAATTGGAATAACAATATTCTTCTTGAAGTCCCCTGTCTCATACATATTGCATACCAGGTGGAAAAAATTTTTATGACTGACTCTTCTATCGATATCAGTAGTTCAGACGGAATATCATCTACTCCAGGGGCCTTGTTTCGACTCAAATCCTTCAGCGCTCTGTCAAATTCTTCTCGCAGTATCGTATCTCCTGTCTCATCTTCCTCCACTTCGTCTTCCATTTCCAGAATACTGCCTTCAAGTTTATTTCCTTTGTATAAGCCCTCTATTTATTCCTTCCACATTTCAGCTTTCCCGTCTTTGCTTAGTATTGGTTTTCCGTCAGAGTTCTTGATATTCATGTAGTAGCTGTTTTTCTTGTCTCCAAATATCTTTTATTTTCCTGTAGGCGGTATCTATTTTCCTTCTAGTTATACATTCTTCTACTGTCTGCTATCCGCCGTAGTCACAACTGCCCTGACATGTTCGTTCCATTTCATATCGCCCTGCATTGTTACTGTAGAGTGATGAAGTGACGTCGTTCTTAGCATAAGTTTAAATGTTATCTTAGATTATCTGTAACGATGTACATTGTTATATCTCTGGAATAAAGTGTAAGAGTGTGTATGAAAAGACAAGTTTCCTTCCTGGGAAAGACGGTGGATTTAGAGTCCTCCACAGTTGGTGCCGACACGCCGGGTGATCCTACACTATGGGATCTACACGCCAAATCGACTGAATTTGGATTACAATTGATATTCGACGCCAGGAGGAAGCTGAGACAACGCCTGAACATACCGCATACGACAGCACTTCTGCTATCACTGCCAGCTAAGTCTACTATTTTATTAATCAACAATCGCCTAGATTGATTTGAAATAGAGACTGGAATTGCTGTAGTAGCTTCAGTAGACAAATATTCGAGTTTATAGTATTATGACTGGTGCGTATAAATACGCGTCGTCAAGGCAACAACAGTCAAACACGCGCACTGCCGCCGGCAGTTGTTCTTGGCGCGAAAGCACTACAGTTGTACCAACTGTGTAATTCCTTGTCACTACTATTTATCAAATGGCACACAACGCTGAACACGCTACTCACACGGAAGATATACAATCG
This sequence comes from Locusta migratoria, assembly GCA_026315105.1. Lineage (NCBI taxonomy): Eukaryota > Metazoa > Arthropoda > Insecta > Orthoptera > Acrididae > Locusta > Locusta migratoria. The sequence continues at coordinate 964,897,462 of CM048744.1, forward strand.
AGGAATATGGAATTAACCATTGAGCAGAGAGAACTCGCGACATTACCAGTGGCGTAGCTATCATAGGGCTAGGCGGGGCAGTGCCCCGGGGCCCTCGGGCTCTAGGGGCCCCTCGGCCTATGTGAGCGACATTCGTAAAAAGTTACAGTAGAACTTCGTTTTTTTTTTTTTTTTTTTTTTTTTTTTTTATTTTTTTTTTTTTTTTTTAATTCTCCCACACTACCGTCCATCATCTCCCACTCCCCTGAAACGAAATTAGCCGTACTGGGCCACCGGGTGGCGGAACATTGCTTCTAATGGGCCTTCACTTCACACTAAGACACTCGGTGCCGCTGTTGACCGGCCAAGCCGTCATTCGCTTTGTACGACAATTTAGTCCGCGTAGCAGCAGAAGTAGCGGCAGCATCAAAGCTGCTGAGCCTACCAAGTGTTGCGGCGTGTTGCTCGGCACAGTGTGGAGGGTCGCGAACCTCAAATACTGAATAAATATATTTACTGTACAGTACTTCTTATTGGCAAACAGAAGTGTACAGTTCGATTATCCGAATAATCGGTTTTCCGAACATCCATGTCCCCCAATTACTTCGCATAATCGATTTCTAATGTATATAATATTGTAGTTGAATAACGAATTTCGACTTTTAACATTTTGAACCCTGACCAACAAACCTCAAAAGCACGAAGTGAAATCCAAAAATTACTCCCACCTCAGAATATAAACGTAACGAGGTCTATTGCTTGTCCGCTAAGATGTGCACGCTGCCACCGTTAGTATGTTGTCGTTGAAGTCGGAGTTCTAATGGCTGCCAATCGTTGCGAAATAACAGTGAAAGGGGCTGAATTACTAACCGTGTGTTTGACAATACACAGCGTGATCACATTTGAATATGAAGTCTCTACAGTGTATTATTACAGAACGCTATTATTATGGCAATTCAACTGTTTCTGTAATGAATTCCCCAAAGGGAGTGCTCCTTAATCATAGATCCCAATGAAGTGCTGTACCCAATTACACCCTGAAAGCCGGCCGCGGTGGCCGAGGGGACTGAGGCGCTCCAGTCACAGCCTGCACCGCCACTACAGTCGGGGGTTCAAATCCCCCCTCGGGCATGGATATTTGTGCCGTCCTTAGTATTAGCTAGTTCGTAAGTAGTTGCAAGTTTAGGGACTGATGACCCCGTAGTTAAGTCCCATAAGCTCTACAAACATTTGAAGATTTTTGAACACCCAGAACTTCGTGCCAGAAGAAGAGAAAATATGATTACTTCGTCACAACAATTGTGAATTGAGCATTCAAGACGCTGCCCTCTACCTTGGGGCGACAAGACGTCCCGCATTTTACGGGATTATCCCTTATTTAGCCTTTATGTCCCGTTGTCCCGAATAAGTAAATACGGGACGTATATTGTCCCGAATTTTACTAACCGTCCCATATATTTCAAATTAAATTTTTTTAAGTAATGCTTTCACATGACATGTGCAAGTCTTCCAACTGTACAAATTCAGTGAATTCATTCCAAGAATACAGCGCGGTGAAAGAGTCTGGTTTGTGCGTTAATGCTGCAGGTAAAGACAGCATTCGTGTTCCATATTTTTAATTTGGAAATCTGGTCACCCTACTCTACACCTCTGTCACGATAATAGGCGAAGATGTCGACTTATTTTACTTAGCCGAGCCGAGCGCATTGAGGCGCTATGCTACGATGTGCGAGGGTTCGAATACCACCTGGGACATGGCTGTTTGTGTCGTCTTTAGTATAAGGAAGTTCATAAGTAGTTTGTAGGTTTAGGGACAGATGACCCCGAGAAAGTCTCAAGCTTGACAAACATTTGAACATATCATGAAGCATGGTATGGGTACGGCTAAATCCAAAGTGTTTCATCAATCAAAATCCGGCACTCTGCTGAAACCTCCTACACGAATATTTCCCCTATTTTCCTACTTTGACTGGGCTGTCAACGAAATGAGCTAACATAGCAGTAGTTTAGCGAGAGTGAGTTGTCGCCACAGATAACAGTCCGTCTGCTGTGACCGCGGACGCGCGAGTTCTGACTTTGCTGTTCCCGGCAGGTGGTTGAGTAATACATCTTCACTGTTTATTTTTTACGAGCTTCTGCCTGCGACTTCATGCACCTACTTTTGGAGCAACTTCAGAAACTATCCCATGGGGTCGTTTTATCTGTATGTCCTACCCAAGTCCAATTCTATCCCTCTGAAAAATTTATTGCAAATACACCCAGTAATTTTTGCGTGAAGGCATAGCAAACTTTCAGAATAATATTATAGAGTACGATTACCTAATTATTGTCTGCTGCACAACTCACAATAATTTGCTTAGTACTATTTAGGTATTTGTCTTCCAGGGGGCGGTAAGGAGCTGATGATGAAGTAGTTTTGCATCTGTATACTTTTAGTTTAAAGAGGGCCCCAGTGTCATTTTTGCCCCGGGGCCCTTGGTGACATAGCTACGCCACTGGACACTACGCGAATAAAACGCGCAATTGCGCGCACAAACTCAGCCACAGCACCACGAACACGCAACTCAAGATGAGAATGTGAACGGCAAATCGTCTCGCTTGCAGAACCTAAAACGTAGAAGAGCGCGAGAACGAGGCAACATTACACGTTTTGTTACAGAAGCAAATAATTTTGACAACAACACCACAACGGATGAATTCCAATACTGTGCCGAAAGATTACGAGGTACTTTAAATAAAGTAACAGCGCTAGACGATCAAATCCACGACTTGATATCTAACGAGGAATATGAGGCGGACATTTTACGGTGTGACGAATATATTGATGCCGCTAAACGCACGATCTGCAAGGTGTCAAGTAGAATGAACGAACAACCCGTACCACATGTCATCACCGATGACAACACTGACGTGCAGACCGTACTACCACCAACTATAAAACTTCCGACAATAAAGCTCGAACCCTTCTCAGGTGACATTGAGTCATGGTCACGGTTCTGGGAACAATTCGAACAATCAATAGATAAAAACCCGGCCCTGTCTACCACGCACAAACATATATTTTTACGAGGTTACCTTGAAGAGGAACCTAAGCATTTAGTAGAAGGTTTAGCGGTTGTTGCAGAAACATATGAAGAAACGAAGAGAATACTCCAGCGACGGTATGGGCACAAGAACCGTATAGTGTAAGCGCATCTAGATGACCTTGAAGGTTTAAAGCCTATACATTTTGTCTCCCCCGAAACAGTAAACACCACTTTCATAGGTTGCAACAAACGTATTCAAGCACTCCGCTCACTAGGAGAAGATGTAAATAGCTACGGCCGTGCCAAAGATATTACGAGCATTCCCTGACGACATGTGTAAGAAATTGATCATTTACGCGAAGAGGGAGCGGCTTTCGGAAAATGATATTATTAAACTTATGGATTTCTTATCAGACGAAGTAGAAGCAGCCTTACTAACACAAAAGATTCGGGGTATATCATATAATTCATCAAGTACGACCCCGTCCGCTGCTATTTTGAATGTCAAAACAACTTCTGGAAAGACAGGACGAAATAATGTGAAGGTGAGCGAGTCCTTTTGCGTTTTCTGTGAAGCAAAAGGCCACTGGGCTCAGGACTGTAAGGTCACGACGAGTGTACGCGATCGAATTAAGGTATTAAAAGCTAAAAATCGTTGTTTCCTTTGCTTAAACCGAGGTCACACTACCAAGATCTGTCCGAAAAAACAAAGGGCCTCCTGCTCAGCGTGCAAAAGGTGCCACCACAGATCAATCTGTAAAGAGGTAGAACGGCCAACACCTCAGGTACAGTCGAGTGAATCCACTTTAGTAGGCAGCATTTCACTGACTCCTAGAGGATACACTTACCTTCAGACAGCATGTGTACGGATATGTGGCCCATCTGGGAAAACGAAACTCACCCGCTGCGTTTTGGATTGTGGCAGCCAGTCAAGTTTCATCAGCAGTTCGTTAATAGGCAGTTTGAATTTGGAAGTTATTGATAACAAGCCGTTAGTGGTTAACGCCTTTGAGATGAATTCCGTTACATCCGGTCCTCGACGACTTGTTCGAGCAAAACTTCGAAGTATTCACTCCGACTTCGAGTTGTCATTCACCGATTTTGAAAGCGCACACATCTTCACTGGACTTCCAACTGTTCCAAAGGAAATACAAACATATAGTTTACAAAGTAATCTGAAACTAGCCGACCCTACAGACTGGGACGAAGAATTACCAATCGAAATACTAATAGGGGCAGAGCATTATTGGAGAATCATGAACGACACTGTACCTTTGCGTATTTCCTCAACAACTGTTTTACTACCTTCCCAATTCGGGTGGTTCCTCAGTGGAAATCGTGCGAGTATTGCAATTAACAGCACTACAGTGAATTTTATAGACACACAGCAGGACGAACCAACATTTGACCGCGTCATCCGAAGCTTCTGGGACTTGGAAGCAATAGGAATAAAGACAGAACACGACCGTGCTACATCTACTAAGGACGCTTCGATATTACAAAATTTTCACGACTCTTTTACTCTGGAGGATAACCGTCGAGTAGTACGGTTACCCCGCAAATCGAGATACCAACTGCCTAATAACTACGAAAACGCTCGCAGACGTTTCGAAGCATTACAGAAACGGTTGGAACAAGACATTCCCCTCAAACATATTTACGAAAAGGAAATGTTACATTATATCACTACAGAACATGTAGAAGAAGTAACACCCCAAGACGTTACAGAAACGTTTTACTTACCACACCACATTTTACGTAAAAGTAAACAAGGGAACATTAAGTGGCGAATTGTCTTCGACGCCTCCGCACACGAAAAACACGCCCCAGCACTGAATGACACATTGGAAATGGGCCCCAATCTGCTCCCGGAAGTTTTGGAAATACTTTTACGCTTTCGTTTGCACCCGTTCGTAATTACCTCAGACATTACGCAAGCTTTTCTCCAGCTAGTTCTACACACTGAAGATCGGGATTTGACGCGATTCTTCTGGTATAAGACTACGACAAACGATTCTGGACACCAATTTACTACTGCAGAAGTTAAAATATACCGATTTAAAAGACTGCCTTTTGGACTTACCTGTAGTCCCTTTTTGTTATCAGCAACAATAAGAGAACTAGCAATGAATTATAAGAATATTTTCCCCTTGGCAGCCGCATTAGTAGACAAAAACACCTACATGGACGATTTTGTAGCGGGAGTTAACAATGAAAATGATATCGTTCAACTTTACTATGAACTGATCATCCTCATGAAGCAAATCATTCTCCCTATGGCAAAATGGGCAACCAACTCCAAAGACTTGACGCAAATATGGCGCACAGAACAGAGAGAAGTTCAATCGAACACACACGTCCTAGGAGTTCCATGGAACACAGATACGGACAGTTTTACTTTAGAACAACCAGAAATTAACTACGAATCGAAACGTGTCGCCACAACAAAGCGACAACTACTTAAAACAACTTCACGTTTTTATGACCCGTTGGGATTACTTACGCCAATATCTGTCGTTGCTAAAATATTATTCCAGGAGACATGGAACCGTGGACTCCAATGGAATGAACTATTACCCACAGACCTCGCACGTGATTGGAGTACCTGGACAGCAACTCTTACTGAACTCGCAAATATCACCATACCTCGATTTATAGGAAGCTCTGGTGATTACACGTCAGAGATTCACGTATTTTGCGACGCCCTGAAAAAGCTTACGGCGCGGCATTATACATTACTATTCTTAAAGAGAACGGCAGACATACCAATTTAATGTGCAGTAAATGCAGGCTAGTACCAGTGAGAAGAGTTTCACTTCCACGCCTTGAACTCTTAGCAGCACTCATAGGCGCCAGACTCCTGGCATATTTCTGCAAAGCAACGAACTTGTCAACAATGCATGCAACAATGTGGACAGATTCAACCGTAGCACTGGGCTGGATACGGAAAAACCCGAATCATTGGAAGACGTTCGTCTGCAACAGGGTTACAGAAATTCATACAATCACTTCTCCGTCCCAATGGAACCACTGCCCTAGCCAACACAATCCAGCAGATATGTTAACAAGAGGTTCCACGCCTAGTAAACTAAAAGCCTCTAATCTTTGGTGGCATAGACCACATTGGGTATCTAAGGAGCCGGTGCACTTGCCTTGTACTAACGGTACCCACACGGATTCGCAAATCCTTCCTGAAGCACGGACTACCGGTGCACACATTTTAATAGTTGAGTTACCACAGCCAGTAATTGATGTCACGCGGTTCAGCTCGTATTGGAAATTATTACGTGTGCTGCGCGTGTACTTCGTGTTAAACACATTCTTAGTTTCTCCATCGTTGGATGGTTGCTGTTGCCGCAACTGTGGTTCAAATTTAATGAAAGTCCAGCTCCAGTTGCAATTAGTTGTGCTTTATTTAAGCCCACACTACCGATTTCGGCCTCTATGTTAGGCCATTTTCAAGTGTGACAGACCTGCATATAATGTGTAGCAATAAGTTTACAAAAATTATATGGTAAAGATAGAATGATACATATGTAAAAAGGTACTGTACAGAAGCAGAAAGAAACTTACGTTATGCCATAGAGAAAGCAACGTCAAGTAATTAAAACGATAGAACTCAGAGAATTTAAAACTTTTGGCGCCCAATGGCGATATAAGAAAAATGGGCGTGTCATTTTTTAACAATCCAGAACATTATAATCGGCATGATCTGATGTGTTCTGATATAAACATTACATCATTGCATGCTTAAAATTACAAACATCAGTTGATAAAATGTAAAGGTCAATAGCAAAAAATTACAGTTGTCAGTTAGGATAAAAAAAAAAAAAATAATAATAAAAAATAAAAAAAAAACGGAAATGTAGCGGCCAATGAGGCTATGTGAAAAGTGGGCGTGTCGTCAATTTAAAATGTTTTTTATACAGGAAGTATAATAATTTAGCTTAAGGCCAATTGCATTCAGTTTAGTTTACATTAAAGTTGAATGTATTGATTTATACAAGGTACAAAGATTCTTAGGTTGTAAAATGTAAAATGATTGCAACAAACGAGGCGTCCAAGCCGATAGTTGAGGGGCGGCCTCTAGCGAGCGAAATTTGAACCAGGAACGCTGGTGCGGGCTCCAGAGCTGTTTGGACGCGTCGTTGATTGCTTACATTGTACTGTTTACAAACAGTAGTATGTACGTATTTCAAAAACAGCCACGAACTTGCGGAGCATTTCTAAAAAATTTTGTCAATTACTGGGCGGCAGATATCTAAGAAATTGGTATTCTTTAGAGTGCATTGCTCGTTAAGCGTGTCTTCCTTGGACTTTTTTAGGTGAGTATATATGGCAACCTCTTCATAAAAATCCATAAAATAGCCTTTCTTCATTTTGTGGAGTATTGTTAGGTTGTTTTCAATACCATGTACCTTGTGACTGTTGCGTATAAGGTGAGCAGCGAAGGTGGATCTGCTTTCAGCGTTTTTTCTGCCGAGTTCTGTGTGTTCTTTGTAACGCGTTTTGAAGTTGCGTCCTGTTTGCCGGATGTAGTATGCATTACAATCAGAGCAGTGAATTTTGTATATGCCCCCGTTTTGATATATGTCCTGCGTTGTATTTATGTCGTGTATTAAAAGATGCAGAAGTGGTGGTTGTGATTTGTACGCAATTTGCACGTTACAATTTTTAAACAAATTACTTAGTTTATACCTGACCTGGCCACTGAAGGGAAATGATACAAAGTGTTTCTTACCCGGTTCCATATTTTGGCTCACTTGGTTTTTGTTGGATTTGGCCACGGTAAAAACGGCTATCATAGCATGATCGTAGACGACATTTTTAACGTGGCCAAATCCAACAAAAACCAAGTGAGCCAAAATATGGAACCGGGTAAGAAACACTTTGTATCATTTCCCTTCAGTGGCCAGGTCACGTATAAACTAAGTAATTTGTTTTAAAAGTTGTAAAATGGCCTAACATAGAGGCCGAAACCGGTAGTGTGGGCTTAAATAAAGCACAACTAATTGCAACTGGAGCTGGACTTTCATTAAATTAAAAATAAAGACATTCTACTCCATAAATCGAAGTTCACCGGCGAGCTTACGGCAGAAGAGCTCACGTCTGCAAGAAAATATTTAATTAGAGCTTCGCAAGTACAGTCCTCTTCGACCGAACACAGTGCCTTAGACAACAAATCACCGTTGCCGGACGGTTCCAAAATCAGAGCTTTAAACCCCTTTTTAGACGACGGAATCTTACGTGTTGGAGGACGACTACATTTCTCGGCACTTACACGAGAAGAGCAACATCCAATCATCCTTGACGATGATCACCATTTTACACAACTACTTGTACAACATATGCACGTACATCTCCATCACTTAGGAGTCAGAATTGTTTTGTCTCAAATAGAACCGAATTCTGGATACTGTGTGCACGTCAAACCATTAAAAAGATTATCCACCGATGTTTACCGTGTAAAATTGCTAATAGGACCACAGCTCAGGAAATAGAAGCTCCACTACCAGCGGATAGAGTAATCCCTGGAAGACCTTTCGATGTCACCGGCATAGACTTTGCTGGTCCGTTATATTCAAAAACATACCATTGCACTAAGAAATGCTACATAGTATTATTTACCTGTGCTACTGCGAGAGCCATACACTTGGAACTAGCTAGCGACATGACCACGGACAAATTCTTATTGGCATTACAGAGATTTGTGGCCAGACGCGGTATTCCACATACCATATATAGCGACAATGCACAGACATTCCACGCTGTAAATAAGGAATTAATGGACCTCTGGCCAGTAATATCGGCAGCAAAGGTACACCACTATCTCGCCCACCACACAATTACATGGAAATTCATTGCACCTCGTGCGGCTTGGTGGGGAGGGTGGTGGGAAAGGATGGTCGGAACTACTAAGAGGTGTTTACGAAAGGTCTTAGGCAATCAAGCTTAGACGATGAAGCGCTGCAAACAGTGTTAGCGAACATAGAAGCCGCACTCAACTCTAGACCTTTGACACAGCACGAGGATAGCGCTTTGACGCCAGCGCACTTCCTAGTGGGGGATCGCCTCACTACCTTACCCTCTGGGACACCGCCACGAAGACCTACAAATCTAGCAAAGATGTATAAACTCAGACAGAAATTAGTGGAGGACTTCTGGAAACGCTGGAGCCAGGAGTACTTAGCTCCGAAGTTACCACGAAGTAAGCCGTCCAAAGGGTTCTAGAAGACTGCGCGAGGGAGACCTCGTCCTGTTACAAGAAGATGATCGTCAGCGCCAGTGCTGGAGAAGGGCGCGAGTTGCTGAACTGAGGAAAGGACGGGACGGACTGGTGCGAACGGTGATACTCGACTTGCCTGACGGACATAAAGTAACCAGGCCGATTCAGCTGGTCGTGCCTCTGGAGGTAGACCAGGGTGGGGAGGATGAAGAGTGATGAAGTGACGTCGTTCTTAGCATAAGTTTAAATGTTATCTTAGATTATCTGTAACGATGTACGTTGTTATATCTCTGGAATAAAGTGTAAGAGTGTGTATGTAAAGACAAGTTTCCTTCCTGGAAAAGACGGTGGATTTAGAGTCCGCCACAGCTACGTCTAGATATTTGAACTACGCGATAGCATCAAGAAGCTCACTACTAATGCTGTATTCGAATATTATGGGAGTGTTTTTCCTACTCATGTGTATCACCTTAGATTTTTCTTCATTTAGAGCTAGCTGCCATTCTTCACATCAACTAGAAATTTTGACTAAGTCATCCTTATGCTATTATAGTCAATTAAAGACGACACCCTCCCATGCACAAAACATCATCAGCAAACAACCCCCAATCACAAATTTATATAGACAGAAAACAATAGCTGTCATATCGCACTCCCCTGGGGCACGCCTGACGATACACTCGTCTCTGATGAACACTCGTCGTCGAGAACAACCTACTGTGTTCTATTACTCAGGAAGTCTTCCAGCCAGTCACAGATCTGTGAACCTATTTCATATGTTCGTGTCTTCGTTAGCAGTCTGCAATGCAGCCCCCGTCATATGCTTTTTTCAAATCGAGAAAAACACAATCCGCTTGTTGCCCTTCATCCATGGCTCGAGAGATGTCATGTGAGATAAGGGCAAGCTGAGTTTCACATGAACGATGTTTCCTAAACCCGTTTTGATTCATAGAAAGAAGCTCACCCGCTTTAAGGAAATTTATTAGAACTGAGAATATGCTCCAAAATTCTGCAGGAAAGGGATGACATCGATATTGGCCTGTAATTATGTGGGAGAGTTCTTTTACCATTCTTATAAAAGGGAGTCACCCGCCCTCTTTTCCATTCGCCAGGAATTTTACACTGAATTAAAGATTCGCGATAAATGCAAGCTACATAAGGGGCCATTGCCACAGAATTCTCTTCGTAAAACCGAATTGGTATTCCATCCGGACCAGGAGACTTTTTCGTATTGAGCTCTCTCAGCTGCTTCTCTTCACCGGAAATGCCTATTACTATGTCCTCCATTTGGAAGTTAGTTCGTTGTTCAAATGAAGGTACGTGTGTACGGTCCTCCTGCGTGAATGATTTCTTAAAGGTAGAGTCAAAATTATAATTAATCAGCCTAGTGTCGACTTATTGCAATGAGTATGGCCCTCTAAAGCGCTTAACTATCCAAAATACGAGTCTGGTCAAACAATGAATGACAAGTCCGGTTGTAGCTCAAGTTCTGATTCGTTAATCATACAGACAAACTATTCATTAATTTAATTAAATGCTGATCAATGTTTGACATAAATTTGATATCCAAAATTAAATGTGGACATTGGTGGGGTGATAGACAATCTCGAACAGTGATTGATAGTAGCGGAATGGCGTAATTGTATGACATAATAAAAACACTAAAGTTGACAATTATGTGTCTGTTAATGAAAGATTAAAGTTTAACTTACTACTATGACACAGACTGAGAATGACATCTATCCGTGGAATGACAAACTATAACAGTAACTGATAGCAATGAAATGAACTTGTAGTTTACAATCTATCAGAGTAGGAATATCTAAGTCGATAAATTAGTACTATCTATTCTAGTGTGGAAACTTGTAAGTCGGCATTGTGTAAATGACTAATTACTTACAGTACTGATCAAAGTTTAGTTTATTAGATGCCAAAACTGACAAGTATGGATTCGGTTGCGAGCCTAACAACAATTATCGTGCGTACCTACACCTTCTGATCTAACTTTATTAACAAACCAATTATTGTGTTCTCAGCAAGTGGTGTAATTAATATCAGTATAAAAAGGCACGTTAAACAATAGACAAGTAATACCGATAGTTACGTAATAAGCAAGTTGGTTATGATTTCTTCAATTGAATATTAATGACATAACAAAAGTGAGTAATAAACAAGTGGTATAATTAGTGCTTTTCACGATTGGCAAGAAATTTGGTAGCTACCTGATAAACTAGTTGTCTACGATTCTTGTATCAAAGAAAAGTAAGAGCATGACAAATCGGGCTATTAAGTATGTGTAAAATAAATTTAAATTCACTCACCTCTTATCTGCAGACAGCAGCTTCTTGCAGCACATTAATGATGAAATACAAATAGAATAGAAACTTGTGTCTATCCTACCATTTAAAAGCTACAGCCTAATATAACTTGTGGACAATACGATCTTTAAACAAAAGGGGGATATAAACCTGACTTGAATTAAAAAACAAAGTTGCAAGTTAAGTTTTTATTATTGTTACTTTATCAACACGACCATTACAAAAAAAAGTGACAAAATAAAAATCAGAATTATTAAGAATCCTAACAGTTTACAACAATACTCTCGCAGTCTTAACCAGAACCTAATTTCACCGGTCCACTTCCACTCACTCCAACTCTCTGTCTCTCTCTGTTTCTCGCCACTCACTCACAGTTCAAAAATAAAGTCTTTGGTCAGAGGGACACAACAATGCTGCCACCACTGGCCGGAAAGATAAACGAGTGACTGGATAGTGGGCTTTGAACCGCTTATCGATTTTACATAAACCAGAATTTTTTCGGTTTCTCAGAAAGTTCTTTTGCTAAGACATGGCTGTGGTAATTATTGTACGCCTCGCGCATCGATGCTGGCTGTAATGATCACGTCAAAGTTCTCACACTCGTAGGCAAGGTTCTGGACTTCAAGCAGCAAAGACGTCTGTCAAGGTGTCGTACCAGTGGCAGATCATTTAGTACTCTTTGAACAGTTGATCTTGAGTTACTTAAATTAAGAGGATTTCCATATTTTAATTTCCGGCTACGTATGTTAAACCAGTGTTCACTGCGACGCCTTTTGCTTGTTATCGGTGCAGCTGTGAAAGTGGTTTCTTTCTCCCGTGGACAAACTTCCGACAGACGAGCACTTAAAGAACCTTGACCGGGGGATGGACTGTTCCATGGCCTATAAAGTAGCCTCATCCAGCAGTCAATCGATGCCTCCCACAGGTGACGAGTAAAGTAGTCCTCTGACCTTTACGCATTGATGGACAATAACCTAGACGGATGATTTGCTGGGTGAGACAGACCTTTCGGTAGAATGCACAACAAAGGATCCACCCGCCTTCCGCATTTCGGGACGATGAACTTCTGCCGGTCAGTAGCCAGCGGTCAGCTTTGAAGAATTTAAAAGGTTAGTAAAACGGTTGGAGAATCAGAAGTGGGCGTTAGCTTCCGTCTTCTCCACGTCTCACAACCGTCTGTTTTCCGTAAGTTAGTTATTCCACAAGCGTCGTCAATGTCTCTACTTCGCGAGCAAATGTGGTCTCGAAACAAAGAAATTATCAGTAATCTGAATTAAATGTACACGGATCAGCCAGAACATTAATACCACGAACGTACTATCGATATAAACCCGCCCAGCTGATAGAAACGTCAGATGAAGGATAATGATTGCTAGTCACACACGCAGCAATTACAGTGCTTTTCCTTATCTTGTGAACAAATGCCAGACAGAAGAGCACTATCAGTGAGCTTGCCATCATTGAGCAATAAAGTATTCATTGTACAAAATCGTATGACTTACTTGACTTATTTCTTGTCTCTCCTAAGTGGAGCATAGGGCATCAACGAACTTCCGCCACCGGACCCTGTTCTGCTCCAGTGTCTTGATTTCAGTCCAGGCCTTCCCTCCTTTCTCGGTCCCTTCTGCTACTACACTCCTTCTCCATGTATTCTTTGGTCTGACTCTTCTCCTGCTGCCTTGTGGATTCCATTCTAAGGCTTGTATTGCCACGTTGTCTTTGCCACGCCTTAACATATGCCCAAACCACTTCCATTTCCTACGTCGTATCTCAATATCAATGGATGTTTGATGAGTTCTTCTCTATAGTTCTTCGTTGGAGATTACTTGTGGCCACCATATCCTCAAGATATCCCTCCAGCTTCTATTCACAAATATTTGAAGTCTGTTAATCAGCTATTTGTTGGTAGAGCAGTACCGACTTGGCATTTGTATTGAATATGCGTATTTTTGTATAGCTGTTAAGTTCCCTTGATTTCCAGAGACTGTCGATAAATGTTTTTGCCGGCCGCGGTGGCCGAGAGGACTGAGGCGCTTCAGTCACGGTCTGCACGTCCACTACGGTCGGGGGTTCGAATCCCCCCTCGGGCATGGATGTTTGTGCCGTCCTAGTTCGTAAGTAGTTCATAGGTAGTTTGTAAGTTTAGGGACTGATGACCCCGTAGTTAAGTCCCATAAGCTGTACAAACATTTGAACATTTGATTTCCAGATTGGTCTCAGCATTGCAAATGCCCCTTTAGCCTTATTTATTCTGTTTCCTACATCTTCGATAGTCCCCCCCTCAGGGATGACTAAACTTCCCAGATAGCAAAACTGCTTGACTTGCTCGATTTCTTGGTTTTCTAACAAAAAAAAAAAAAAAAAAAAAAAAAAAAAAAAAAAAAAAAAAAAAAAAAAAAAAAAAAAAAAAAAATAGTGCTTCATTTCGGTTATTACAGTGCATCTCCTTAGTTTTCTTTCCATTTATCTTCAGCCCCACCTCGGATGCTTCGGCTTTTAAATCATTCAGCATTGCTTCCATATCCTTGTAACTGCTGGCTAGCAAACATAGGTCATCTGCAAAGTCCTCCAACCTGCCTGTCAATCCCCATTGAATTCCTCTTCGACGATTCACTGCCTTCTGCATCACAAGATCCAGCACCATCAAAAATAGGGTAGGTGAAACAAACATCCTTGTTTAACTCCTGTCTACTGGGATGAGTTCCGACAGCATCCCTTGATGCAAAACTTGACATGTGTAGTTCTCACACATTTCTTGGGTTATCTTTATAATTTTGTTAGGGATCCCAAACTCTTGCATAGCTTTATACAAATTCGTATAATTACAATAATTTCTGGAGTCCATTATCATCTTGCTGACACTTATTTAAGCCCGGAAAATTTTAGCAATATTGACAAATTTTTCGAGAGCACTTTCACCTACTATATCTTACTTAACTACAGTTGTAATATACTATGCTTTTCCTCATTATCAGTGTCATTTTGATTCCCACGTGGTTCACTGGAACTGCTGACAACGCTATCACAATCTGCACAGCTTGCACGTGCAGACAGTGTAATGGGACAGGGCTCCCGCGTTTCTAAAAGCCCCGCGTAAAACATTAGAACGTAATTTATATAAACTGTCACCCATAATTTTGTTTCTGAAACGACTTTTGTAAATATTGATAGTATACCAATCACAAAACTTAGAAGTCTTTTGAACGTGATGAAGATACATAACTTCTGGTGAAGGGAAGGGGAAATTTTGCTTAGGGCCCCGTGACATCTAAGGGCGGCTCTGACAATCCGTGGTAGAAAGAACTTGAAAGTGAATATCGTGCAACTTTCGTGTTCCGTTCACTTTTTCCTTCTTTAAGTTTATTGATGTCAGTCTTCAGCGTATGTAAACTAGAAACATTTTGTAATTTCGACCTTGCATTTATCGCAATCGTTCTTTTTAACGCCAAAATAAACGTTAGCAGAGCGTTAATGCCGCATGGTCTAAGGCATCATGTTACTGACTGGGCAGCAGTTTCCGCCGGGTGTTTAGTTTATTGTCATCTACAGGATATAGGAATCAGCATCATTTATGCAGCATTAGAAGTGTACAGTTTTACGAATGATATATTACAATTAAAATTAACAGTTCATAATGTATTAGAAAATAATTCAACGTTCATTTTGAGAAACATATTTCCCAATTCAACAAGAACAATAAAACAAAATAGCCATGGGTGTAATGCCGGTCTATAGTGTCCAACGGGCTTCTGGGCTAGAACCCAGTTCCCTTCGAGCCGCCATAGCGTGCGAATCTCCGTGCTGGCGCGTTTCCAGGAGCTCGGTCCGTCAGTTCACCTGATGATGGCGACATGTATGATCGCCGAAATATTATGCCCGTTGGACATTATAAACGGGCAGTACACCTGTGGATATTATGATTATCAAATACGCTGGAAGAAACTCAAGAATCACAAGAACAATAAATATTACAATGAGGATGTCTTCGTTCAAATGACAGTGCATAGAGTACAGATATTAGTTCAAGTAATTCAAAATATTTATCTGTGTCATAAAAACATTTATTTAACAGGTAGCATTTTAATTCTAGCTTACATTTTCCTTCTTCTTCTATTTCCTTGATGTAAACTGGCAGGGCATCATATAGCTTTACTGTCTGATAGCTCACATGTTTTTGTGTTTTTGTCTTCCTTGCTCTTTCCACATGAAGATTCCTGCTTATGCATGTATTTTAGTTGTGGAAATCTGAATTTTTATGAAAACTACTGAGATGGAGTCTAATAAATATTACACTTTTGTATATGTATAGAGATGGTGCAGTAAAATTTTTTAACTGGATGAAAAAAGGTCTCCAGTGTATTTGAGGATGGCTGTGTGTCATAGTTCTAATGGCCCTTTTTGTAGTTTAAAGATGTTAACAAGCGAGATTTTGTTTCGTCCCAGAATACTATTCCACAAGATGGAATGGACATAAGCAAAATACACTGATCTCATACAGTGTTCGCTGAAAACTCTAGATATTATTCTCAGTGCAAAACATGCAGAATTGACTTTATGGGATATGTATATCACACGATCTTTCCAGTTCAGGTCCTGGTCGATACGGATGCCTAATAATTTTGTAGCTTGTGCTCTTTCTATCTCCTGCTCATCCAAATGTAAGTGGATGTCATCTTTATCATTAACTTTACTGTACTATATGTCGTTTGTTTTATTTGCATTCAGAGTTAACTTATTTGCCTGAAACCATTTATGAACATAATTAAGAACATTCCCAGCTGTAATGGATAAGGATTTACTGTCATCACTTATAATTATACTTGTTTCAAAATGTTTGTAGAACTTATGGGACTTAACTATGGGGTCATCAGTCCCTAAGCTTACAAACTACTTATGAACTAGCTAAGACTAAGGACGGCACAAATATCCATGCCCGAGGGGTGATTCAAACCTCCGACCGTAGTGGCCGTGCAGAGCGTCACTGGAGCGCCTCAGTCCCCTCGGCCACCGCGGCCGGCAAATTATACTTGTGTTATCTGCAAATAACATAATTTTAGATGAGTTGTTTGGGCTTTCAATATCATTAATATAGATGAGGAATAATAGGGGTCCGAGAATACTACCTTGTGGTTCCCCTGCTTCCACTTTCTTGGCATCTGATAATCACTTTACTTTTGGCTTCTTCTGAGAAGAGATTACTTCTGCAACTTGAGTTCTGTCTTGGAGATTTGACTCAAACAACTTCCTTCCAATTCCTCTGATACCTATTCCCAATTTTTGGACGAGAATTTGGTGGTTTAATGTATCAAATAACTGGAGAGATCTAGGTTGATTCCTACTACACTTTTTTTGTTGTCTAAATTTCTGCCTCAGTGGAGTGGCCGAGTGCATTGAGGCTCTATGCTCCATTGCGCGAGGCCGCTCCCCGTCGGGGGTTCGAATCCTCCCTCGGGCATGGATGTTTGTGCTGTCTTTAGTGAAAGTTAGTTTATAAGTAGTTTGTAAGTTTATGGACTGATGACCCCGTATTTAAATCCCATAAGCTTCTTGAAAGAGGAAGGTGGTGTGTTGTTCCAGTAGGATAATGCTCGACTACACACTGTGCGTGAATGCCAAAATTTAAAAAATGGCAATAATTTGTGTAATGAATATGAGAGTTAGTCTGAAAACTTTTCCAACAAAGAGAGATACCAGGCTGTCTGTAAGTTGTAATCGATGCTTAGTTGAGCTTTAGCTTCTTGCTTGTTGTCGGGACAGTTTGACTCGAATGTATTATGGTTGGCCTTCGCGAAGCCTAGGCTAGCGTCGCGCACAACTTTCACCACAGTAAATATTTCCAATTTTAATTTGTTCAGGTAACTACCATCTAACAAGGCTTCTTATATTTTGTCCAACGCCATTCAGAAAAATTTCTCTTCAGCCTGACTAATGATTTGCCCATTTACTCAGATGCATGTTATGTTTTGCAAAATGCTATCTTTTCAGGTCAATTATGCTGAGATAGGAGGCATTTCAAGTGGACTGTAACATAATATGAACTTTATGGACACTTAATACATACTTTTTAAAGAGCGATTTATCTGTATCAATGCGCATCAGAATTTTCCTATTGCAGTGTTTTGATTTCCAGCCTGTATTATATCGAAATAAATACCTCTGTAGGCTGTCAATACTTTTTAATACTCATATTAACGTAATCTATTAGATATTTAGCTGCGATTTCGTGTCTCTAACCTAAATGTTTAGTAAAATCTCAGGCTTTAAATTGACGTTCTTAGCCATGTTTTGAACTGGGACAATGACACCACGGTGGAGAATTTAGGCAAAATGAAATGTAATACAGATGCATCAATTTTGTGAGATGGGCACTTGCAGGATGCTGAGAATGTAGTAGTTTTGAAGTGCCAAAACTATATTTCTAACTTCTGTGGTCTCTTAAGCAAGCCTGGATTATAAATTGTATTTTTATTTCAGTTTCACATCGAAAAGTACTTGAAGCCATCTAAATGTTTAATACTGCAGAGTGATAAGTATAAATTACAACAGTTGCACATGAAGATTTGAATAGGAGTGGAATTATGTAACCCAAGACAGTATTGGATACTTGTATGATCTAATGGATGCCAGGTTTATCCTTGATTTTCAAATGTATGGCGTCTTTACCCCGGAACCCAGGGTAATGGCGCCACTGCGTATACATTTTTGACTATAAAAGGTAGATGGCTGAAGAAAATTACAATGGAAAAGCTGCAGTATTATGTACGAAAAAGGCACGCTTTAAATAAGGTAAAAAAAACGGTTTCCCTTAAGGTGTCCCCATTCCTTTGGTCTCCCCTATATATTTGCCTAAAGGCTTTCGTTTTTTTTTTTTTTTTTTTTTTTTTTTTTTTTTTTTTTTTTTTTTTTTTTTAAGGATTGCTGAGAACTGATGACTTTAGCCAGATATGCTAGTGTGGAAGATATTTGTAATTTACTAATCCCTACAGCGGTTACTTTAGCTCTGAAAATTGGGCTTATTCGAATAATTTACGGGAATATAGTTGGGCAACGTCTTTAACAACAACCAGTAGTTCGGCAGGTCAACGCCTGTTATTTTCAAGGTATACCAGAAAAGAGTGCCCTTCATGTCCATAATCTTTTTCAATAACGCTTCATTCTTTTATCAACTATTCACAAAATTTTCCAAATTCATAGAAAAAATCGTTAATTTGTTTTAAATAGAGGTAGATGGCGGCGTCACAACTTTGACACCTGTCAACTGTGCGAGGGCGCCTCAACATAGCTCTGGCGCTGAACCCCCCCAAAAGGTAAAATTTATCTACGCCCCTGCCTGACTAGCACGATATACTGGTTTGTCTCCAAACGAGTACGTGTGATTAATCAAACCAGAGCTATTGGAGAACTACATGAAGAAGTTGAATAGGAGTGGAATTATGTAACCCAAGACAGTAGTGGACATTTGTATGTTCGAATGGATGCCAAACTCGGTGTCTGTATTGCCGCCTGTTAATGATGCACAACGTACTGATGTGTTTCAGCGCGGATTGACACCTATTACTTTGGACTATTGATCTGCAAATCTTATCATTTCATGTTCTCCATATACACTGTTTCAGTGACACACCTAGAGCGAAATGGAAACCTATTACTTTGGACTATTGATCTGCAAATCTTATCATTTCATGTTCTCCATATACACTGTTTCAGTGACACACCTAGAGCGAAATGGAAATCTGTAAGAGGGCGAGTAATTTTTATTTCCTGTTGTGCGTTAAGAAAAGTAGAATAATTACATGACTTGTTAATGTTTCTGTCTTTCTGCCCGGAGCCGGCCGCGGTGGCCGAGGGGACTGAGGCGCTCCAGTGACGGTCTGCACGGCCACTACGGTCGGGGGATCGAATCCCCCCTCGGGAATGGATATTTGTGCCGTCCTTAGCTTTAACCAGTTCATAAGTAGTTTGTAAGTTTAGGGACTGATGACCCCATAGTTAAGTCCCATAAGCTATACAAACATTTGAACATTTTTTCTGCTCGGAATAAGATAGGGGAACGTAGATAATACAACGTAGTAGAGAGGAAAACTCTTCAAATTAGTTTGATGACAAGCATGTAGCTGCTGTGTAAGAAATTCCCTGACGAAAACCGTTTTAGTTACAGTTCCTGTTAACGTTTGCATAGATATGGAAGGGTTTTTTTTTTTGGCATGACCGAGAATGAGGGACATCAAACACTGTCCAAAAAGCTACAAGCAACATACACTCTATCCGTCGTCGTCTTCTCAGCCAACTGCCAGTGATTGTTGCAACTTGGTACCCTTAGTCTACGAATCCATTTTAAGGAAGTTGAATACCATGTCGATTGAGAAAATAGAAAACCAGTGAATATATTTCGTTACTTTTTATGACTTTACTTGAGAAAGACGGCACAAATATCCATGCCCCAGGGGGATTCGAACCCCCGACAGTAGTGGCCGTGCAGACCATCACTGCAGCGCCACAGGTCCCTCGGCCACAGTGGCCGGCTATCATGTTTAGATTAACTCGATGCAGGAAGACATTATGAAAATAGACTAGACAAAATTATGTGCCGGCCGCGGTGGCCGAGGAGACTGAGGCGCTCCAGTCACGGTCTGCACGGCCACTGCGGTCGGGGGTTCGAATCCCCCCTCGGGCATGGATATTTGTGCCGTCCTAGTTCGTAAGTAGTTCATAAGTAGTTTGTAAGTTTAGGGACTGATGACACCGTAGTTAAGTCCCTTAAAAAAAAAAAAAAAAAAAAAAAAAAAAAAAAAAAAAAAAAGAATTATGTGTAAATACCGATTTAAGCGTGCACAGAATTGTTGCCCACAGTTCCCAGTGCGATCAGCTGCTGTGGAAACATATTTTTCTCATGTATCACCTCATACCATGAGTATAATAATATGTTAACAAAATTAGATAACACTTATATTGAGTGAGACAACAGCACTGGAAGAGAAAAAAGACACCATTTAATTTTTAAATATGCACAAGTTTGACATGGCACAGCACTGCTGATATAACAAAATATATCAGTAATTTGATGGCTCAGTCACTTTAGTGGTAGACAGAGTGTCGTAGATGACATTGTTTGTACCATCTAGTAGTAGGTACTGTTCGGCAGTAGGCACTCTTCAGCAGAAGGCACTGTTCGGCAGTAGACTCTGTTCGGCAGTAGACTCTGTTCGGAAGTAGACTCTGTTCGGAAGTAGACTCTGTTCGGAAGTAGACTCTGTTCGGCGGTAGACTCTGTTCGGCGGTAGACTCTGTTCGGCGGTAGACTCTGTTCGGCGGTAGACTCTGTTCGGCGGTAGACTCTGTTCGGCGGTAGACTCTGTTCGGCAGTAGACTCTGTTCGGAAGTAGACTCTGTTCGGAAGTAGACTCTGTTCAGAAGTAGACTCTGTTCGGCAGTAGACTCTGTTCGGAAGTAGACTCTGTTCGGAAGTAGACTCTGTTCGGCAGTAGACTCTGTTCGGAAGTAGACTCTGTTCGGAAGTAGACTCTGTTCGGCAGTAGACTCTGTTCGGAAGTAGACTCTGTTCGGAAGTAGACTCTGTTCGGAAGTAGACTCTGTTCGGAAGTAGACTCTGTTCGGAAGTAGACTCTGTTCGGAAGTAGACTCTGTTCGGCAGTAGACTCTGTTCGGAAGTAGACTCTGTTCGGCAGTAGACTCTATTCGGCAGTAGACTCTGTTCGGCAGTAGACTCTGTTCGGAAGTAGACTCTGTTCGGCAGTAGACTCTGTTCGGAAGTAGACTCTGTTCGGAAGTAGACTCTGTTCGGAAGTAGACTCTGTTCGGCGGTAGACTCTGTTCGGCGGTAGACTCTGTTCGGAAGTAGACTCTGTTTGGAAGTAGACACAGTACGGAAGAAGACACTATTCGGTAGTAGACTCTGTTCGGAAGTAGACTCTGTTCGGAAGTAGACTCTGTTCGGAAGTAGACTCTGTTCGGCAGTAGACTGTTCGGCAGTACACTCAGTTCGGCAGTAGACTCTGTTTGGCAGTAGAGTCTGTTCAGTAGTAGATTCTGTTCGGTAGTAGACTCTGTTCGGTAGTAGACACTGTTCAGAAGTAGACACTGTTCGGAAGTAGACACTGTTCGGAAGTAGACACCGTCCGGAAGAAGACACTCTTCGGTAGTAGACACTGTTCGGTAGTAGACTCTGTTCGGTAGTAGACTCTGTTCGGTAGTAGACTCTGTTTGGAAGTAGACACTGTACGGAAGAAGACACTATTCGGTAGTAGACTCTGTTCGGAAGTAGACTCTGTTCGGCGGTAGACTCTGTTCGGCAGTAGACTGTTCGGCAGTACACTCAGTTCGGCAGTAGACTCTGTTTGGCAGTAGAGTCTGTTCAGTAGTAGATTCTGTTCGGTAGTAGACTCTGTTCGGTAGTAGACACTGTTCGGAAGTAGACACTGTTCGGAAGTAGACACTGTTCGGAAGTAGACACCGTCCGGAAGAAGACACTCTTCGGTAGTAGACACTGTTCGGTAGTAGACTCTGTTCGGTAGTAGACTCTGTTCGGTAGTAGACTCTGTTTGGAAGTAGACACTGTACAGAAGAAGACACTATTCGGTAGTAGACTCAGTTCGGAAGTAGACTCTGTTCGGAAGTAGACTCTGTTCGGTAGTAGACTCTGTTTGGTAGTAGACTCTGTTTGGTAGTAGACACTGTTCGGAAATACTGTTCGGTAGTAGTTACTCTTTGGCATAGATGGATGCCGTATACTTCAACACTAGCAAATGAAACGTAGAATCGTGGACTTGAAATTTGCAGTTCAGATTTCCTGAATCAACATAAAATTGCCAGAAAGTTCCTGCTAGTAACTGAAACCGCATTAGAACATACACTACTTGGGTCTGTGTTTGGCAATTCAAAAGTAATTTCTCTGGCGCACTTTTCACTACCGTAACAGCAGCATATGCACAGCTAGTCCAGAACGTTCATGTAACAGCACAAGGAGTGGATGGATGCCGAACACTTGTACACCAGCAAATGAAACATATACTCGTGGACTTGAAATTTGCAATGCAGACTTCCTGAATCAACATAAAATGGCCAGAAAGTTCCTGCTAGTAACTGAAACCGCATTAGAACATACAGTACTTGGGTCTGTGTTTGGCAATTCAAAAGTAATTTCTCTGGCGCACTTTTCACTACCGTAACAGCAGCATATGCACAGCTAGTCCAGAACGTTCATGTAACAGCACAAGGAGTGGATGGATGCCGAACACTTGTACACCAGCAAATGAAACATATACTCGTGGACTTGAAATTTGCAATGCAGACTTCCTGAATCAACATAAAATGGCCAGAAAGTTCCTGCTAGTAACTGAAACCGCATTAGAACATACACTACTTGGGTCTGTGTTTGGCAATTCAAAAGTAATTTCTCTGGCGCACTTTTCACTACCGTAACAGCAGCATATGCACAGCTAGTCCAGAACGTTCATGTAACAGCACAAGGAGTGGATGGATGCCGAACACTTGTACACCAGCAAATGAAACATATACTCGTGGACTTGAAATTTGCAATGCAGACTTCCTGAATCAACATAAAATGGCCAGAAAGTTCCTGCTAGTAACTGAAACCGCATTAGAACATACAGTACTTGGGTCTGTGTTTGGCAATTCAAAAGTAATTTCTCTGGCGCACTTTTCACTACCGTAACAGCAGCATATGCACAGCTAGTCCAGAACGTTCATGTAACAGCACAAGGAGTGGATGGATGCCGAACACTTGTACACCAGCAAATGAAACATATACTCGTGGACTTGAAATTTGCAATGCAGACTTCCTGAATCAACATAAAATGGCCAGAAAGTTCCTGCTAGTAACTGAAACCGCATTAGAACATACAGTACTTGGGTCTGTGTTTGGCAATTCAAAAGTAATTTCTCTGGCGCACTTTTCACTACCGTAACAGCAGCATATGCACAGCTAGTCCAGAACGTTCATGTAACAGCACAAGGAGTGGATGGATGCCGAACACTTGTACACCAGCAAATGAAACATATACTCGTGGACTTGAAATTTGCAATGCAGACTTCCTGAATCAACATAAAATGGCCAGAAAGTTCCTGCTAGTAACTAAAACCGCATTAGAACATACACTACTTGGGTCTGTGTTTGGCAATTCAAAAGTAATTTCTCTGGCGCACTTTTCACTACCGTAACAGCAGCATATGCACAGCTAGTCCAGAACGTTCATGTAACAGCACAAGGAGTGGATGGATGCCGAACACTTGTACACCAGCAAATGAAACATATACTCGTGGACTTGAAATTTGCAATGCAGACTTCCTGAATCAACATAAAATGGCCAGAAAGTTCCTGCTAGTAACTAAAACCGCATTAGAACA
Organism: Locusta migratoria; assembly: GCA_026315105.1. Classification (NCBI taxonomy): domain Eukaryota; kingdom Metazoa; phylum Arthropoda; class Insecta; order Orthoptera; family Acrididae; genus Locusta; species Locusta migratoria. Next base: position 964,921,395 of record CM048744.1, read on the forward strand.
TACACTACTTGGGTCTGTGTTTGGCAATTCAAAAGAAATTTCTCTGGCGCACTTTTCACTACCGTAACAGCAGCATATGCACAGCTAGTCCAGAACGTTCATGTAACAGCACAAGGAGTGGATGGATGCCGAACACTTGTACACCAGCAAATGAAACATATACTCGTGGACTTGAAATTTGCAATGCAGACTTCCTGAATCAACATAAAATGGCCAGAAAGTTCCTGCTAGTAACTGAAACCGCATTAGAACATACACTACTTGGGTCTGTGTTTGGCAATTCAAAAGTAATTTCTCTGGCGCACTTTTCACTACCGTAACAGCAGCATATGCACAGCTAGTCCAGAACGTTCATGTAACAGCACAAGGAGTGGATGGATGCCGAATACTTGTACACCAGCAAATGAAACATATACTCGTGGACTTGAAATTTGCAATGCAGACTTCCTGAATCAACATAAAATGGCCAGAAAGTTCCTGCTAGTAACTGAAACCGCATTAGAACATACACTACTTGGGTCTGTGTTTGGCAATTCAAAAGTAATTTCTCTGGCGCACTTTTCACTACCGTAACAGCAGCATATGCACAGCTAGTCCAGAACGTTCATGTAACAGCACAAGGAGTGGATGTATGCCGAACACTTGTACACCAGCAAATGAAACATATACTCGTGGACTTGAAATTTGCAATGCAGACTTCCTGAATCAACATAAAATGGCCAGAAAGTTCCTGCTAGTAACTGAAACCGCATTAGAACATACACTACTTGGGTCTGTGTTTGGCAATTCAAAAGTAATTTCTCTGGCGCACTTTTCACTACCGTAACAGCAGCATATGCACAGCTAGTCCAGAACGTTCATGTAACAGCACAAGGAGTGGATGGATGCCGAACACTTGTACACCAGCAAATGAAACATATACTGGTGGACTTGAAATTTGCAATGCAGACTTCCTGAATCAACATAAAATGGCCAGAAAGTTCCTGCTAGTAACTGAAACCGCATTAGAACATACACTACTTGGGTCTGTGTTTGGCAATTCAAAAGTAATTTCTCTGGCGCACTTATCACTACCGTAACAGCAGCATATGCACAGCTAGTTCAGAACGTTCATGTAACAGCACAAGGAGTGGATGGATGCCGAACACTTGTACACCAGCAAATGAAACATATACTCGTGGACTTGAAATTTGCAATGCAGACTTCCTGAATCAACATAAAATGGCCAGAAAGTTCCTGCTAGTAACTAAAACCGCATTAGAACATACACTACTTGGGTCTGTGTTTGGCAATTCAAAAGTAATTTCTCTGGCGCACTTTTCACTACCGTAACAGCAGCATATGCACAGCTAGTCCAGAACGTTCATGTAACAGCACAAGGAGTGGATGGATGCCGAACACTTGTACACCAGCAAATGAAACATATACTCGTGGACTTGAAATTTGCAATGCAGACTTCCTGAATCAACATAAAATGGCCAGAAAGTTCCTGCTAGTAACTGAAACCGCATTAGAACATACACTACTTGGGTCTGTGTTTGGCAATTCAAAAGTAATTTCTCTGGCGCACTTTTCACTACCGTAACAGCAGCATATGCACAGCTAGTCCAGAACGTTCATGTAACAGCACAAGGAGTGGATGGATGCCGAACACTTGTACACCAGCAAATGAAACATATACTGGTGGACTTGAAATTTGCAATGCAGACTTCCTGAATCAACATAAAATGGCCAGAAAGTTCCTGCTAGTAACTGAAACCGCATTAGAACATACACTACTTGGGTCTGTGTTTGGCAATTCAAAAGTAATTTCTCTGGCGCACTTTTCACTACCGTAACAGCAGCATATGCACAGCTAGTCCAGAACGTTCATGTAACAGCACAAGGAGTGGATGGATGCCGAACACTTGTACACCAGCAAATGAAACATATACTCGTGGACTTGAAATTTGCAATGCAGACTTCCTGAATCAACATAAAATGGCCAGAAAGTTCCTGCTAGTAACTAAAACCGCATTAGAACATACACTACTTGGGTCTGTGTTTGGCAATTCAAAAGTAATTTCTCTGGCGCACTTTTCACTACCGTAACAGCAGCATATGCACAGCTAGTCCAGAACGTTCATGTAACAGCACAAGGAGTGGATGGATGCCGAACACTTGTACACCAGCAAATGAAACATATACTCGTGGACTTGAAATTTGCAATGCAGACTTCCTGAATCAACATAAAATGGCCAGAAAGTTCCTGCTAGTAACTAAAACCGCATTAGAACATACACTACTTGGGTCTGTGTTTGGCAATTCAAAAGAAATTTCTCTGGCGCACTTTTCACTACCGTAACAGCAGCATATGCACAGCTAGTCCAGAACGTTCATGTAACAGCACAAGGAGTGGATGGATGCCGAACACTTGTACACCAGCAAATGAAACATATACTCGTGGACTTGAAATTTGCAATGCAGACTTCCTGAATCAACATAAAATGGCCAGAAAGTTCCTGCTAGTAACTGAAACCGCATTAGAACATACACTACTTGGGTCTGTGTTTGGCAATTCAAAAGTAATTTCTCTGGCGCACTTTTCACTACCGTAACAGCAGCATATGCACAGCTAGTCCAGAACGTTCATGTAACAGCACAAGGAGTGGATGGATGCCGAATACTTGTACACCAGCAAATGAAACATATACTCGTGGACTTGAAATTTGCAATGCAGACTTCCTGAATCAACATAAAATGGCCAGAAAGTTCCTGCTAGTAACTGAAACCGCATTAGAACATACACTACTTGGGTCTGTGTTTGGCAATTCAAAAGTAATTTCTCTGGCGCACTTTTCACTACCGTAACAGCAGCATATGCACAGCTAGTCCAGAACGTTCATGTAACAGCACAAGGAGTGGATGTATGCCGAACACTTGTACACCAGCAAATGAAACATATACTCGTGGACTTGAAATTTGCAATGCAGACTTCCTGAATCAACATAAAATGGCCAGAAAGTTCCTGCTAGTAACTGAAACCGCATTAGAACATACACTACTTGGGTCTGTGTTTGGCAATTCAAAAGTAATTTCTCTGGCGCACTTTTCACTACCGTAACAGCAGCATATGCACAGCTAGTCCAGAATGTTCATGTAACAGCACAAGGAGTGGATGGATGCCGAACACTTGTACACCAGCAAATGAAACATATACTGGTGGACTTGAAATTTGCAATGCAGACTTCCTGAATCAACATAAAATGGCCAGAAAGTTCCTGCTAGTAACTGAAACCGCATTAGAACATACACTACTTGGGTCTGTGTTTGGCAATTCAAAAGTAATTTCTCTGGCGCACTTATCACTACCGTAACAGCAGCATATGCACAGCTAGTTCAGAACGTTCATGTAACAGCACAAGGAGTGGATGGATGCCGAACACTTGTACACCAGCAAATGAAACATATACTCGTGGACTTGAAATTTGCAATGCAGACTTCCTGAATCAACATAAAATGGCCAGAAAGTTCCTGCTAGTAACTAAAACCGCATTAGAACATACACTACTTGGGTCTGTGTTTGGCAATTCAAAAGTAATTTCTCTGGCGCACTTTTCACTACCGTAACAGCAGCATATGCACAGCTAGTCCAGAACGTTCATGTAACAGCACAAGGAGTGGATGGATGCCGAACACTTGTACACCAGCAAATGAAACATATACTCGTGGACTTGAAATTTGCAATGCAGACTTCCTGAATCAACATAAAATGGCCAGAAAGTTCCTGCTAGTAACTGAAACCGCATTAGAACATACACTACTTGGGTCTGTGTTTGGCAATTCAAAAGTAATTTCTCTGGCGCACTTTTCACTACCGTAACAGCAGCATATGCACAGCTAGTCCAGAACGTTCATGTAACAGCACAAGGAGTGGATGGATGCCGAACACTTGTACACCAGCAAATGAAACATATACTGGTGGACTTGAAATTTGCAATGCAGACTTCCTGAATCAACATAAAATGGCCAGAAAGTTCCTGCTAGTAACTGAAACCGCATTAGAACATACACTACTTGGGTCTGTGTTTGGCAATTCAAAAGTAATTTCTCTGGCGCACTTATCACTACCGTAACAGCAGCATATGCACAGCTAGTTCAGAACGTTCATGTAACAGCACAAGGAGTGGATGGATGCCGAACACTTGTACACCAGCAAATGAAACATATACTCGTGGACTTGAAATTTGCAATGCAGACTTCCTGAATCAACATAAAATGGCCAGAAAGTTCCTGCTAGTAACTAAAACCGCATTAGAACATACACTACTTGGGTCTGTGTTTGGCAATTCAAAAGTAATTTCTCTGGCGCACTTTTCACTACCGTAACAGCAGCATATGCACAGCTAGTCCAGAACGTTCATGTAACAGCACAAGGAGTGGATGGATGCCGAACACTTGTACACCAGCAAATGAAACATATACTCGTGGACTTGAAATTTGCAATGCAGACTTCCTGAATCAACATAAAATGGCCAGAAAGTTCCTGCTAGTAACTGAAACCGCATTAGAACATACACTACTTGGGTCTGTGTTTGGCAATTCAAAAGTAATTTCTCTGGCGCACTTTTCACTACCGTAACAGCAGCATATGCACAGCTAGTCCAGAACGTTCATGTAACAGCACAAGGAGTGGATGGATGCCGAACACTTGTACACCAGCAAATGAAACATATACTCGTGGACTTGAAATTTGCAATGCAGACTTCCTGAATCAACATAAAATGGCCAGAAAGTTCCTGCTAGTAACTGAAACCGCATTAGAACATACACTACTTGGGTCTGTGTTTGGCAATTCAAAAGTAATTTCTCTGGCGCACTTTTCACTACCGTAACAGCAGCATATGCACAGCTAGTCCAGAACGTTCATGTAACAGCACAAGGAGTGGATGGATGCCGAACACTTGTACACCAGCAAATGAAACATATACTCGTGGACTTGAAATTTGCAATGCAGACTTCCTGAATCAACATAAAATGGCCAGAAAGTTCCTGCTAGTAACTGAAACCGCATTAGAACATACAGTACTTGGGTCTGTGTTTGGCAATTCAAAAGTAATTTCTCTGGCGCACTTTTCACTACCGTAACAGCAGCATATGCACAGCTAGTCCAGAACGTTCATGTAACAGCACAAGGAGTGGATGGATGCCGAACACTTGTACACCAGCAAATGAAACATATACTCGTGGACTTGAAATTTGCAATGCAGACTTCCTGAATCAACATAAAATGGCCAGAAAGTTCCTGCTAGTAACTGAAACCGCATTAGAACATACAGTACTTGGGTCTGTGTTTGGCAATTCAAAAGTAATTTCTCTGGCGCACTTTTCACTACCGTAACAGCAGCATATGCACAGCTAGTCCAGAACGTTCATGTAACAGCACAAGGAGTGGATGGATGCCGAACACTTGTACACCAGCAAATGAAACATATACTCGTGGACTTGAAATTTGCAATGCAGACTTCCTGAATCAACATAAAATGGCCAGAAAGTTCCTGCTAGTAACTGAAACCGCATTAGAACATACACTACTTGGGTCTGTGTTTGGCAATTCAAAAGTAATTTCTCTGGCGCACTTTTCACTACCGTAACAGCAGCATATGCACAGCTAGTCCAGAACGTTCATGTAACAGCACAAGGAGTGGATGGATGCCGAACACTTGTACACCAGCAAATGAAACATATACTCGTGGACTTGAAATTTGCAATGCAGACTTCCTGAATCAACATAAAATGGCCAGAAAGTTCCTGCTAGTAACTGAAACCGCATTAGAACATACAGTACTTGGGTCTGTGTTTGGCAATTCAAAAGTAATTTCTCTGGCGCACTTTTCACTACCGTAACAGCAGCATATGCACAGCTAGTCCAGAACGTTCATGTAACAGCACAAGGAGTGGATGGATGCCGAACACTTGTACACCAGCAAATGAAACATATACTCGTGGACTTGAAATTTGCAATGCAGACTTCCTGAATCAACATAAAATGGCCAGAAAGTTCCTGCTAGTAACTGAAACCGCATTAGAACATACAGTACTTGGGTCTGTGTTTGGCAATTCAAAAGTAATTTCTCTGGCGCACTTTTCACTACCGTAACAGCAGCATATGCACAGCTAGTCCAGAACGTTCATGTAACAGCACAAGGAGTGGATGGATGCCGAACACTTGTACACCAGCAAATGAAACATATACTCGTGGACTTGAAATTTGCAATGCAGACTTCCTGAATCAACATAAAATGGCCAGAAAGTTCCTGCTAGTAACTAAAACCGCATTAGAACATACACTACTTGGGTCTGTGTTTGGCAATTCAAAAGTAATTTCTCTGGCGCACTTTTCACTACCGTAACAGCAGCATATGCACAGCTAGTCCAGAACGTTCATGTAACAGCACAAGGAGTGGATGGATGCCGAACACTTGTACACCAGCAAATGAAACATATACTCGTGGACTTGAAATTTGCAATGCAGACTTCCTGAATCAACATAAAATGGCCAGAAAGTTCCTGCTAGTAACTAAAACCGCATTAGAACATACACTACTTGGGTCTGTGTTTGGCAATTCAAAAGTAATTTCTCTGGCGCACTTTTCACTACCGTAACAGCAGCATATGCACAGCTAGTCCAGAACGTTCATGTAACAGCACAAGGAGTGGATGGATGCCGAACATTTGTACACCAGCAAATGAAACATATACTCGTGGACTTGAAATTTGCAATGCAGACTTCCTGAATCAACATAAAATGGCCAGAAAGTTCCTGCTAGTAACTGAAACCGCATTAGAACATACACTACTTGGGTCTGTGTTTGGCAATTCAAAAGTAATTTCTCTGGCGCACTTTTCACTACCGTAACAGCAGCATATGCACAGCTAGTCCAGAACGTTCATGTAACAGCACAAGGAGTGGATGGATGCCGAATACTTGTACACCAGCAAATGAAACATATACTCGTGGACTTGAAATTTGCAATGCAGACTTCCTGAATCAACATAAAATGGCCAGAAAGTTCCTGCTAGTAACTGAAACCGCATTAGAACATACACTACTTGGATCTGTGTTTGGCAATTCAAAAGTAATTTCTCTGGCGCACTTTTCACTACCGTAACAGCAGCATATGCACAGCTAGTCCAGAACGTTCATGTAACAGCACAAGGAGTGGATGGATGCCGAACACTTGTACACCAGCAAATGAAACATATACTCGTGGACTTGAAATTTGCAATGCAGACTTCCTGAATCAACATAAAATGGCCAGAAAGTTCCTGCTAGTAACTGAAACCGCATTAGAACATACAGTACTTGGGTCTGTGTTTGGCAATTCAAAAGTAATTTCTCTGGCGCACTTTTCACTACCGTAACAGCAGCATATGCACAGCTAGTCCAGAACGTTCATGTAACAGCACAAGGAGTGGATGGATGCCGAACACTTGTACACCAGCAAATGAAACATATACTGGTGGACTTGAAATTTGCAATGCAGACTTCCTGAATCAACATAAAATGGCCAGAAAGTTCCTGCTAGTAACTGAAACCGCATTAGAACATACACTACTTGGGTCTGTGTTTGGCAATTCAAAAGTAATTTCTCTGGCGCACTTATCACTACCGTAACAGCAGCATATGCACAGCTAGTTCAGAACGTTCATGTAACAGCACAAGGAGTGGATGGATGCCGAACACTTGTACACCAGCAAATGAAACATATACTCGTGGACTTGAAATTTGCAATGCAGACTTCCTGAATCAACATAAAATGGCCAGAAAGTTCCTGCTAGTAACTAAAACCGCATTAGAACATACACTACTTGGGTCTGTGTTTGGCAATTCAAAAGTAATTTCTCTGGCGCACTTTTCACTACCGTAACAGCAGCATATGCACAGCTAGTCCAGAACGTTCATGTAACAGCACAAGGAGTGGATGGATGCCGAACACTTGTACACCAGCAAATGAAACATATACTCGTGGACTTGAAATTTGCAATGCAGACTTCCTGAATCAACATAAAATGGCCAGAAAGTTCCTGCTAGTAACTGAAACCGCATTAGAACATACACTACTTGGGTCTGTGTTTGGCAATTCAAAAGTAATTTCTCTGGCGCACTTATCACTACCGTAACAGCAGCATATGCACAGCTAGTTCAGAACGTTCATGTAACAGCACAAGGAGTGGATGGATGCCGAACACTTGTACACCAGCAAATGAAACATATACTCGTGGACTTGAAATTTGCAATGCAGACTTCCTGAATCAACATAAAATGGCCAGAAAGTTCCTGCTAGTAACTGAAACCGCATTAGAACATACACTACTTGGGTCTGTGTTTGGCAATTCAAAAGTAATTTCTCTGGCGCACTTTTCACTACCGTAACAGCAGCATATGCACAGCTAGTCCAGAACGTTCATGTAACAGCACAAGGAGTGGATGGATGCCGAACACTTGTACACCAGCAAATGAAACATATACTCGTGGACTTGAAATTTGCAATGCAGACTTCCTGAATCAACATAAAATGGCCAGAAAGTTCCTGCTAGTAACTGAAACCGCATTAGAACATACAGTACTTGGGTCTGTGTTTGGCAATTCAAAAGTAATTTCTCTGGCGCACTTTTCACTACCGTAACAGCAGCATATGCACAGCTAGTCCAGAACGTTCATGTAACAGCACAAGGAGTGGATGGATGCCGAATACTTGTACACCAGCAAATGAAACATATACTCGTGGACTTGAAATTTGCAATGCAGACTTCCTGAATCAACATAAAATGGCCAGAAAGTTCCTGCTAGTAACTGAAACCGCATTAGAACATACACTACTTGGATCTGTGTTTGGCAATTCAAAAGTAATTTCTCTGGCGCACTTTTCACTACCGTAACAGCAGCATATGCACAGCTAGTCCAGAACGTTCATGTAACAGCACAAGGAGTGGATGGATGCCGAACACTTGTACACCAGCAAATGAAACATATACTCGTGGACTTGAAATTTGCAATGCAGACTTCCTGAATCAACATAAAATGGCCAGAAAGTTCCTGCTAGTAACTGAAACCGCATTAGAACATACAGTACTTGGGTCTGTGTTTGGCAATTCAAAAGTAATTTCTCTGGCGCACTTTTCACTACCGTAACAGCAGCATATGCACAGCTAGTCCAGAACGTTCATGTAACAGCACAAGGAGTGGATGGATGCCGAACACTTGTACACCAGCAAATGAAACATATACTGGTGGACTTGAAATTTGCAATGCAGACTTCCTGAATCAACATAAAATGGCCAGAAAGTTCCTGCTAGTAACTGAAACCGCATTAGAACATACACTACTTGGGTCTGTGTTTGGCAATTCAAAAGTAATTTCTCTGGCGCACTTATCACTACCGTAACAGCAGCATATGCACAGCTAGTTCAGAACGTTCATGTAACAGCACAAGGAGTGGATGGATGCCGAACACTTGTACACCAGCAAATGAAACATATACTCGTGGACTTGAAATTTGCAATGCAGACTTCCTGAATCAACATAAAATGGCCAGAAAGTTCCTGCTAGTAACTAAAACCGCATTAGAACATACACTACTTGGGTCTGTGTTTGGCAATTCAAAAGTAATTTCTCTGGCGCACTTTTCACTACCGTAACAGCAGCATATGCACAGCTAGTCCAGAACGTTCATGTAACAGCACAAGGAGTGGATGGATGCCGAACACTTGTACACCAGCAAATGAAACATATACTCGTGGACTTGAAATTTGCAATGCAGACTTCCTGAATCAACATAAAATGGCCAGAAAGTTCCTGCTAGTAACTGAAACCGCATTAGAACATACACTACTTGGGTCTGTGTTTGGCAATTCAAAAGTAATTTCTCTGGCGCACTTATCACTACCGTAACAGCAGCATATGCACAGCTAGTTCAGAACGTTCATGTAACAGCACAAGGAGTGGATGGATGCCGAACACTTGTACACCAGCAAATGAAACATATACTCGTGGACTTGAAATTTGCAATGCAGACTTCCTGAATCAACATAAAATGGCCAGAAAGTTCCTGCTAGTAACTGAAACCGCATTAGAACATACACTACTTGGGTCTGTGTTTGGCAATTCAAAAGTAATTTCTCTGGCGCACTTTTCACTACCGTAACAGCAGCATATGCACAGCTAGTCCAGAACGTTCATGTAACAGCACAAGGAGTGGATGGATGCCGAACACTTGTACACCAGCAAATGAAACATATACTCGTGGACTTGAAATTTGCAATGCAGACTTCCTGAATCAACATAAAATGGCCAGAAAGTTCCTGCTAGTAACTGAAACCGCATTAGAACATACAGTACTTGGGTCTGTGTTTGGCAATTCAAAAGTAATTTCTCTGGCGCACTTTTCACTACCGTAACAGCAGCATATGCACAGCTAGTCCAGAACGTTCATGTAACAGCACAAGGAGTGGATGGATGCCGAACACTTGTACACCAGCAAATGAAACATATACTCGTGGACTTGAAATTTGCAATGCAGACTTCCTGAATCAACATAAAATGGCCAGAAAGTTCCTGCTAGTAACTGAAACCGCATTAGAACATACAGTACTTGGGTCTGTGTTTGGCAATTCAAAAGTAATTTCTCTGGCGCACTTTTCACTACCGTAACAGCAGCATATGCACAGCTAGTCCAGAACGTTCATGTAACAGCACAAGGAGTGGATGGATGCCGAACACTTGTACACCAGCAAATGAAACATATACTCGTGGACTTGAAATTTGCAATGACGACTTCCTGAATCAACATAAAATGGCCAGAAAGTTCCTGCTAGTAACTGAAACCACATTAGAACATACAGTACTTGGGTCTGTGTTTGGCAATTCAAAAGTAATTTCTCTGGCCCACTTTTCACTACCGTAACAGCAGCATATGCACAGCTAGTCCAGAACGTTCATGTAACAGCACAAGGAGTGGATGGATGCCGAACACTTGTACACCAGCAAATGAAACATATACTCGTGGACTTGAAATTTGCAATGCAGACTTCCTGAATCAACATAAAATGGCCAGAAAGTTCCTGCTAGTAACTGAAACCGCATTAGAACATACAGTACTTGGGTCTGTGTTTGGCAATTCAAAAGTAATTTCTCTGGCGCTTTTTTCACTACCGTAACAGCAGCATATGCACAGCTAGTCCAGAACGTTCATGTAACAGCACAAGGAGTGGATGGATGCCGAACACTTGTACACCAGCAAATGAAACATATACTCGTGGACTTGAAATTTGCAATGCAGACTTCCTGAATCAACATAAAATGGCCAGAAAGTTCCTGCTAGTAACTGAAACCGCATTAGAACATACACTACTTGGGTCTGTGTTTGGCAATTCAAAAGTAATTTCTCTGGCGCACTTTTCACTACCGTAACAGCAGCATATGCACAGCTAGTCCAGAACGTTCATGTAACAGCACAAGGTGTGGATGGATGCCGAACACTTGTACACCAGCAAATGAAACATATATACGTGGACTTGAAATTTGCAATGCAGACTTCCTGAATCAACATAAAATGGCCAGAAAGTTCCTGCTAGTAACTGAAACCGCATTAGAACATACAGTACTTGGGTCTGTGTTTGGCAATTCAAAAGTAATTTCTCTGGCGCACTTTTCACTACCGTAACAGCAGCATATGCACAGCTAGTCCAGAACGTTCATGTAACAGCACAAGGAGTGGATGGATGCCGAACACTTGTACACCAGCAAATGAAACATATACTCGTGGACTTGAAATTTGCAATACAGACTTCCTGAATCAACATAAAATGGCCAGAAAGTTCCTGCTAGTAACTGAAACCGCATTAGAACATACACTACTTGGGTCTGTGTTTGGCAATTCAAAAGTAATTTCTCTGGCGCACTTTTCACTACCGTAACAGCAGCATATGCACAGCTAGTCCAAAACGTTCATGTAACAGCACAAGGAGTGGATGGATGCCGAACACTTGTACACCAGCAATTGAAACATATACTCGTGGACTTGAAATTTGCAATGCAGACTTCCTGAATCAACATAAAATGGCCAGAAAGTTCCTGCTAGTAACTGAAACCGCATTAGAACATACAGTACTTGGGTCTGTGTTTGGCAATTCAAAAGTAATTTCTCTGGCGCACTTTTCACTACCGTAACAGCAGCATATGCACAGCTAGTCCAGAACGTTCATGTAACAGCACAAGGATTGGATGGATGCCGAACACTTGTACACCAGCAAATGAAACATATACTCGTGGACTTGAAATTTGCAATGCAGACTTCCTGAATCAACATAAAATGGCCAGAAAGTTCCTGCTAGTAACTGAAACCGCATTAGAACATACACTACTTGGGTCTGTGTTTGGCAATTCAAAAGTAATTTCTCTGGCGCACTTTTCACTACCGTAAAAGCAGCATATGCACAGCTAGTCCAGAGCGTTCATGTAACAGCACAAGGAGTGGATGGATGCCGAACACTTGTACACCAGCAAATGAAACATATACTCGTGGACTTGAAATTTGCAATGCAGACTTCCTGAATCAACATAAAATGGCCAGAAAGTTCCTGCTAGTAACTGAAACCGCATTAGAACATACACTACTTGGGTCTGTGTTTGGCAATTCAAAAGTAATTTCTCTGGCGCACTTTTCACTACCGTAACAGCAGCATATGCACAGCTAGTCCAGAGCGTTCATGTAACAGCACAAGGAGTGGATGGATGCCGAACACTTGTACACCAGCAAATGAAACATATACTCGTGGACTTGAAATTTGCAATGCAGACTTCCTGAATCAACATAAAATGGCCAGAAAGTTCCTGCTAGTAACTGAAACCGCATTAGAACATACAGTACTTGGGTCTGTGTTTGGCAATTCAAAAGTAATTTCTCTGGCGCACTTTTCACTACCATAACAGCAGCATATGCACAGCTAGTCCAGAACGTTCATGTAACAGCACAAGGAGTGGATGGATGCCGAACACTTGTACACCAGCAAATGAAACATATACTCGTGGACTTGAAATTTGCAATGTAGACTTCCTGAATCAACATAAAATGGCCAGAAAGTTCCTGCTAGTAACTGAAACCGCATTAGAACATACAGTACTTGGGTCTGTGTTTGGCAATTCAAAAGTAATTTCTCTGGCGCACTTTTCACTACCGTAACAGCAGCATATGCACAGCTAGTCCAGAACGTTCATGTAACAGCACAAGGAGTGGATGGATGCCGAACACTTGTACACCAGCAAATGAAACATATACTCGTGGACTTGAAATTTGCAATGCAGACTTCCTGAATCAACATAAAATGGCCAGAAAGTTCCTGCTAGTAACTAAAACCGCATTAGAACATACACTACTTGGGTCTGTGTTTGGCAATTCAAAAGTAATTTCTCTGGCGCACTTTTCACTACCGTAACAGCAGCATATGCACAGCTAGTCCAGAACGTTCATGTAACAGCACAAGGAGTGGATGGATGCCGAACACTTGTACACCAGCAAATGAAACATATACTCGTGGACTTGAAATTTGCAATGCAGACTTCCTGAATCAACATAAAATGGCCAGAAAGTTCCTGCTAGTAACTGAAACCGCATTAGAACATACAGTACTTGGGTCTGTGTTTGGCAATTCAAAAGTAATTTCTCTGGCGCACTTTTCACTACCGTAACAGCAGCATATGCACAGCTAGTCCAGAACGTTCATGTAACAGCACAAGGAGTGGATGGATGCCGAACACTTGTACACCAGCAAATGAAACATATACTCGTGGACTTGAAATTTGCAATGCAGACTTCCTGAATCAACATAAAATGGCCAGAAAGTTCCTGCTAGTAACTGAAACCGCATTAGAACATACAGTACTTGGGTCTGTGTTTGGCAATTCAAAAGTAATTTCTCTGGCGCACTTTTCACTACCGTAACAGCAGCATATGCACAGCTAGTCCAGATCGTTCATGTAACAGCACAAGGAGTGGATGGATGCCGAACACTTGTACACCAGCAAATGAAACATATACTCGTGGACTTGAAATTTGCAATGCAGACTTCCTGAATCAACATAAAATGGCCAGAAAGTTCCTGCTAGTAACTGAAACCGCATTAGAACATACAGTACTTGGGTCTGTGTTTGGCAATTCAAAAGTAATTTCTCTGGCGCACTTTTCACTACCGTAACAGCAGCATATGCACAGCTAGTCCAGAACGTTCATGTAACAGCACAAGGAGTGGATGGATGCCGAACACTTGTACACCAGCAAATGAAACATATACTCGTGGACTTGAAATTTGCAATGCAGACTTCCTGAATCAACATAAAATGGCCAGAAAGTTCCTGCTAGTAACTGAAACCGCATTAGAACATACAGTACTTGGGTCTGTGTTTGGCAATTCAAAAGTAATTTCTCTGGCGCACTTTTCACTACCGTAACAGCAGCATATGCACAGCTAGTCCAGAACGTTCATGTAACAGCACAAGGAGTGGATGGATGCCGAACACTTGTACACCAGCAAATGAAACATATACTCGTGGACTTGAAATTTGCAATGCAGACTTCCTGAATCAACATAAAATGGCCAGAAAGTTCCTGCTAGTAACTGAAACCGCATTAGAACATACAGTACTTGGGTCTGTGTTTGGCAATTCAAAAGTAATTTCTCTGGCGCACTTTTCACTACCGTAACAGCAGCATATGCACAGCTAGTCCAGAACGTTCATGTAACAGCACAAGGAGTGGATGGATGCCGAACACTTGTACACCAGCAAATGAAACATATACTCGTGGACTTGAAATTTGCAATGCAGACTTCCTGAATCAACATAAAATGGCCAGAAAGTTCCTGCTAGTAACTGAAACCGCATTAGAACATACAGTACTTGGGTCTGTGTTTGGCAATTCAAAAGTAATTTCTCTGGCGCACTTTTCACTACCGTAACAGCAGCATATGCACAGCTAGTCCAGAACGTTCATGTAACAGCACAAGGAGTGGATGGATGCCGAACACTTGTACACCAGCAAATGAAACATATACTCGTGGACTTGAAATTTGCAATGCAGACTTCCTGAATCAACATAAAATGGCCAGAAAGTTCCTGCTAGTAACTGAAACCGCATTAGAACATACAGTACTTGGGTCTGTGTTTGGCAATTCAAAAGTAATTTCTCTGGCGCACTTTTCACTACCGTAACAGCAGCAAATGCACAGCTAGTCCAGAACGTTCATGTAACAGCACAAGGAGTGGATGGATGCCGAACACTTGTACACCAGCAAATGAAACATATACTCGTGGACTTGAAATTTGCAATGCAGACTTCCTGAATCAACATAAAATGGCCAGAAAGTTCCTGCTAGTAACTGAAACCGCATTAGAACATACAGTACTTGGGTCTGTGTTTGGCAATTCAAAAGTAATTTCTCTGGCGCACTTTTCACTACCGTAACAGCAGCATATGCACAGCTAGTCCAGAACGTTCATGTAACAGCACAAGGAGTGGATGGATGCCGAACACTTGTACACCAGCAAATGAAACATATACTCGTGGACTTGAAATTTGCAATGCAGACTTCCTGAATCAACATAAAATGGCCAGAAAGTTCCTGCTAGTAACTGAAACCGCATTAGAACATACAGTACTTGGGTCTGTGTTTGGCAATTCAAAAGTAATTTCTCTGGCGCACTTTTCACTACCGTAACAGCAGCATATGCACAGCTAGTCCAGAACGTTCATGTAACAGCACAAGGAGTGGATGGATGCCGAACACTTGTACACCAGCAAATGAAACATATACTCGTGGACTTGAAATTTGCAATACAGACTTCCTGAATCAACATAAAATGGCCAGAAAGTTCCTGCTAGTAACTGAAACCGCATTAGAACATACACTACTTGGGTCTGTGTTTGGCAATTCAAAAGTAATTTCTCTGGCGCACTTTTCACTACCGTAACAGCAGCATATGCACAGCTAGTCCAGAACGTTCATGTAACAGCACAAGGAGTGGATGGATGCCGAACACTTGTACACCAGCAAATGAAACATATACTCGTGGACTTGAAATTTGCAATGCAGACTTCCTGAATCAACATAAAATGGCCAGAAAGTTCCTGCTAGTAACTGAAACCGCATTAGAACATACAGTACTTGGGTCTGTGTTTGGCAATTCAAAAGTAATTTCTCTGGCGCACTTTTCACTACCGTAACAGCAGCATATGCACAGCTAGTCCAGAACGTTCATGTAACAGCACAAGGAGTGGATGGATGCCGAACACTTGTACACCAGCAAATGAAACATATACTCGTGGACTTGAAATTTGCAATGCAGACTTCCTGAATCAACATAAAATGGCCAGAAAGTTCCTGCTAGTAACTGAAACCGCATTAGAACATACAGTACTTGGGTCTGTGTTTGGCAATTCAAAAGTAATTTCTCTGGCACACTTTTCACTACCGTAACAGCAGCATATGCACAGCTAGTGCAGAGCGTTCATGTAACAGCACAAGGAGTGGATGGATGCCGAACACTTGTACACCAGCAAATGAAACATATACTCGTGGACTTGAAATTTGCAATGGAGACTTCCTGAATCAACATAAAATGGCCAGAAAGTTCCTGCTAGTAACTGAAACCGCATTAGAACATACACTACTTGGGTCTGTGTTTGGCAATTCAAAAGTAATTTCTCTGGCGCACTTTTCACTACCGTAACAGCAGCATATGCACAGCTAGTCCAGAGCGTTCATGTAACAGCACAAGGAGTGGATGGATGCCGAACACTTGTACACCAGCAAATGAAACATATACTCGTGGACTTGAAATTTGCAATGCAGACTTCCTGAATCAACATAAAATGGCCAGAAAGTTCCTGCTAGTAACTGAAACCGCATTAGAACATACAGTACTTGGGTCTGTGTTTGGCAATTCAAAAGTAATTTCTCTGGCGCACTTTTCACTACCGTAACAGCAGCATATGCACAGCTAGTCCAGAACGTTCATGTAACAGCACAAGGAGTGGATGGATGCCGAACACTTGTACACCAGCAAATGAAACATATACTCGTGGACTTGAAATTTGCAATGCAGACTTCCTGAATCAACATAAAATGGCCAGAAAGTTCCTGCTAGTAACTGAAACCGCATTAGAACATACACTACTTGGGTCTGTGTTTGGCAATTCAAAAGTAATTTCTCTGGCGCACTTTTCACTACCGTAACAGCAGCATATGCACAGCTAGTGCAGAGCGTTCATGTAACAGCACAAGGAGTGGATGGATGCCGAACACTTGTACACCAGCAAATGAAACATATACTCGTGGACTTGAAATTTGCAATGGAGACTTCCTGAATCAACATAAAATGGCCAGAAAGTTCCTGCTAGTAACTGAAACCGCATTAGAACATACACTACTTGGGTCTGTGTTTGGCAATTCAAAAGTAATTTCTCTGGCGCACTTTTCACTACCGTAACAGCAGCATATGCACAGCTAGTCCAGAGCGTTCATGTAACAGCACAAGGAGTGGATGGATGCCGAACACTTTTACACCAGCAAATGAAACATATACTCGTGGACTTGAAATTTGCAATGCAGACTTCCTGAATCAACATAAAATGGCCAGAAAGTTCCTGCTAGTAACTGAAACCGCATTAGAACATACAGTACTTGGGTCTGTGTTTGGCAATTCAAAAGTAATTTCTCTGGCGCACTTTTCACTACCGTAACAGCAGCATATGCACAGCTAGTCCAGAACGTTCATGTAACAGCACAAGGAGTGGATGGATGCCGAACACTTGTACACCAGCAAATGAAACATATACTCGTGGACTTGAAATTTGCAATGCAGACTTCCTGAATCAACATAAAATGGCCAGAAAGTTCCTGCTAGTAACTGAAACCGCATTAGAACATACAGTACTTGGGTCTGTGTTTGGCAATTCAAAAGTAATTTCTCTGGCGCACTTTTCACTACCGTAACAGCAGCATATGCACAGCTAGTCCAGATCGTTCATGTAACAGCACAAGGAGTGGATGGATGCCGAACACTTGTACACCAGCAAATGAAACATATACTCGTGGACTTGAAATTTGCAATGCAGACTTCCTGAATCAACATAAAATGGCCAGAAAGTTCCTGCTAGTAACTGAAACCGCATTAGAACATACACTACTTGGGTCTGTGTTTGGCAATTCAAAAGTAATTTCTCTGGCGCACTTTTCACTACCGTAACAGCAGCATATGCACAGCTAGTCCAGAACGTTCATGTAACAGCACAAGGAGTGGATGGATGCCGAACACTTGTACACCAGCAAATGAAACATATACTCGTGGACTTGAAATTTGCAATGCAGACTTCCTGAATCAACATAAAATGGCCAGAAAGTTCCTGCTAGTAACTGAAACCGCATTAGAACATACAGTACTTGGGTCTGTGTTTGGCAATTCAAAAGTAATTTCTCTGGCGCACTTTTCACTACCGTAACAGCAGCATATGCACAGCTAGTCCAGAACGTTCATGTAACAGCACAAGGAGTGGATGGATGCCGAACACTTGTACACCAGCAAATGAAACATATACTCGTGGACTTGAAATTTGCAATGCAGACTTCCTGAATCAACATAAAATGGCCAGAAAGTTCCTGCTAGTAACTGAAACCGCATTAGAACATACAGTACTTGGGTCTGTGTTTGGCAATTCAAAAGTAATTTCTCTGGCGCACTTTTCACTACCGTAACAGCAGCATATGCACAGCTAGTCCAGAACGTTCATGTAACAGCACAAGGAGTGGATGGATGCCAAACACTTGTACACCAGCAAATGAAACATATACTCGTGGACTTGAAATTTGCAATGCAGACTTCCTGAATCAACATAAAATGGCCAGAAGTTCCTGCTAGTAACTGAAACCGCATTAGAACATACACTACTTGGGTCTGTGTTTGGCAATTCAAAAGTAATTTCTCTGGCGCACTTTTCACTACCGTAACAGCAGCATATGCACAGCTAGTCCAGAACGTTCATGTAACAGCACAAGGAGTGGATGGATGCCGAACACTTGTCACCAGCAAATGAAACATATACTCGTGGACTTGAAATTTGCAATGCAGACTTCCTGAATCAACATAAAATGGCCAGAAAGTTCCTGCTAGTAACTGAAACCGCATTAGAACATACAGTACTTGGGTCTGTGTTTGGCAATTCAAAAGTAATTTCTCTGGCGCACTTTTCACTACCGTAACAGCAGCATATGCACAGCTAGTCCAGAACGTTCATGTAACATCACAAGGAGTGGATGGATGCCGAACACTTGTACACCAGCAAATGAAACATATACTCGTGGACTTGAAATTTGCAATGCAGACTTCCTGAATCAACATAAAATGGCCAGAAAGTTCCTGCTAGTAACTGAAACCGCATTAGAACATACAGTACTTGGGTCTGTGTTTGGCAATTCAAAAGTAATTTCTCTGGCGCACTTTTCACTACCGTAACAGCAGCATATGCACAGCTAGTCCAGAACGTTCATGTAACAGCACAAGGAGTGGATGGATGCCGAACACTTGTACACCAGCAAATGAAACATATACTCGTGGACTTGAAATTTGCAATGCAGACTTCCTGAATCAACATAAAATGGCCAGAAAGTTCCTGCTAGTAACTGAAACCGCATTAGAACATACAGTACTTGGGTCTGTGTTTGGCAATTCAAAAGTAATTTCTCTGGCGCACTTTTCACTACCGTAACAGCAGCATATGCACAGCTAGTCCAGAACGTTCATGTAACAGCACAAGGAGTGGATGGATGCCGAACACTTGTACACCAGCAAATGAAACATATACTCGTGGACTTGAAATTTGCAATGCAGACTTCCTGAATCAACATAAAATGGCCAGAAAGTTCCTGCTAGTAACTGAAACCGCATTAGAACATACACTACTTGGGTCTGTGTTTGGCAATTCAAAAGTAATTTCTCTGGCGCACTTTTCACTACTGTAACAGCAGCATATGCACAGCTAGTCCAGAACGTTCATGTAACAGCACAAGGAGTGGATGGATGCCGAACACTTGTACACCAGCAAATGAAACATATACTCGTGGACTTGAAATTTGCAATGCAGACTTCCTGAATCAACATAAAATGGCCAGAAAGTTCCTGCTAGTAACTGAAACCGCATTAGAACATACAGTACTTGGGTCTGTGTTTGGCAATTCAAAAGTAATTTCTCTGGCGCACTTTTCACTACCGTAACAGCAGCATATGCACAGCTAGTCCAGAACGTTCATGTAACAGCACAAGGAGTGGATGGATGCCGAACACTTGTACACCAGCAAATGAAACATATACTCGTGGACTTGAAATTTGCAATGCAGACTTCCTGAATCAACATAAAATGGCCAGAAAGTTCCTGCTAGTAACTGAAACCGCATTAGAACATACAGTACTTGGGTCTGTGTTTGGCAATTCATAAGTAATTTCTCTGGCGCACTTTTCACTACCGTAACAGCAGCATATGCACAGCTAGTCCAGAACGTTCATGTAACAGCACAAGGAGTGGATGGATGCCGAACACTTGTACACCAGCAAATGAAACATATACTCGTGGACTTGAAATTTGCAATGCAGACTTCCTGAATCAACATAAAATGGCCAGAAAGTTCCTGCTAGTAACTGAAACCGCATTAGAACATACAGTACTTGGGTCTGTGTTTGGCAATTCAAAAGTAATTTCTCTGGCGCACTTTTCACTACCGTAACAGCAGCACATGCACAGCTAGTCCAGAACGTTCATGTAACAGCACAAGGAGTGGATGGATGCCGAACACTTGTACACCAGCAAATGAAACATATACTCGTGGACTTGAAATTTGCAATGCAGACTTCCTGAATCAACATAAAATGGCCAGAAAGTTCCTGCTAGTAACTGAAACCGCATTAGAACATACAGTACTTGGGTCTGTGTTTGGCAATTCAAAAGTAATTTCTCTGGCGCACTTTTCACTACCGTAACAGCAGCATATGCACAGCTAGTCCAGAACGTTCATGTAACAGCACAAGGAGTGGATGGATGCCGAACACTTGTACACCAGCAAATGAAACATATACTCGTGGACTTGAAATTTGCAATACAGACTTCCTGAATCAACATAAAATGGCCAGAAAGTTCCTGCTAGTAACTGAAACCGCATTAGAACATACACTACTTGGGTCTGTGTTTGGCAATTCAAAAGTAATTTCTCTGGCGCACTTTTCACTACCGTAACAGCAGCATATGCACAGCTAGTCCAGAACGTTCATGTAACAGCACAAGGAGTGGATGGATGCCGAACACTTGTACACCAGCAAATGAAACATATACTCGTGGACTTGAAATTTGCAATGCAGACTTCCTGAATCAACATAAAATGGCCAGAAAGTTCCTGCTAGTAACTGAAACCGCATTAGAACATACAGTACTTGGGTCTGTGTTTGGCAATTCAAAAGTAATTTCTCTGGCGCACTTTTCACTACCGTAACAGCAGCATATGCACAGCTAGTCCAGAACGTTCATGTAACAGCACAAGGAGTGGATGGATGCCGAACACTTGTACACCAGCAAATGAAACATATACTCGTGGACTTGAAATTTGCAATGCAGACTTCCTGAATCAACATAAAATGGCCAGAAAGTTCCTGCTAGTAACTGAAACCGCATTAGAACATACAGTACTTGGGTCTGTGTTTGGCAATTCAAAAGTAATTTCTCTGGCCCACTTTTCACTACCGTAACAGCAGCATATGCACAGCTAGTCCAGAACGTTCATGTAACAGCACAAGGAGTGGATGGATGCCGAACACTTGTACACCAGCAAATGAAACATATACTCGTGGACTTGAAATTTGCAATGCAGACTTCCTGAATCAACATAAAATGGCCAGAAAGTTCCTGCTAGTAACTGAAACCGCATTAGAACATACAGTACTTGGGTCTGTGTTTGGCAATTCAAAAGTAATTTCTCTGGCGCACTTTTCACTACCGTAACAGCAGCATATGCACAGCTAGTCCAGAACGTTCATGTAACAGCACAAGGAGTGGATGGATGCCGAACACTTGTACACCAGCAAATGAAACATATACTCGTGGACTTGAAATTTGCAATGCAGACTTCCTGAATCAACATAAAATGGCCAGAAAGTTCCTGCTAGTAACTGAAACCGCATTAGAACATACAGTACTTGGGTCTGTGTTTGGCAATTCAAAAGTAATTTCTCTGGCGCACTTTTCACTACCGTAACAGCAGCATATGCACAGCTAGTCCAGAGCGTTCATGTAACAGCACAAGGAGTGGATGGATGCCGAACACTTGTACACCAGCAAATGAAACATATACTCGTGGACTTGAAATTTGCAATGGAGACTTCCTGAATCAACATAAAATGGCCAGAAAGTTCCTGCTAGTAACTGAAACCGCATTAGAACATACACTACTTGGGTCTGTGTTTGGCAATTCAAAAGTAATTTCTCTGGCGCACTTTTCACTACCGTAACAGCAGCATATGCACAGCTAGTCCAGAGCGTTCATGTAACAGCACAAGGAGTGGATGGATGCCGAACACTTGTACACCAGCAAATGAAACATATACTCGTGGACTTGAAATTTGCAATGCAGACTTCCTGAATCAACATAAAATGGCCAGAAAGTTCCTGCTAGTAACTGAAACCGCATTAGAACATACAGTACTTGGGTCTGTGTTTGGCAATTCAAAAGTAATTTCTCTGGCGCACTTTTCACTACCGTAACAGCAGCATATGCACAGCTAGTCCAGAACGTTCATGTAACAGCACAAGGAGTGGATGGATGCCGAACACTTGTACACCAGCAAATGAAACATATACTCGTGGACTTGAAATTTGCAATGCAGACTTCCTGAATCAACATAAAATGGCCAGAAAGTTCCTGCTAGTAACTGAAACCGCATTAGAACATACAGTACTTGGGTCTGTGTTTGGCAATTCAAAAGTAATTTCTCTGGCGCACTTTTCACTACCGTAACAGCAGCATATGCACAGCTAGTCCAGATCGTTCATGTAACAGCACAAGGAGTGGATGGATGCCGAACACTTGTACACCAGCAAATGAAACATATACTCGTGGACTTGAAATTTGCAATGCAGACTTCCTGAATCAACATAAAATGGCCAGAAAGTTCCTGCTAGTAACTGAAACCGCATTAGAACATACACTACTTGGGTCTGTGTTTGGCAATTCAAAAGTAATTTCTCTGGCGCACTTTTCACTACCGTAACAGCAGCATATGCACAGCTAGTCCAGAACGTTCATGTAACAGCACAAGGAGTGGATGGATGCCGAACACTTGTACACCAGCAAATGAAACATATACTCGTGGACTTGAAATTTGCAATGCAGACTTCCTGAATCAACATAAAATGGCCAGAAAGTTCCTGCTAGTAACTGAAACCGCATTAGAACATACAGTACTTGGGTCTGTGTTTGGCAATTCAAAAGTAATTTCTCTGGCGCACTTTTCACTACCGTAACAGCAGCATATGCACAGCTAGTCCAGAACGTTCATGTAACAGCACAAGGAGTGGATGGATGCCGAACACTTGTACACCAGCAAATGAAACATATACTCGTGGACTTGAAATTTGCAATGCAGACTTCCTGAATCAACATAAAATGGCCAGAAAGTTCCTGCTAGTAACTGAAACCGCATTAGAACATACAGTACTTGGGTCTGTGTTTGGCAATTCAAAAGTAATTTCTCTGGCGCACTTTTCACTACCGTAACAGCAGCATATGCACAGCTAGTCCAGAACGTTCATGTAACAGCACAAGGTGTGGATGGATGCCAAACACTTGTACACCAGCAAATGAAACATATACTCGTGGACTTGAAATTTGCAATGCAGACTTCCTGAATCAACATAAAATGGCCAGAAGTTCCTGCTAGTAACTGAAACCGCATTAGAACATACAGTACTTGGGTCTGTGTTTGGCAATTCAAAAGTAATTTCTCTGGCGCACTTTTCACTACCGTAACAGCAGCATATGCACAGCTAGTCCAGAACGTTCATGTAACAGCACAAGGAGTGGATGGATGCCGAACACTTGTCACCAGCAAATGAAACATATACTCGTGGACTTGAAATTTGCAATGCAGACTTCCTGAATCAACATAAAATGGCCAGAAAGTTCCTGCTAGTAACTGAAACCGCATTAGAACATACAGTACTTGGGTCTGTGTTTGGCAATTCAAAAGTAATTTCTCTGGCGCACTTTTCACTACCGTAACAGCAGCATATGCACAGCTAGTCCAGAACGTTCATGTAACAGCACAAGGAGTGGATGGATGCCGAACACTTGTACACCAGCAAATGAAACATATACTCGTGGACTTGAAATTTGCAATGCAGACTTCCTGAATCAACATAAAATGGCCAGAAAGTTCCTGCTAGTAACTGAAACCGCATTAGAACATACAGTACTTGGGTCTGTGTTTGGCAATTCAAAAGTAATTTCTCTGGCGCACTTTTCACTACCGTAACAGCAGCATATGCACAGCTAGTCCAGAACGTTCATGTAACAGCACAAGGAGTGGATGGATGCCGAACACTTGTACACCAGCAAATGAAACATATACTCGTGGACTTGAAATTTGCAATGCAGACTTCCTGAATCAACATAAAATGGCCAGAAAGTTCCTGCTAGTAACTGAAACCGCATTAGAACATACAGTACTTGGGTCTGTGTTTGGCAATTCAAAAGTAATTTCTCTGGCGCACTTTTCACTACCGTAACAGCAGCATATGCACAGCTAGTCCAGAACGTTCATGTAACAGCACAAGAAGTGGA
The DNA here is from genome assembly GCA_026315105.1 of Locusta migratoria. Taxonomy (NCBI): domain Eukaryota; kingdom Metazoa; phylum Arthropoda; class Insecta; order Orthoptera; family Acrididae; genus Locusta; species Locusta migratoria. Next base: position 964,946,307 of record CM048744.1, read on the forward strand.
TGGATGCCGAACACTTGTACACCAGCAAGTGAAACATATACTCGTGGACTTGAAATTTGCAATGCAGACTTCCTGAATCAACATAAAATGGCCAGAAAGTTCCTGCTAGTAACTGAAACCGCATTAGAACATACACTACTTGGGTCTGTGTTTGGCAATTCAAAAGTAATTTCTCTGGCGCACTTTTCACTACTGTAACAGCAGCATATGCACAGCTAGTCCAGAACGTTCATGTAACAGCACAAGGAGTGGATGGATGCCGAACACTTGTACACCAGCAAATGAAACATATACTCGTGGACTTGAAATTTGCAATGCAGACTTCCTGAATCAACATAAAATGGCCAGAAAGTTCCTGCTAGTAACTGAAACCGCATTAGAACATACAGTACTTGGGTCTGTGTTTGGCAATTCAAAAGTAATTTCTCTGGCGCACTTTTCACTACCGTAACAGCAGCATATGCACAGCTAGTCTAGAACGTTCATGTAACAGCACAAGGAGTGGATGGATGCCGAACACTTGTACACCAGCAAATGAAACATATACTCATGGACTTGAAATTTGCAATGCAGACTTCCTGAATCAACATAAAATGGCCAGAAAGTTCCTGCTAGTAACTGAAACCGCATTAGAACATACAGTACTTGGGTCTGTGTTTGGCAAGTCAAAAGTAATTTCTCTGGCGCACTTTTCACTACCGTAACAGCAGCATATGCACAGCTAGTCCAGAACGTTCATGTAACAGCACAAGGAGTGGATGGATGCCGAACACTTGTACACCAGCAAATGAAACATATACTCGTGGACTTGAAATTTGCAATGCAGACTTCCTGAATCAACATAAAATGGCCAGAAAGTTCCTGCTAGTAACTGAAACCGCATTAGAACATACACTACTTGGGTCTGTGTTTGGCAATTCAAAAGTAATTTCTCTGGCGCACTTTTCACTACCGTAACAGCAGCATATGCACAGCTAGTCCAGAACGTTCATGTAACAGCACAAGGAGTGGATGGATGCCGAACACTTGTACACCAGCAAATGAAACATATACTCGTGGACTTGAAATTTGCAATGCAGACTTCCTGAATCAACATAAAATGGCCAGAAAGTTCCTGCTAGTAACTGAAACCGCATTAGAACATACAGTACTTGGGTCTGTGTTTGGCAATTCAAAAGTAATTTCTCTGGCGCACTTTTCACTACCGTAACAGCAGCATATGCACAGCTAGTCCAGAACGTTCATGTAACAGCACAAGGAGTGGATGGATGCCGAACACTTGTACACCAGCAAATGAAACATATACTCGTGGACTTGAAATTTGCAATGCAGACTTCCTGAATCAACATAAAATGGCCAGAAAGTTCCTGCTAGTAACTGAAACCGCATTAGAACATACAGTACTTGGGTCTGTGTTTGGCAATTCAAAAGTAATTTCTCTGGCGCACTTTTCACTACCGTAACAGCAGCATATGCACAGCTAGTCCAGATCGTTCATGTAACAGCACAAGGAGTGGATGGATGCCGAACACTTGTACACCAGCAAATGAAACATATACTCGTGGACTTGAAATTTGCAATGCAGACTTCCTGAATCAACATAAAATGGCCAGAAAGTTCCTGCTAGTAACTGAAACCGCATTAGAACATACACTACTTGGGTCTGTGTTTGGCAATTCAAAAGTAATTTCTCTGGCGCACTTTTCACTACCGTAACAGCAGCATATGCACAGCTAGTCCAGAACGTTCATGTAACAGCACAAGGAGTGGATGGATGCCGAACACTTGTACACCAGCAAATGAAACATATACTCGTGGACTTGAAATTTGCAATGCAGACTTCCTGAATCAACATAAAATGGCCAGAAAGTTCCTGCTAGTAACTGAAACCGCATTAGAACATACAGTACTTGGGTCTGTGTTTGGCAATTCAAAAGTAATTTCTCTGGCGCACTTTTCACTACCGTAACAGCAGCATATGCACAGCTAGTCCAGAACGTTCATGTAACAGCACAAGGAGTGGATGGATGCCGAACACTTGTACACCAGCAAATGAAACATATACTCGTGGACTTGAAATTTGCAATGCAGACTTCCTGAATCAACATAAAATGGCCAGAAAGTTCCTGCTAGTAACTGAAACCGCATTAGAACATACAGTACTTGGGTCTGTGTTTGGCAATTCAAAAGTAATTTCTCTGGCGCACTTTTCACTACCGTAACAGCAGCATATGCACAGCTAGTCCAGAACGTTCATGTAACAGCACAAGGTGTGGATGGATGCCAAACACTTGTACACCAGCAAATGAAACATATACTCGTGGACTTGAAATTTGCAATGCAGACTTCCTGAATCAACATAAAATGGCCAGAAGTTCCTGCTAGTAACTGAAACCGCATTAGAACATACAGTACTTGGGTCTGTGTTTGGCAATTCAAAAGTAATTTCTCTGGCGCACTTTTCACTACCGTAACAGCAGCATATGCACAGCTAGTCCAGAACGTTCATGTAACAGCACAAGGAGTGGATGGATGCCGAACACTTGTCACCAGCAAATGAAACATATACTCGTGGACTTGAAATTTGCAATGCAGACTTCCTGAATCAACATAAAATGGCCAGAAAGTTCCTGCTAGTAACTGAAACCGCATTAGAACATACAGTACTTGGGTCTGTGTTTGGCAATTCAAAAGTAATTTCTCTGGCGCACTTTTCACTACCGTAACAGCAGCATATGCACAGCTAGTCCAGAACGTTCATGTAACAGCACAAGGAGTGGATGGATGCCGAACACTTGTACACCAGCAAATGAAACATATACTCGTGGACTTGAAATTTGCAATGCAGACTTCCTGAATCAACATAAAATGGCCAGAAAGTTCCTGCTAGTAACTGAAACCGCATTAGAACATACAGTACTTGGGTCTGTGTTTGGCAATTCAAAAGTAATTTCTCTGGCGCACTTTTCACTACCGTAACAGCAGCATATGCACAGCTAGTCCAGAACGTTCATGTAACAGCACAAGGAGTGGATGGATGCCGAACACTTGTACACCAGCAAATGAAACATATACTCGTGGACTTGAAATTTGCAATGCAGACTTCCTGAATCAACATAAAATGGCCAGAAAGTTCCTGCTAGTAACTGAAACCGCATTAGAACATACAGTACTTGGGTCTGTGTTTGGCAATTCAAAAGTAATTTCTCTGGCGCACTTTTCACTACCGTAACAGCAGCATATGCACAGCTAGTCCAGAACGTTCATGTAACAGCACAAGAAGTGGATGGATGCCGAACACTTGTACACCAGCAAGTGAAACATATACTCGTGGACTTGAAATTTGCAATGCAGACTTCCTGAATCAACATAAAATGGCCAGAAAGTTCCTGCTAGTAACTGAAACCGCATTAGAACATACAGTACTTGGGTCTGTGTTTGGCAATTCAAAAGTAATTTCTCTGGCGCACTTTTCACTACCGTAACAGCAGCATATGCACAGCTAGTCCAGAACGTTCATGTAACAGCACAAGGAGTGGATGGATGCCGAACACTTGTACACCAGCAAATGAAACATATACTCGTGGACTTGAAATTTGCAATGCAGACTTCCTGAATCAACATAAAATGGCCAGAAAGTTCCTGCTAGTAACTGAAACCGCATTAGAACATACACTACTTGGGTCTGTGTTTGGCAATTCAAAAGTAATTTCTCTGGCGCACTTTTCACTACCGTAACAGCAGCATATGCACAGCTAGTCCAGAACGTTCATGTAACAGCACAAGGAGTGGATGGATGCCGAACACTTGTACACCAGCAAATGAAACATATACTCGTGGACTTGAAATTTGCAATGCAGACTTCCTGAATCAACATAAAATGGCCAGAAAGTTCCTGCTAGTAACTGAAACCGCATTAGAACATACAGTACTTGGGTCTGTGTTTGGCAATTCAAAAGTAATTTCTCTGGCGCACTTTTCACTACCGTAACAGCAGCATATGCACAGCTAGTCCAGAACGTTCATGTAACAGCACAAGGAGTGGATGGATGCCGAACACTTGTACACCAGCAAATGAAACATATACTCGTGGACTTGAAATTTGCAATGCAGACTTCCTGAATCAACATAAAATGGCCAGAAAGTTCCTGCTAGTAACTGAAACCGCATTAGAACATACAGTACTTGGGTCTGTGTTTGGCAATTCAAAAGTAATTTCTCTGGCGCACTTTTCACTACCGTAACAGCAGCATATGCACAGCTAGTCCAGAACGTTCATGTAACAGCACAAGGTGTGGATGGATGCCAAACACTTGTACACCAGCAAATGAAACATATACTCGTGGACTTGAAATTTGCAATGCAGACTTCCTGAATCAACATAAAATGGCCAGAAGTTCCTGCTAGTAACTGAAACCGCATTAGAACATACAGTACTTGGGTCTGTGTTTGGCAATTCAAAAGTAATTTCTCTGGCGCACTTTTCACTACCGTAACAGCAGCATATGCACAGCTAGTCCAGAACGTTCATGTAACAGCACAAGGAGTGGATGGATGCCGAACACTTGTCACCAGCAAATGAAACATATACTCGTGGACTTGAAATTTGCAATGCAGACTTCCTGAATCAACATAAAATGGCCAGAAAGTTCCTGCTAGTAACTGAAACCGCATTAGAACATACAGTACTTGGGTCTGTGTTTGGCAATTCAAAAGTAATTTCTCTGGCGCACTTTTCACTACCGTAACAGCAGCATATGCACAGCTAGTCCAGAACGTTCATGTAACAGCACAAGGAGTGGATGGATGCCGAACACTTGTACACCAGCAAATGAAACATATACTCGTGGACTTGAAATTTGCAATGCAGACTTCCTGAATCAACATAAAATGGCCAGAAAGTTCCTGCTAGTAACTGAAACCGCATTAGAACATACAGTACTTGGGTCTGTGTTTGGCAATTCAAAAGTAATTTCTCTGGCGCACTTTTCACTACCGTAACAGCAGCATATGCACAGCTAGTCCAGAACGTTCATGTAACAGCACAAGGAGTGGATGGATGCCGAACACTTGTACACCAGCAAATGAAACATATACTCGTGGACTTGAAATTTGCAATGCAGACTTCCTGAATCAACATAAAATGGCCAGAAAGTTCCTGCTAGTAACTGAAACCGCATTAGAACATACAGTACTTGGGTCTGTGTTTGGCAATTCAAAAGTAATTTCTCTGGCGCACTTTTCACTACCGTAACAGCAGCATATGCACAGCTAGTCCAGAACGTTCATGTAACAGCACAAGAAGTGGATGGATGCCGAACACTTGTACACCAGCAAGTGAAACATATACTCGTGGACTTGAAATTTGCAATGCAGACTTCCTGAATCAACATAAAATGGCCAGAAAGTTCCTGCTAGTAACTGAAACCGCATTAGAACATACACTACTTGGGTCTGTGTTTGGCAATTCAAAAGTAATTTCTCTGGCGCACTTTTCACTACTGTAACAGCAGCATATGCACAGCTAGTCCAGAACGTTCATGTAACAGCACAAGGAGTGGATGGATGCCGAACACTTGTACACCAGCAAATGAAACATATACTCGTGGACTTGAAATTTGCAATGCAGACTTCCTGAATCAACATAAAATGGCCAGAAAGTTCCTGCTAGTAACTGAAACCGCATTAGAACATACAGTACTTGGGTCTGTGTTTGGCAATTCAAAAGTAATTTCTCTGGCGCACTTTTCACTACCGTAACAGCAGCATATGCACAGCTAGTCTAGAACGTTCATGTAACAGCACAAGGAGTGGATGGATGCCGAACACTTGTACACCAGCAAATGAAACATATACTCATGGACTTGAAATTTGCAATGCAGACTTCCTGAATCAACATAAAATGGCCAGAAAGTTCCTGCTAGTAACTGAAACCGCATTAGAACATACAGTACTTGGGTCTGTGTTTGGCAAGTCAAAAGTAATTTCTCTGGCGCACTTTTCACTACCGTAACAGCAGCATATGCACAGCTAGTCCAGAACGTTCATGTAACAGCACAAGGAGTGGATGGATGCCGAACACTTGTACACCAGCAAATGAAACATATACTCGTGGACTTGAAATTTGCAATGCAGACTTCCTGAATCAACATAAAATGGCCAGAAAGTTCCTGCTAGTAACTGAAACCGCATTAGAACATACACTACTTGGGTCTGTGTTTGGCAATTCAAAAGTAATTTCTCTGGCGCACTTTTCACTACCGTAACAGCAGCATATGCACAGCTAGTCCAGAACGTTCATGTAACAGCACAAGGAGTGGATGGATGCCGAACACTTGTACACCAGCAAATGAAACATATACTCGTGGACTTGAAATTTGCAATGCAGACTTCCTGAATCAACATAAAATGGCCAGAAAGTTCCTGCTAGTAACTGAAACCGCATTAGAACATACAGTACTTGGGTCTGTGTTTGGCAATTCAAAAGTAATTTCTCTGGCGCACTTTTCACTACCGTAACAGCAGCATATGCACAGCTAGTCCAGAACGTTCATGTAACAGCACAAGGAGTGGATGGATGCCGAACACTTGTACACCAGCAAATGAAACATATACTCGTGGACTTGAAATTTGCAATGCAGACTTCCTGAATCAACATAAAATGGCCAGAAAGTTCCTGCTAGTAACTGAAACCGCATTAGAACATACACTACTTGGGTCTGTGTTTGGCAATTCATAAGTAATTTCTCTGGCGCACTTTTCACTACCGTAACAGCAGCATATGCACAGCTAGTCCAGAACGTTCATGTAACAGCACAAGGAGTGGATGGATGCCGAACACTTGTACACCAGCAAATGAAACATATACTCGTGGACTTGAAATTTGCAATGCAGACTTCCTGAATCAACATAAAATGGCCAGAAAGTTCCTGCTAGTAACTGAAACCGCATTAGAACATACAGTACTTGGGTCTGTGTTCTGCAATTCAAAAGTAATTTCTCTGGCGCACTTTTCACTACCGTAACAGCAGCATATGCACAGCTAGTCCAGAACGTTCATGTAACAGCACAAGGAGTGGATGGATGCCGAACACTTGTACACCAGCAAATGAAACATATACTCGTGGACTTGAAATTTGCAATGCAGACTTCCTGAATCAACATAAAATGGCCAGAAAGTTCCTGCTAGTAACTGAAACCGCATTAGAACATACAGTACTTGGGTCTGTGTTTGGCAATTCAAAAGTAATTTCTCTGGCACACTTTTCACTACCGTAACAGCAGCATATGCACAGCTAGTCCAGAACGTTCATGTAACAGCACAAGGAGTGGATGGATGCCGAACACTTGTACACCAGCAAATGAAACATATACTCGTGGACTTGAAATTTGCAATGCAGACTTCCTGAATCAACATAAAATGGCCAGAAAGTTCCTGCTAGTAACTGAAACCGCATTAGAACATACAGTACTTGGGTCTGTGTTTGGCAATTCAAAAGTAATTTCTCTGGCGCACTTTTCACTACCGTAACAGCAGCATATGCACAGCTAGTCCAGAACGTTCATGTAACAGCACAAGGAGTGGATGGATGCCGAACACTTGTACACCAGCAAATGAAACATATACTCGTGGACTTGAAATTTGCAATGCAGACTTCCTGAATCAACATAAAATGGCCAGAAAGTTCCTGCTAGTAACTGAAACCGCATTAGAACATACAGTACTTGGGTCTGTGTTTGGCAATTCAAAAGTAATTTCTCTGGCGCACTTTTCACTACCGTAACAGCAGCATATGCACAGCTAGTCCAGAACGTTCATGTAACAGCACAAGGAGTGGATGGATGCCGAACACTTGTACACCAGCAAATGAAACATATACTCGTGGACTTGAAATTTGCAATGCAGACTTCCTGAATCAACATAAAATGGCCAGAAAGTTCCTGCTAGTAACTGAAACCGCATTAGAACATACAGTACTTGGGTCTGTGTTTGGCAATTCAAATGTAATTTCTCTGGCGCACTTTTCACTACCGTAACAGCAGCATATGCACAGCTAGTCCAGAACGTTCATGTAACAGCACAAGGAGTGGATGGATGCCGAACACTTGTACACCAGCAAATGAAACATATACTCGTGGACTTGAAATTTGCAATGCAGACTTCCTGAATCAACATAAAATGGCCAGAAAGTTCCTGCTAGTAACTGAAACCGCATTAGAACATACAGTACTTGGGTCTGTGTTTGGCAATTCAAATGTAATTTCTCTGGCGCACTTTTCACTACCGTAACAGCAGCATATGCACAGCTAGTCCAGAACGTTCATGTAACAGCACAAGGAGTGGATGGATGCCGAACACTTGTACACCAGCAAATGAAACATATACTCGTGGACTTGAAATTTGCAATGCAGACTTCCTGAATCAACATAAAATGGCCAGAAAGTTCCTGCTAGTAACTGAAACCGCATTAGAACATACAGTACTTGGGTCTGTGTTTGGCAATTCAAAAGTAATTTCTCTGGCGCACTTTTCACTACCGTAACAGCAGCATATGCACAGCTAGTCCAGAACGTTCATGTAACAGCACAAGGAGTGGATGGATGCCGAACACTTGTACACCAGCAAATGAAACATATACTCGTGGACTTGAAATTTGCAATGCAGACTTCCTGAATCAACATAAAATGGCCAGAAAGTTCCTGCTAGTAACTGAAACCGCATTAGAACATACACTACTTGGGTCTGTGTTTGGCAATTCAAAAGTAATTTCTCTGGCGCACTTTTCACTACCGTAACAGCAGCATATGCACAGCTAGTCCAGAACGTTCATGTAACAGCACAAGGAGTGGATGGATGCCGAACACTTGTACACCAGCAAATGAAACATATACTCGTGGACTTGAAATTTGCAATGCAGACTTCCTGAATCAACATAAAATGGCCAGAAAGTTCCTGCTAGTAACTGAAACCGCATTAGAACATACAGTACTTGGGTCTGTGTTTGGCAATTCAAAAGTAATTTCTCTGGCCCACTTTTCACTACCGTAACAGCAGCATATGCACAGCTAGTCCAGAACGTTCATGTAACAGCACAAGGAGTGGATGGATGCCGAACACTTGTACACCAGCAAATGAAACATATACTCGTGGACTTGAAATTTGCAATGCAGACTTCCTGAATCAACATAAAATGGCCAGAAAGTTCCTGCTAGTAACTGAAACCGCATTAGAACATACAGTACTTGGGTCTGTGTTTGGCAATTCAAAAGTAATTTCTCTGGCGCACTTTTCACTACCGTAACAGCAGCATATGCACAGCTAGTCCAGAACGTTCATGTAACAGCACAAGGAGTGGATGGATGCCGAACACTTGTACACCAGCAAATGAAACATATACTCGTGGACTTGAAATTTGCAATGCAGACTTCCTGAATCAACATAAAATGGCCAGAAAGTTCCTGCTAGTAACTGAAACCGCATTAGAACATACACTACTTGGGTCTGTGTTTGGCAATTCAAAAGTAATTTCTCTGGCGCACTTTTCACTACCGTAACAGCAGCATATGCACAGCTAGTCCAGAACGTTCATGTAACAGCACAAGGAGTGGATGGATGCCGAACACTTGTACACCAGCAAATGAAACATATACTCGTGGACTTGAAATTTGCAATGCAGACTTCCTGAATCAACATAAAATGGCCAGAAAGTTCCTGCTAGTAACTGATACCGCATTAGAACATACAGTACTTGGGTCTGTGTTTGGCAATTCAAAAGTAATTTCTCTGGCGCACTTTTCACTACCGTAACAGCAGCATATGCACAGCTAGTCCAGAACGTTCATGTAACAGCACAAGGAGTGGATGGATGCCGAACACTTGTACACCAGCAAATGAAACATATACTCGTGGACTTGAAATTTGCAATGCAGACTTCCTGAATCAACATAAAATGGCCAGAAAGTTCCTGCTAGTAACTGAAACCGCATTAGAACATACACTACTTGGGTCTGTGTTTGGCAATTCAAAAGTAATTTCTCTGGCGCACTTTTCACTACCGTAACAGCAGCATATGCACAGCTAGTCCAGAACGTTCATGTAACAGCACAAGGAGTGGATGGATGCCGAACACTTGTACACCAGCAAATGAAACATATACTCGTGGACTTGAAATTTGCAATGCAGACTTCCTGAATCAACATAAAATGGCCAGAAAGTTCCTGCTAGTAACTGAAACCGCATTAGAACATACAGTACTTGGGTCTGTGTTTGGCAATTCAAAAGTAATTTCTCTGGCGCACTTTTCACTACCGTAACAGCAGCATATGCACAGCTAGTCCAGAACGTTCATGTAACAGCACAAGGAGTGGATGGATGCCGAACACTTGTACACCAGCAAATGAAACATATACTCGTGGACTTGAAATTTGCAATGAAGACTTCCTGAATCAACATAAAATGGCCAGAAAGTTCCTGCTAGTAACTGAAACCGCATTAGAACATACAGTACTTGGGTCTGTGTTTGGCAATTCAAAAGTAATTTCTCTGGCGCACTTTTCACTACCGTAACAGCAGCATATGCACAGCTAGTCCAGAACGTTCATGTAACAGCACAAGGAGTGGATGGATGCCGAACACTTGTACACCAGCAAATGAAACATATACTCGTGGACTTGAAATTTGCAATGCAGACTTCCTGAATCAACATAAAATGGCCAGAAAGTTCCTGCTAGTAACTGAAACCGCATTAGAACATACACTACTTGGGTCTGTGTTTGGCAATTCAAAAGTAATTTCTCTGGCGCACTTTTCACTACCGTAACAGCAGCATATGCACAGCTAGTCCAGAACGTTCATGTAACAGCACAAGGAGTGGATGGATGCCGAACACTTGTACACCAGCAAATGAAACATATACTCGTGGACTTGAAATTTGCAATGCAGACTTCCTGAATCAACATAAAATGGCCAGAAAGTTCCTGCTAGTAACTGAAACCGCATTAGAACATACAGTACTTGGGTCTGTGTTTGGCAATTCAAAAGTAATTTCTCTGGCGCACTTTTCACTACCGTAACAGCAGCATATGCACAGCTAGTCCAGAGCGTTCATGTAACAGCACAAGGAGTGGATGGATGCCGAACACTTGTACACCAGCAAATGAAACATATACTCGTGGACTTGAAATTTGCAATGCAGACTTCCTGAATCAACATAAAATGGCCAGAAAGTTCCTGCTAGTAACTGAAACCGCATTAGAACATACAGTACTTGGGTCTGTGTTTGGCAATTCAAAAGTAATTTCTCTGGCGCACTTTTCACTACCGTAACAGCAGCATATGCACAGCTAGTCCAGAACGTTCATGTAACAGCACAAGGAGTGGATGGATGCCGAACACTTGTACACCAGCAAATGAAACATATACTCGTGGACTTGAAATTTGCAATGCAGACTTCCTGAATCAACATAAAATGGCCAGAAAGTTCCTGCTAGTAACTGAAACCGCATTAGAACATACACTACTTGGGTCTGTGTTTGGCAATTCAAAAGTAATTTCTCTGGCGCACTTTTCACTACCGTAACAGCAGCATATGCACAGCTAGTCCAGAACGTTCATGTAACAGCACAAGGAGTGGATGGATGCCGAACACTTGTACACCAGCAAATGAAACATATACTCGTGGACTTGAAATTTGCAATGCAGACTTCCTGAATCAACATAAAATGGCCAGAAAGTTCCTGCTAGTAACTGAAACCGCATTAGAACATACAGTACTTGGGTCTGTGTTTGGCAATTCAAAAGTAATTTCTCTGGCGCACTTTTCACTACCGTAACAGCAGCATATGCACAGCTAGTCCAGAACGTTCATGTAACAGCACAAGGAGTGGATGGATGCCGAACACTTGTACACCAGCAAATGAAACATATACTCGTGGACTTGAAATTTGCAATGAAGACTTCCTGAATCAACATAAAATGGCCAGAAAGTTCCTGCTAGTAACTGAAACCGCATTAGAACATACAGTACTTGGGTCTGTGTTTGGCAATTCAAAAGTAATTTCTCTGGCGCACTTTTCACTACCGTAAAAGCAGCATATGCACAGCTAGTCCAGAACGTTCATGTAACAGCACAAGGAGTGGATGGATGCCGAACACTTGTACACCAGCAAATGAAACATATACTCGTGGACTTGAAATTTGCAATGCAGACTTCCTGAATCAACATAAAATGGCCAGAAAGTTCCTGCTAGTAACTGAAACCGCATTAGAACATACACTACTTGGGTCTGTGTTTGGCAATTCAAAAGTAATTTCTCTGGCGCACTTTTCACTACCGTAACAGCAGCATATGCACAGCTAGTCCAGAACGTTCATGTAACAGCACAAGGAGTGGATGGATGCCGAACACTTGTACACCAGCAAATGAAACATATACTCGTGGACTTGAAATTTGCAATGCAGACTTCCTGAATCAACATAAAATGGCCAGAAAGTTCCTGCTAGTAACTGAAACCGCATTAGAACATACAGTACTTGGGTCTGTGTTTGGCAATTCAAAAGTAATTTCTCTGGCGCACTTTTCACTACCGTAACAGCAGCATATGCACAGCTAGTCCAGAGCGTTCATGTAACAGCACAAGGAGTGGATGGATGCCGAACACTTGTACACCAGCAAATGAAACATATACTCGTGGACTTGAAATTTGCAATGCAGACTTCCTGAATCAACATAAAATGGCCAGAAAGTTCCTGCTAGTAACTGAAACCGCATTAGAACATACAGTACTTGGGTCTGTGTTTGGCAATTCAAAAGTAATTTCTCTGGCGCACTTTTCACTACCGTAACAGCAGCATATGCACAGCTAGTCCAGAACGTTCATGTAACAGCACAAGGAGTGGATGGATGCCGAACACTTGTACACCAGCAAATGAAACATATACTCGTGGACTTGAAATTTGCAATGCAGACTTCCTGAATCAACATAAAATGGCCAGAAAGTTCCTGCTAGTAACTGAAACCGCATTAGAACATACAGTACTTGGGTCTGTGTTTGGCAATTCAAAAGTAATTTCTCTGGCGCACTTTTCACTACCGTAACAGCAGCATATGCACAGCTAGTCCAGAACGTTCATGTAACAGCACAAGGAGTGGATGGATGCCGAACACTTGTACACCAGCAAATGAAACATATACTCGTGGACTTGAAATTTGCAATGAAGACTTCCTGAATCAACATAAAATGGCCAGAAAGTTCCTGCTAGTAACTGAAACCGCATTAGAACATACAGTACTTGGGTCTGTGTTTGGCAATTCAAAAGTAATTTCTCTGGCGCACTTTTCACTACCGTAACAGCAGCATATGCACAGCTAGTCCAGAACGTTCATGTAACAGCACAAGGAGTGGATGGATGCCGAACACTTGTACACCAGCAAATGAAACATATACTCGTGGACTTGAAATTTGCAATGCAGACTTCCTGAATCAACTTAAAATGGCCAGAAAGTTCCTGCTAGTAACTGTAACCGCATTAGAACATACACTACTTGGGTCTGTGTTTGGCAATTCAAAAGTAATTTCTCTGGCGCACTTTTCACTACCGTAACAGCAGCATATGCACAGCTAGTCCAGAACGTTCATGTAACAGCACAAGGAGTGGATGGATGCCGAACACTTGTACACCAGCAAATGAAACATATACTCGTGGACTTGAAATTTGCAATGCAGACTTCCTGAATCAACATAAAATGGCCAGAAAGTTCCTGCTAGTAACTGAAACCGCATTAGAACATACAGTACTTGGGTCTGTGTTTGGCAATTCAAAAGTAATTTCTCTGGCGCACTTTTCACTACCGTAACAGCAGCATATGCACAGCTAGTCCAGAGCGTTCATGTAACAGCACAAGGAGTGGATGGATGCCGAACACTTGTACACCAGCAAATGAAACATATACTCGTGGACTTGAAATTTGCAATGCAGACTTCCTGAATCAACATAAAATGGCCAGAAAGTTCCTGCTAGTAACTGAAACCGCATTAGAACATACAGTACTTGGGTCTGTGTTTGGCAATTCAAAAGTAATTTCTCTGGCGCACTTTTCACTACCGTAACAGCAGCATATGCACAGCTAGTCCAGAACGTTCATGTAACAGCACAAGGAGTGGATGGATGCCGAACACTTGTACACCAGCAAATGAAACATATACTCGTGGACTTGAAATTTGCAATGCAGACTTCCTGAATCAACATAAAATGGCCAGAAAGTTCCTGCTAGTAACTGAAACCGCATTAGAACATACACTACTTGGGTCTGTGTTTGGCAATTCAAAAGTAATTTCTCTGGCACACTTTTCACTACCGTAACAGCAGCATATGCACAGCTAGTCCAGAACGTTCATGTAACAGCACAAGGAGTGGATGGATGCCGAACACTTGTACACCAGCAAATGAAACATATACTCGTGGACTTGAAATTTGCAATGCAGACTTCCTGAATCAACATAAAATGGCCAGAAAGTTCCTGCTAGTAACTGAAACCGCATTAGAACATACAGTACTTGGGTCTGTGTTCTGCAATTCAAAAGTAATTTCTCTGGCTCACTTTTCACTACCGTAACAGCAGCATATGCACAGCTAGTCCAGAACGTTCATGTAACAGCACAAGGAGTGGATGGATGCTGAACACTTGTACACCAGCAAATGAAACATATACTCGTGGACTTGAAATTTGCAATGCAGACTTCCTGAATCAACATAAAATGGCCAGAAAGTTCCTGCTAGTAACTGAAACCGCATTAGAACATACACTACTTGGGTCTGTGTTTGGCAATTCAAAAGTAATTTCTCTGGCGCACTTTTCACTACCGTAACAGCAGCATATGCACAGCTAGTCCAGAACGTTCATGTAAAAGCACAAGGAGTGGATGGATGCCGAACACTTGTACACCAGCAAATGAAAGATATACTCGTGGACTTGAAATTTGCAATGCAGACTTCCTGAATCAACATAAAATGGCCAGAAAGTTCCTACTAGTAACTGAAACCGCATTAGAACATACAGTACTTGGGTCTGTGTTTGGCAATTCAAAAGTAATTTCTCTGGCGCACTTTTCACTACCGTAACAGCAGCATATGCACAGCTAGTCCAGAACGTTCATGTAACAGCACAAGGAGTGGATGGATGCCGAACACTTGTACACCAGCAAATGAAACATATACTCGTGGACTTGAAATTTGCAATGCAGACTTCCTGAATCAACATAAAATGGTCAGAAAGTTCCTGCTAGTAACTGAAACCGCATTAGAACATACAGTACTTGGGTCTGTGTTTGGCAATTCAAAAGTAATTTCTCTGGCCCACTTTTCACTACCGTAACAGCAGCATATGCACAGCTAGTCCAGAACGTTCATGTAACAGCACAAGGAGTGGATGGATGCCGAACACTTGTACACCAGCAAATGAAACATATACTCGTGGACTTGAAATTTGCAATGCAGACTTCCTGAATCAACATAAAATGGCCAGAAAGTTCCTGCTAGTAACTGAAACCGCATTAGAACATACACTACTTGGGTCTGTGTTTTGCAATTCAAAAGTAATTTCTCTGGCGCACTTTTCACTACCGTAACAGCAGCATATGCACAGCTAGTCCAGAACGTTCATGTAACAGCACAAGGAGTGGATGGATGCCGAACACTTGTACACCAGCAAATGAAAGATATACTCGTGGACTTGAAATTTGCAATGCAGACTTCCTGAATCAACATAAAATGGCCAGAAAATTCCTGCTAGTAACTGAAACCGCATTAGAACATACAGTACTTGGGTCTGTGTTTGGCAATTCAAAAGTAATTTCTCTGGCGCACTTTTCACTACCGTAACAGCAGCATATGCACAGCTAGTCCAGAACGTTCATGTAACAGCACAAGGAGTGGATGGATGCCGAACACTTGTACACCAGCAAATGAAACATATACTCG
Source organism: Locusta migratoria (assembly GCA_026315105.1). Classification (NCBI taxonomy): domain Eukaryota; kingdom Metazoa; phylum Arthropoda; class Insecta; order Orthoptera; family Acrididae; genus Locusta; species Locusta migratoria. The sequence continues at coordinate 964,962,286 of CM048744.1, forward strand.
TGGACTTGAAATTTGCAATGCAGACTTCCTGAATCAACATAAAATGGCCAGAAAGTTCCTGCTAGTAACTGAAACCGCATTAGAACATACACTACTTGGGTCTGTGTTTGGCAATTCAAAAGTAATTTCTCTGGCGCACTTTTCACTACCGTAACAGCAGCATATGCACAGCTAGTCCAGAACGTTCATGTAACAGCACAAGGAGTGGATGGATGCCGAACACTTGTACACCAGCAAATGAAACATATACTCGTGGACTTGAAATTTGCTATGCAGACTTCCTGAATCAACATAAAATGGCCAGAAAGTTCCTGCTAGTAACTGAAACCGCATTAGAACATACAGTACTTGGGTCTGTGTTTGGCAATTCAAAAGTAATTTCTCTGGCGCACTTTTCACTACCGTAACAGCAGCATATGCACAGCTAGTCCAGAACGTTCATGTAACAGCACAAGGAGTGGATGGATGCCGAACACTTGTACACCAGCAAATGAAACATATACTGGTGGACTTGAAATTTGCAATGCAGACTTCCTGAATCAACATAAAATGGCCAGAAAGTTCCTGCTAGTAACTGAAACCGCATTAGAACATACAGTACTTGGGTCTGTGTTTGGCAATTCAAAAGTAATTTCTCTGGCGCACTTTTCACTACCGTAACAGCAGCATATGCACAGCTAGTCCAGAACGTTCATGTAACAGCACAAGGGGTGGATGGATGCCGAACACTTGTACACCAGCAAATGAAACATATACTCGTGGACTTGAAATTTGCAATGCAGACTTCCTGAATCAACATAAAATGGCCAGAAAGTTCCTGCTAGTAACTGAAACCGCATTAGAACATACAGTACTTGGGTCTGTGTTTGGCAATTCAAAAGTAATTTCTCTGGCGCACTTTTCACTACCGTAACAGGAGCATATGCACAGCTAGTCCAGAACGTTCATGTAACAGCACAAGGAGTGGATGGATGCCGAACACTTGTACACCAGCAAATGTAACATATACTCGTGGACTTGAAATTTGCAATGCAGACTTCCTGAATCAACATAAAATGGCCAGAAAGTTCCTGCTAGTAACTGAAACCGCATTAGAACATACAGTACTTGTGTCTGTGTTTGGCAATTCAAAAGTAATTTCTCTGGCGCACTTTTCACTACCGTAACAGCAGCATATGCACAGCTAGTCCAGAACGTTCATGTAACAGCACAAGGAGTGGATGGATGCCGAACACTTGTACACCAGCAAATGAAACATATACTCGTGGACTTGAAATTTGCAATGCAGACTTCCTGAATCAACATAAAATGGCCAGAAAGTTCCTGCTAGTAACTGAAACCGCATTAGAACATACACTACTTGGGTCTGTGTTTGGCAATTCAAAAGTAATTTCTCTGGCGCACTTTTCACTACCGTAACAGCAGCATATGCACAGCTAGTCCAGAACGTTCATGTAACAGCACAAGGAGTGGATGGATGCCGAACACTTGTACACCAGCAAATGAAACATATACTCGTGGACTTGAAATTTGCAATGCAGACTTCCTGAATCAACATAAAATGGCCAGAAAGTTCCTGCTAGTAACTGAAACCGTATTAGAACATACAGTACTTGGGTCTGTGATTGGCAATTCAAAAGTAATTTCTCTGGCGCACTTTTCACTACCGTAACAGCAGCATATGCACAGCTAGTCCAGAACGTTCATGTAACAGCACAAGGAGTGGATGGATGCCGAACACTTGTACACCAGCAAATGAAACATATACTCGTGGACTTGAAATTTGCAATGCAGACTTCCTGAATCAACATAAAATGGCCAGAAAGTTCCTGCTAGTAACTGAAACCGCATTAGAACATACAGTACTTGTGTCTGTGTTTGGCAATTCAAAAGTAATTTCTCTGGCGCACTTTTCACTACCGTAACAGCAGCATATGCACAGCTAGTCCAGAACGTTCATGTAACAGCACAAGGAGTGGATGGATGCCGAACACTTGTACACCAGCAAATGAAACATATACTCGTGGACTTGAAATTTGCAATGCAGACTTCCTGAATCAACATAAAATGGCCAGAAAGTTCCTGCTAGTAACTGAAACCGCATTAGAACATACAGTACTTGGGTCTGTGTTTGGCAATTCAAAAGTAATTTCTCTGGCGCACTTTTCACTACCGTAACAGCAGCATATGCACAGCTAGTCCAGAACGTTCATGTAACAGCACAAGGAGTGGATGGATGCCGAACACTTGTACACCAGCAAATGAAACATATACTCGTGGACTTGAAATTTGCAATGCAGACTTCCTGAATCAACATAAAATGGCCAGAAAGTTCCTGCTAGTAACTGAAACCGCATTAGAACATACACTACTTGGGTCTGTGTTTGGCAATTCAAATGTAATTTCTCTGGCGCACTTTTCACTACCGTAACAGCAGCATATGCACAGCTAGTCCAGAACGTTCATGTAACAGCACAAGGAGTGGATGGATGCCGAACACTTGTACACCAGCAAATGAAACATATACTCGTGGACTTGAAATTTGCAATGCAGACTTCCTGAATCAACATAAAATGGCCAGAAAGTTCCTGCTAGTAACTGAAACCGCATTAGAACATACAGTACTTGGGTCTGTGTTTGGCAATTCAAAAGTAATTTCTCTGGCGCACTTTTCACTACCGTAACAGCAGCATATGCACAGCTAGTCCAGAACGTTCATGTAACAGCACAAGGAGTGGATGGATGCCGAACACTTGTACACCAGCAAATGAAACATATACTCGTGGACTTGAAATTTGCAATGCAGACTTCCTGAATCAACATAAAATGGCCAGAAAGTTCCTGCTAGTAACTGAAACCGCATTAGAACATACAGTACTTGGGTCTGTGTTTGGCAATTAAAAAGTAATTTCTCTGGCGCACGTTTTACTACCGTAACAGCAGCATATGCACAGCTAGTCCAGAACGTTCATGTAACAGCACAAGGAGTGGATGGATGCCGAACACTTGTACACCAGCAAATGAAACATATACTCGTGGACTTGAAATTTGCAATGCAGACTTCCTGAAACAACATAAAATGGCCAGAAAGTTCCTGCTAGTAACTGAAACCGCATTAGAACATACACTACTTGGGTCTGTGTTTGGCAATTCAAAAGTAATTTCTCTGGCGCACTTTTCACTACCGTAACAGCAGCATATGCACAGCTAGTCCAGAACGTTCATGTAACAGCACAAGGAGTGGATGGATGCCGAACACTTGTACACCAGCAAATGAAACATATACTCGTGGACTTGAAATTTGCAATGCAGACTTCCTGAATCAACATAAAATGGCCAGAAAGTTCCTGCTAGTAACTGAAACCGCATTAGAACATACACTACTTGGGTCTGTGTTTGGCAATTCAAAAGTAATTTCTCTGGCGCACTTTTCACTACCGTAACAGCAGCATATGCACAGCTAGTCCAGAACGTTCATGTAACAGCACAAGGAGTGGATGGATGCCGAACACTTGTACACCAGCAAATGAAACATATACTCGTGGACTTGAAATTTGCAATGCAGACTTCCTGAATTAACATAAAATGGCCAGAAAGTTCCTGCTAGTAACTGAAACCGCATTAGAACATACAGTACTTGGGTCTGTGTTTGGCAATTCAAAAGTAATTTCTCTGACGCACTTTTCACTACCGTAACAGCAGCATATGCACAGCTAGTCCAGAACGTTCATGTAACAGCACAAGGAGTGGATGGATGCCGAACACTTGTACACCAGCAAATGAAACATATACTCGTGGACTTGAAATTTGCAATGCAGACTTCCTGAATCAACATAAAATGGCCAGAAAGTTCCTGCTAGTAACTGAAACCGCATTAGAACATACAGTACTTGGGTCTGTGTTTGGCAATTCAAAAGTAATTTCTCTGGCGCACTTTTCACTACCGTAACAGCAGCATATGCACAGCTAGTCCAGAACGTTCATGTAACAGCACAAGGAGTGGATGGATGCCGAACACTTGTACACCAGCAAATGAAACATATACTCGTGGACTTGAAATTTGCAATGCAGACTTCCTGAATCAACATAAAATGGCCAGAAAGTTCCTGCTAGTAACTGAAACCGCATTAGAACATACACTACTTGGGTCTGTGTTTGGCAATTCAAATGTAATTTCTCTGGCGCACTTTTCACTACCGTAACAGCAGCATATGCACAGCTAGTCCAGAACGTTCATGTAACAGCACAAGGAGTGGATGGATGCCGAACACTTGTACACCAGCAAATGAAACATATACTCGTGGACTTGAAATTTGCAATGCAGACTTCCTGAATCAACATAAAATGGCCAGAAAGTTCCTGCTAGTAACTGAAACCGCATTAGAACATACAGTACTTGGGTCTGTGTTTGGCAATTCAAATGTAATTTCTCTGGCGCACTTTTCACTACCGTAACAGCAGCATATGCACAGCTAGTCCAGAACGTTCATGTAACAGCACAAGGAGTGGATGGATGCCGAACACTTGTACACCAGCAAATGAAACATATACTCGTGGACTTGAAATATGCAATGCAGACTTCCTGAATCAACATAAAATGGCCAGAAAGTTCCTGCTAGTAACTGAATCCGCATTAGAACATACAGTACTTGGGTCTGTGTTTGGCAATTCAAATGTAATTTCTCTGGCGCACTTTTCACTACCATAACAGCAGCATATGCACAGCTAGTCCAGAACATTCATGTAACAGCACAAGGAGTGGATGGATGCCGAACACTTGTACACCAGCAAATGAAACATATACTCGTGGACTTGAAATTTGCAATGCAGACTTCCTGAATCAACATAAAATGGCCAGAAAGTTCCTGCTAGTAACTGAAACCGCATTAGAACATACAGTACTTGGGTCTGTGTTTGGCAATTCAAAAGTAATTTCTCTGGTGCACTTTTCACTACCGTAACAGCAGCATATGCACAGCTAGTCCAGAACGTTCATGTAACAGCACAAGGAGTGGATGGATGCCGAACACTTGTACACCAGCAAATGTAACATATACTCGTGGACTTGAAATTTGCAATGCAGACTTCCTGAATCAACATAAAATGGCCAGAAAGTTCCTGCTAGTAACTGAAACCGCATTAGAACATACAGTACTTGTGTCTGTGTTTGGCAATTCAAAAGTAATTTCTCTGGCGCACTTTTCACTACCGTAACAGCAGCATATGCACAGCTAGTCCAGAACGTTCATGTAACAGCACAAGGAGTGGATGGATGCCGAACACTTGTACACCAGCAAATGAAACATATACTCGTGGACTTGAAATTTGCAATGCAGACTTCCTGAATCAACATAAAATGGCCAGAAAGTTCCTGCTAGTAACTGAAACCGCATTAGAACATACACTACTTGGGTCTGTGTTTGGCAATTCAAAAGTAATTTCTCTGGCGCACTTTTCACTACCGTAACAGCAGCATATGCACAGCTAGTCCAGAACGTTCATGTAACAGCACAAGGAGTGGATGGATGCCGAACACTTGTACACCAGCAAATGAAACATATACTCGTGGACTTGAAATTTGCAATGCAGACTTCCTGAATCAACATAAAATGGCCAGAAAGTTCCTGCTAGTAACTGAAACCGTATTAGAACATACAGTACTTGGGTCTGTGTTTGGCAATTCAAAAGTAATTTCTCTGGCGCACTTTTCACTACCGTAACAGCAGCATATGCACAGCTAGTCCAGAACGTTCATGTAACAGCACAAGGAGTGGATGGATGCCGAACACTTGTACACCAGCAAATGAAACATATACTCGTGGACTTGAAATTTGCAATGCAGACTTCCTGAATCAACATAAAATGGCCAGAAAGTTCCTGCTAGTAACTGAAACCGCATTAGAACATACAGTACTTGTGTCTGTGTTTGGCAATTCAAAAGTAATTTCTCTGGCGCACTTTTCACTACCGTAACAGCAGCATATGCACAGCTAGTCCAGAACGTTCATGTAACAGCACAAGGAGTGGATGGATGCCGAACACTTGTACACCAGCAAATGAAACATATACTCGTGGACTTGAAATTTGCAATGCAGACTTCCTGAATCAACATAAAATGGCCAGAAAGTTCCTGCTAGTAACTGAAACCGCATTAGAACATACACTACTTGGGTCTGCGTTTGGCAATTCAAATGTAATTTTTCTGGCGCACTTTTCACTACCGTAACAGCAGCATATGCACAGCTAGTCCAGAACGTTCATGTAACAGCACAAGGAGTGGATGGATGCCGAACACTTGTACACCAGCAAATGAAACATATACTCGTGGACTTGAAATTTGCAATGCAGACTTCCTGAATCAACATAAAATGGCCAGAAAGTTCCTGCTAGTAACTGAAACCGCATTAGAACATACAGTACTTGGGTCTGTGTTTGGCAATTCAAAAGTAATTTCTCTGGCGCACTTTTCACTACCGTAACAGCAGCATATGCACAGCTAGTCCAGAACGTTCATGTAACAGCACAAGGAGTGGATGGATGCCGAACACTTGTACACCAGCAAATGAAACATATACTCGTGGACTTGAAATTTGCAATGCAGACTTCCTGAATCAACATAAAATGGCCAGAAAGTTCCTGCTAGTAACTGAAACCGCATTAGAACATACACTACTTGGGTCTGTGTTTGGCAATTCAAATGTAATTTCTCTGGCGCACTTTTCACTACCGTAACAGCAGCATATGCACAGCTAGTCCAGAACGTTCATGTAACAGCACAAGGAGTGGATGGATGCCGAACACTTGTACACCAGCAAATGAAACATATACTCGTGGACTTGAAATTTGCAATGCAGACTTCCTGAATCAACATAAAATGGCCAGAAAGTTCCTGCTAGTAACTGAAACCGCATTAGAACATACAGTACTTGGGTCTGTGTTTGGCAATTCAAATGTAATTTCTCTGGCGTACTTTTCACTACCGTAACAGCAGCATATGCACAGCTAGTCCAGAACGTTCATGTAACAGCACAAGGAGTGGATGGATGCCGAACACTTGTACACCAGCAAATGAAACATATATTCGTGGACTTGAAATTTGCAATGCAGACTTCCTGAATCAACATAAAATGGCCAGAAAGTTCCTGCTAGTAACTGAAACCGCATTAGAACATACACTACTTGGGTCTGTGTTTGGCAATTCAAAAGTAATTTCTCTGGCGCACTTTTCACTACCGTAACAGCAGCATATGCACAGCTAGTCCAGAACGTTCATGTAACAGCACAAGGAGTGGATGGATGCCGAACACTTGTACACCAGCAAATGAAACATATACTCGTGGACTTGAAATTTGCAATGCAGACTTCCTGAATCAACATAAAATGGCCAGAAAGTTCCTGCTAGTAACTGAAACCGCATTAGAACATACACTACTTGGGTCTGTGTTTGGCAATTCAAATGTAATTTCTCTGGCGCACTTTTCACTACCGTAACAGCAGCATATGCACAGCTAGTCCAGAACGTTCATGTAACAGCACAAGGAGTGGATGGATGCCGAACACTTGTACACCAGCAAATGAAACATATACTCGTGGACTTGAAATTTGCAATGCAGACTTCCTGAATCAACATAAAATGCCAGAAAGTTCCTGCTAGTAACTGAAACCGCATTAGAACATACAGTACTTGGGTCTGTGTTTGGCAATTCAAAAGTAATTTCTCTGGCGCACTTTTCACTACCGTAACAGCAGCATATGCACAGCTAGTCCAGAACGTTCATGTAACAGCACAAGGAGTGGATGGATGCCGAACACTTGTACACCAGCAAATGAAACATATACTCGTGGACTTGAAATTTGCAATGCAGACTTCCTGAATCAACATAAAATGGCCAGAAAGTTCCTGCTAGTAACTGAAACCGCATTAGAACATACAGTACTTGGGTCTGTGTTTGGCAATTAAAAAGTAATTTCTCTGGCGCACGTTTTACTACCGTAACAGCAGCATATGCACAGCTAGTCCAGAACGTTCATGTAACAGCACAAGGAGTGGATGGATGCCGAACACTTGTACACCAGCAAATGAAACATATACTCGTGGACTTGAAATTTGCAATGCAGACTTCCTGAATCAACATAAAATGGCCAGAAAGTTCCTGCTAGTAACTGAAACCGCATTAGAACATACAGTACTTGGGTCTGTGTTTGGCAATTCAAAAGTAATTTCTCTGGCGCACTTTTCACTACCGTAACAGCAGCATATGCACAGCTAGTCCAGAACGTTCATGTAACAGCACAAGGAGTGGATGGATGCCGAACACTTGTACACCAGCAAATGAAACATATACTCGTGGACTTGAAATTTGCAATGCAGACTTCCTGAATCAACATAAAATGGCCAGAAAGTTCCTGCTAGTAACTGAAACCGCATTAGAACATACACTACTTGGGTCTGTGTTTGGCAATTCAAAAGTAATTTCTCTGGCGCACTTTTCACTACCGTAACAGCAGCATATGCACAGCTAGTCCAGAACGTTCATGTAACAGCACAAGGAGTGGATGGATGCCGAACACTTGTACACCAGCAAATGAAACATATACTCGTGGACTTGAAATTTGCAATGCAGACTTCCTGAATCAACATAAAATGGCCAGAAAGTTCCTGCTAGTAACTGAAACCGCATTAGAACATACAGTACTTGGGTCTGTGTTTGGCAATTCAAAAGTAATTTCTCTGACGCACTTTTCACTACCGTAACAGCAGCATATGCACAGCTAGTCCAGAACGTTCATGTAACAGCACAAGGAGTGGATGGATGCCGAACACTTGTACACCAGCAAATGAAACATATACTCGTGGACTTGAAATTTGCAATGCAGACTTCCTGAATCAACATAAAATGGCCAGAAAGTTCCTGCTAGTAACTGAAACCGCATTAGAACATACAGTACTTGGGTCTGTGTTTGGCAATTCAAAAGTAATTTCTCTGGCGCACTTTTCACTACCGTAACAGCAGCATATGCACAGCTAGTCCAGAACGTTCATGTAACAGCACAAGGAGTGGATGGATGCCGAACACTTGTACACCAGCAAATGAAACATATACTCGTGGACTTGAAATTTGCAATGCAGACTTCCTGAATCAACATAAAATGGCCAGAAAGTTCCTGCTAGTAACTGAAACCGCATTAGAACATACACTACTTGGGTCTGTGTTTGGCAATTCAAATGTAATTTCTCTGGCGCACTTTTCACTACCGTAACAGCAGCATATGCACAGCTAGTCCAGAACGTTCATGTAACAGCACAAGGAGTGGATGGATGCCGAACACTTGTACACCAGCAAATGAAACATATACTCGTGGACTTGAAATTTGCAATGCAGACTTCCTGAATCAACATAAAATGGCCAGAAAGTTCCTGCTAGTAACTGAAACCGCATTAGAACATACAGTACTTGGGTCTGTGTTTGGCAATTCAAATGTAATTTCTCTGGCGCACTTTTCACTACCGTAACAGCAGCATATGCACAGCTAGTCCAGAACGTTCATGTAACAGCACAAGGAGTGGATGGATGCCGAACACTTGTACACCAGCAAATGAAACATATACTCGTGGACTTGAAATATGCAATGCAGACTTCCTGAATCAACATAAAATGGCCAGAAAGTTCCTGCTAGTAACTGAAACCGCATTAGAACATACAGTACTTGGGTCTGTGTTTGGCAATTCAAATGTAATTTCTCCGGCGCACTTTTCACTACCATAACAGCAGCATATGCACAGCTAGTCCAGAACATTCATGTAACAGCACAAGGAGTGGATGGATGCCGAACACTTGTACACCAGCAAATGAAACATATACTCGTGGACTTGAAATTTGCAATGCAGACTTCCTGAATCAACATAAAATGGCCAGAAAGTTCCTGCTAGTAACTGAAACCGCATTAGAACATACAGTACTTGGGTCTGTGTTTGGCAATTCAAAAGTAATTTCTCTGGTGCACTTTTCACTACCGTAACAGCAGCATATGCACAGCTAGTCCAGAACGTTCATGTAACAGCACAAGGAGTGGATGGATGCCGAACACTTGTACACCAGCAAATGAACATACACTCGTGGACTTGAAATTTGCAATGCAGACTTCCTGAATCAACATAAAATGCCCAGAAAGTTCCTGGTAGTAACTGAAACCGCATTAGAACATACACTACTTGGGTCTGTGTTTGGCAATTCAAAAGTAATTTCTCTGGCGCACTTTTCACTACCGTAACAGCAGCATATGCACAGCTAGTCCAGAACGTTCATGTAACAGCACAAGGAGTGGATGGATGCCGAACACTTGTACACCAGCAAATGAAACATATACTCGTGGACTTGAAATTTGCAATGCAGACTTCCTGAATCAACATAAAATGGCCAGAAAGTTCCTGCTAGTAACTGAAACCGCATTAGAACATACAGTACTTGGGTCTGTGTTTGGCAATTCAAAAGTAATTTCTCTGGCGCACTTTTCACTACCGTAACAGCAGCATATGCACAGCTAGTCCAGAACGTTCATGTAACAGCACAAGGAGTGGATGGATGCCGAACACTTGTACACCAGCAAATGAAACATATACTCGTGGACTTGAAATTTGCAATGCAGACTTCCTGAATCAACATAAAATGGCCAGAAAGTTCCTGCTAGTAACTGAAACCGCATTAGAACATACACTACTTGGGTCTGTGTTTGGCAATTCAAATGTAATTTCTCTGGCGCACTTTTCACTACCGTAACAGCAGCATATGCACAGCTAGTCCAGAACGTTCATGTAACAGCACAAGGAGTGGATGGATGCCGAACACTTGTACACCAGCAAATGAAACATATACTCGTGGACTTGAAATTTGCAATGCAGACTTCCTGAATCAACATAAAATGGCCAGAAAGTTCCTGCTAGTAACTGAAACCGCATTAGAACATACACTACTTGGGTCTGTGTTTGGCAATTCAAATGTAATTTCTCTGGCGCACTTTTCACTACCGTAACAGCAGCATATGCACAGCTAGTCCAGAACGTTCATGTAACAGCACAAGGAGTGGATGGATGCCGAACACTTGTACACCAGCAAATGAAACATATACTCGTGGACTTGAAATATGCAATGCAGACTTCCTGAATCAACATAAAATGGCCAGAAAGTTCCTGCTAGTAACTGAAACCGCATTAGAACATACAGTACTTGGGTCTGTGTTTGGCAATTCAAAAGTAATTTCTCTGGCGCACTTTTCACTACCATAACAGCAGCATATGCACAGCTAGTCCAGAACATTCATGTAACAGCACAAGGAGTGGATGGATGCCGAACACTTGTACACCAGCAAATGAAACATATACTCGTGGACTTGAAATTTGCAATGCAGACTTCCTGAATCAACATAAAATGGCCAGAAAGTTCCTGCTAGTAACTGAAACCGCATTAGAACATACAGTACTTGGGTCTGTGTTTGGCAATTCAAAAGTAATTTCTCTGGTGCACTTTTCACTACCGTAACAGCAGCATATGCACAGCTAGTCCAGAACGTTCATGTAACAGCACAAGGAGTGGATGGATGCCGAACACTTGTACACCAGCAAATGAACATACACTCGTGGACTTGAAATTTGCAATGCAGACTTCCTGAATCAACATAAAATGCCCAGAAAGTTCCTGGTAGTAACTGAAACCGCATTAGAACATACACTACTTGGGTCTGTGTTTGGCAATTCAAAAGTAATTTCTCTGGCGCACTTTTCACTACCGTAACAGCAGCATATGCACAGCTAGTCCAGAACGTTCATGTAACAGCACAAGGAGTGGATGGATGCCGAACACTTGTACACCAGCAAATGAAACATATACTCGTGGACTTGAAATTTGCAATGCAGACTTCCTGAATCAACATAAAATGGCCAGAAAGTTCCTGCTAGTAACTGAAACCGCATTAGAACATACACTACTTGGGACTGTGTTTGGCAATTCAAAAGTAATTTCTCTGGCGCACTTTTCACTACCGTAACAGCAGCATATGCACAGCTAGTCCAGAACGTTCATGTAACAGCACAAGGAGTGGATGGATGCCGAACACTTGTACACCAGCAAATGAAACATATACTCGTGGACTTGAAATTTGCAATGCAGACTTCCTGAATCAACATAAAATGGCCAGAAAGTTCCTGCTAGTAACTGAAACCGTATTAGAACATACAGTACTTGGGTCTGTGTTTGGCAATTCAAAAGTAATTTCTCTGGCGCACTTTTCACTACCGTAACAGCAGCATATGCACAGCTAGTCCAGAACGTTCATGTAACAGCACAAGGAGTGGATGGATGCCGAACACTTGTACACCAGCAAATGAAACATATACTCGTGGACTTGAAATTTGCAATGCAGACTTCCTGAATCAACATAAAATGGCCAGAAAGTTCCTGCTAGTAACTGAAACCGCATTAGAACATACACTACTTGGGTCTGTGTTTGGCAATTCAAAAGTAATTTCTCTGGCGCACTTTTCACTACCGTAACAGCAGCATATGCACAGCTAGTCCAGAACGTTCATGTAACAGCACAAGGAGTGGATGGATTCCGAACACTTGTACACCAGCAAATGAAACATATACTCGTGGACTTGAAATTTGCAATGCAGACTTCCTGAATCAACATAAAATGGCCAGAAAGTTCCTGCTAGTAACTGAAACCGCATTAGAACATACAGTACTTGGGTCTGTGTTTGGCAATTCAAAAGTAATTTCTCTGGCGCACTTTTCACTACCATAACAGCAGCATATGCACAGCTAGTCCAGAACGTTCATGTAACAGCACAAGGAGTGGATGGATGCCGAACACTTGTACACCAGCAAATGAAACATATACTCGTGGACTTGAAATTTGCAATGCAGACTTCCTGAATCAACATAAAATGGCCAGAAAGTTCCTGCTAGTAACTGAAACCGCATTAGAACATACACTACTTGGGTCTGTGTTTGGCAATTCAAAAGTAATTTCTCTGGCGCACTTTTCACTACCGTAACAGCAGCATATGCACAGCTAGTCCAGAACGTTCATGTAACAGCACAAGGAGTGGATGGATGCCGAACACTTGTACACCAGCAAATGAAACATATACTCGTGGACTTGAAATTTGCAATGCAGACTTCCTGAATCAACATAAAATGGCCAGAAAGTTCCTGCTAGTAACTGAAACCGCATTAGAACATACACTACTTGGGTCTGTGTTTGGCAATTCAAAAGTAATTTCTCTGGCGCACTTTTCACTACCGTAACAGCAGCATATGCACAGCTAGTCCAGAACGTTCATGTAACAGCACAAGGAGTGGATGGATGCCGAACACTTGTACACCAGCAAATGAAACATATACTCGTGGACTTGAAATTTGCAATGCAGACTTCCTGAATCAACATAAAATGGCCAGAAAGTTCCTGCTAGTAACTGAAACCGCATTAGAACATACAGTACTTGGGTCTGTGTTTGGCAATTCAAAAGTAATTTCTCTGGCGCACTTTTCACTACCGTAACAGCAGCATATGCACAGCTAGTCCAGAACGTTCATGTAACAGCACAAGGAGTGGATGGATGCCGAACACTTGTACACCAGCAAATGAAACATATACTCGTGGACTTGAAATTTGCAATGCAGACTTCCTGAATCAACATAAAATGGCCAGAAAGTTCCTGCTAGTAACTGAAACCGCATTAGAACATACACTACTTGGGTCTGTGTTTGGCAATTCAAAAGTAATTTCTCTGGCGCACTTTTCACTACCGTAACAGCAGCATATGCACAGCTAGTCCAGAACGTTCATGTAACAGCACAAGGAGTGGATGGATGCCGAACACTTGTACACCAGCAAATGAAACATATACTCGTGGACTTGAAATTTGCAATGCAGACTTCCTGAATCAACATAAAATGGCCAGAAAGTTCCTGCTAGTAACTGAAACCGCATTAGAACATACACTACTTGGGTCTGTGTTTGGCAATTCAAAAGTAATTTCTCTGGCGCACTTTTCACTACCGTAACAGCAGCATATGCACAGCTAGTCCAGAACGTTCATGTAACAGCACAAGGAGTGGATGGATGCCGAACACTTGTACACCAGCAAATGAAACATATACTCGTGGACTTGAAATTTGCAATGCAGACTTCCTGAATCAACATAAAATGGCCAGAAAGTTCCTGCTAGTAACTGAAACCGCATTAGAACATACAGTACTTGGGTCTGTGTTTGGCAATTCAAAAGTAATTTCTCTGGCGCACTTTTCACTACCGTAACAGCAGCATATGCACAGCTAGTCCAGAACGTTCATGTAACAGCACAAGGAGTGGATGGATGCCGAACACTTGTACACCAGCAAATGAAACATATACTCGTGGACTTGAAATTTGCAATGCAGACTTCCTGAATCAACATAAAATGGCCAGAAAGTTCCTGCTAGTAACTGAAACCGCATTAGAACATACACTACTTGGGTCTGTGTTTGGCAATTCAAAAGTAATTTCTCTGGCGCACTTTTCACTACCGTAACAGCAGCATATGTACAGCTAGTCCAGAACGTTCATGTAACAGCACAAGGAGTGGATGGATGCCGAACACTTGTACACCAGCAAATGAAACATATACTCGTGGACTTGAAATTTGCAATGCAGACTTCCTGAATCAACATAAAATGGCCAGAAAGTTCCTGCTAGTAACTGAAACCGCATTAGAACATACACTACTTGGGTCTGTGTTTGGCAATTCAAAAGTAATTTCTCTGGCGCACTTTTCACTACCGTAACAGCAGCATATGCACAGCTAGTCCAGAACGTTCATGTAACAGCACAAGGAGTGGATGGATGCCGAACACTTGTACACCAGCAAATGAAACATATACTCGTGGACTTGAAATTTGCAATGCAGACTTCCTGAATCAACATAAAATGGCCAGAAAGTTCCTGCTAGTAATTGAAACCGCATTAGAACATACAGTACTTGGGTCTGTGTTTGGCAATTCAAAAGTAATTTCTCTGGCGCACTTTTCACTACCGTAACAGCAGCATATGCACAGCTAGTCCAGAACGTTCATGTAACAGCACAAGGAGTGGATGGATGCCGAACACTTGTACACCAGCAAATGAAACATATACTCGTGGACTTGAAATTTGCAATGCAGACTTCCTGAATCAACATAAAATGGCCAGAAAGTTCCTGCTAGTAACTGAAACCGCATTAGAACATACACTACTTGGGTCTGTGTTTGGCAATTCAAAAGTAATTTCTCTGGCGCACTTTTCACTACCGTAACAGCAGCATATGCACAGCTAGTCCAGAACGTTCATGTAACAGCACAAGGAGTGGATGGATGCCGAACACTTGTACACCAGCAAATGAAACATATACTCGTGGACTTGAAATTTGCAATGCAGACTTCCTGAATCAACATAAAATGGCCAGAAAGTTCCTGCTAGTAACTGAAACCGCATTAGAACATACACTACTTGGGTCTGTGTTTGGCAATTCAAAAGTAATTTCTCTGGCGCACTTTTCACTACCGTAACAGCAGCATATGCACAGCTAGTCCAGAACGTTCATGTAACAGCACAAGGAGTGGATGGATGCCGAACACTTGTACACCAGCAAATGAAACATATACTCGTGGACTTGAAATTTGCAATGCAGACTTCCTGAATCAACATAAAATGGCCAGAAAGTTCCTGCTAGTAACTGAAACCGCATTAGAACATACACTACTTGGGTCTGTGTTTGGCAATTCAAAAGTAATTTCTCTGGCGCACTTTTCACTACCGTAACAGCAGCATATGCACAGCTAGTCCAGAACGTTCATGTAACAGCACAAGGAGTGGATGGATGCCGAACACTTGTACACCAGCAAATGAAACATATACTCGTGGACTTGAAATTTGCAATGCAGACTTCCTGAATCAACATAAAATGGCCAGAAAGTTCCTGCTAGTAACTGAAACCGCATTAGAACATACAGTACTTGGGTCTGTGTTTGGCAATTCAAAAGTAATTTCTCTGGCGCACTTTTCACTACCGTAACAGCAGCATATGCACAGCTAGTCCAGAACGTTCATGTAACAGCACAAGGAGTGGATGGATGCCGAACACTTGTACACCAGCAAATGAAACATATACTCGTGGACTTGAAATTTGCAATGCAGACTTCCTGAATCAACATAAAATGGCCAGAAAGTTCCTGCTAGTAACTGAAACCGCATTAGAACATACACTACTTGGGTCTGTGTTTGGCAATTCAAAAGTAATTTCTCTGGCGCACTTTTCACTACCGTAACAGCAGCATATGTACAGCTAGTCCAGAACGTTCATGTAACAGCACAAGGAGTGGATGGATGCCGAACACTTGTACACCAGCAAATGAAACATATACTCGTGGACTTGAAATTTGCAATGCAGACTTCCTGAATCAACATAAAATGGCCAGAAAGTTCCTGCTAGTAACTGAAACCGCATTAGAACATACACTACTTGGGTCTGTGTTTGGCAATTCAAAAGTAATTTCTCTGGCGCACTTTTCACTACCGTAACAGCAGCATATGCACAGCTAGTCCAGAACGTTCATGTAACAGCACAAGGAGTGGATGGATGCCGAACACTTGTACACCAGCAAATGAAACATATACTCGTGGACTTGAAATTTGCAATGCAGACTTCCTGAATCAACATAAAATGGCCAGAAAGTTCCTGCTAGTAACTGAAACCGCATTAGAACATACAGTACTTGGGTCTGTGTTTGGCAATTCAAAAGTAATTTCTCTGGCGCACTTTTCACTACCGTAACAGCAGCATATGCACAGCTAGTCCAGAACGTTCATGTAACAGCACAAGGAGTGGATGGATGCCGAACACTTGTACACCAGCAAATGAAACATATACTCGTGGACTTGAAATTTGCAATGCAGACTTCCTGAATCAACATAAAATGGCCAGAAAGTTCCTGCTAGTAACTGAAACCGCATTAGAACATACAGTACTTGTGTCTGTGTTTGGCAATTCAAAAGTAATTTCTCTGGCGCACTTTTCACTACCGTAACAGCAGCATATGCACAGCTAGTCCAGAACGTTCATGTAACAGCACAAGGAGTGGATGGATGCCGAACACTTGTACACCAGCAAATGAAACATATACTCGTGGACTTGAAATTTGCAATGCAGACTTCCTGAATCAACATAAAATGGCCAGAAAGTTCCTGCTAGTAACTGAAACCGCATTAGAACATACAGTACTTGGGTCTGTGTTTGGCAATTCAAAAGTAATTTCTCTGGCGCACTTTTCACTACCGTAACAGCAGCATATGCACAGCTAGTCCAGAACGTTCATGTAACAGCACAAGGAGTGGATGTATGCCGAACACTTGTACACCAGCAAATGAAACATATACTCGTGGACTTGAAATTTGCAATGCAGACTTCCTGAATCAACATAAAATGGCCAGAAAGTTCCTGCTAGTAACTGAAACCGCATTAGAACATACAGTACTTGGGTCTGTGTTTGGCAATTCAAAAGTAATTTCTCTGGCGCACTTTTCACTACCGTAACAGCAGCATATGCACAGCTAGTCCAGATCGTTCATGTAACAGCACAAGGAGTGGATGGATGCCGAACACTTGTACACCAGCAAATGAAACATATACTCGTGGACTTGAAATTTGCAATGCAGACTTCCTGAATCAACATAAAATGGCCAGAAAGTTCCTGCTAGTAACTGAAACCGCATTAGAACATACAGTACTTGGGTCTGTGTTTGGCAATTCAAAAGTAATTTCTCTGGCGCACTTTTCACTACCGTAACAGCAGCATATGCACAGCTAGTCCAGAACGTTCATGTAACAGCACAAGGAGTGGATGGATGCCGAACACTTGTACACCAGCAAATGAAACATATACTCGTGGACTTGAAATTTGCAATGCAGACTTCCTGAATCAACATAAAATGGCCAGAAAGTTCCTGCTAGTAACTGAAACCGCATTAGAACATACACTACTTGGGTCTGTGTTTGGCAATTCAAATGTAATTTCTCTGGCGCACTTTTCACTACCGTAACAGCAGCATATGCACAGCTAGTCCAGAACGTTCATGTAACAGCACAAGGAGTGGATGGATGCCGAACACTTGTACACCAGCAAATGAAACATATACTCGTGGACTAGAAATTTGCAATGCAGACTTCCTGAATCAACATAAAATGGCCAGAAAGTTCCTGCTAGTAACTGAAACCGCATTAGAACATACAGTACTTGGGTCTGTGTTTGGCAATTCAAATGTAATTTCTCTGGCGCACTTTTCACTACCGTAACAGCAGCATATGCACAGCTAGTCCAGAACGTTCATGTAACAGCACAAGGAGTGGATGGATGCCGAACACTTGTACACCAGCAAATGAAACATATATTCGTGGACTTGAAATTTGCAATGCAGACTTCCTGAATCAACATAAAATGGCCAGAAAGTTCCAGCTAGTAACTGAAACCGCATTAGAACATACAGTACTTGGGTCTGTGTTTGGCAATTCAAATGTAATTTCTCTGGCGCACTTTTCACTAGCGTAAAAGCAGCATATGCGCAGCTAGTCCAGAACGTTCATGTAACAGCACAAGGAGTGGATGGATGCCGAACACTTGTACACCAGCAAATGAAACATATACTCGTGGACTTGAAATTTGCAATGCAGACTTCCTGAATCAACATAAAATGGCCAGAAAGTTCCTGGTAGTAACTGAAACCGCATTAGAACATACACTACTTGGGTCTGTGTTTGGCAATTCAAAAGTAATTTCTCTGGCGCACTTTTCACTACCGTAACAGCAGCATATGCACAGCTAGTCCAGAACGTTCATGTAACAGCACAAGGAGTGGATGGATGCCGAACACTTGTACACCAGCAAATGAAACATATACTCGTGGACTTGAAATTTGCAATGCAGACTTCCTCAATCAACATAAAATGACCAGAAAGTTCCTGCTAGTAACTGAAACCGCATTAGAACATACAGTACTTGGGTCTGTGTTTGGCAATTCAAAAGTAATTTCTCTGGCGCACTTTTCACTACCGTAATAGCAGCATATGCACAGCTAGTCCAGAACGTTCATGTAACAGCACAAGGAGTGGATGGATGCCGAACACTTGTACACCAGCAAATGAAACATATACTCGTGGACTTGAAATTTGCAATGCAGACTTCCTGAATCAACATAAAATGGCCAGAAAGTTCCTGCTAGTAACTGAAACCGCATTAGAACATACAGTACTTGGGTCTGTGTTTGGCAATTCAAAAGTAATTTCTCTGGCGCACTTTTCACTACCGTAACAGCAGCATATGCACAGCTAGTCCAGAACGTTCATGTAACAGCACAAGGAGTGGATGGATGCCGAACACTTGTACACCAGCAAATGAAACATATACTCGTGGACTTGAAATTTGCAATGCAGACTTCCTGAATCAACATAAAATGGCCAGAAAGTTCCTGCTAGTAACTGAAACCGCATTAGAACATACACTACTTGGGTCTGTGTTTGGCAATTCAAAAGTAATTTCTCTGGCGCACTTTTCACTACCGTAACAGCAGCATATGCACAGCTAGTCCAGAACGTTCATGTAACAGCACAAGGAGTGGATGGATGCCGAACACTTGTACACCAGCAAATGAAACATATACTCGTGGACTTGAAATTTGCAATGCAGACTTCCTGAATCAACATAAAATGGCCAGAAAGTTCCTGCTAGTAACTGAAACCGCATTAGAACATACAGTACTTGGGTCTGTGTTTGGCAATTCAAAAGTAATTTCTCTGGCGCACTTTTCACTACCGTAACAGCAGCATATGCACAGCTAGTCCAGAACGTTCATGTAACAGCACAAGGAGTGGATGGATGCCGAACACTTGTACACCAGCAAATGAAACATATACTCGTGGACTTGAAATTTGCAATGCAGACTTCCTGAATCAACATAAAATGGCCAGAAAGTTCCTGCTAGTAACTGAAACCGCATTAGAACATACACTACTTGGGTCTGTGTTTGGCAATTCAAAAGTAATTTCTCTGGCGCACTTTTCACTACCGTAACAGCAGCATATGTACAGCTAGTCCAGAACGTTCATGTAACAGCACAAGGAGTGGATGGATGCCGAACACTTGTACACCAGCAAATGAAACATATATTCGTGGACTTGAAATTTGCAATGCAGACTTCCTGAATCAACATAAAATGGCCAGAAAGTTCCTGCTAGTAACTGAAACCGCATTAGAACATACACTACTTGGGTCTGTGTTTGGCAATTCAAAAGTAATTTCTCTGGCGCACTTTTCACTACCGTAACAGCAGCATATGCACAGCTAGTCCAGAACGTTCATGTAACAGCACAAGGAGTGGATGGATGCCGAACACTTGTACACCAGCAAATGAAACATATACTCGTGGACTTGAAATTTGCAATGCAGACTTCCTGAATCAACATAAAATGGCCAGAAAGTTCCTGCTAGTAATTGAAACCGCATTAGAACATACAGTACTTGGGTCTGTGTTTGGCAATTCAAAAGTAATTTCTCTGGCGCACTTTTCACTACCGTAACAGCAGCATATGCACAGCTAGTCCAGAAAGTTCATGTAACAGCACAAGGAGTGGATGGATGCCGAACACTTGTACACCAGCAAATGAAACATATACTCGTGGACTTGAAATTTGCAATGCAGACTTCCTGAATCAACATAAAATGGCCAGAAAGTTCCTGCTAGTAACTGAAACCGCATTAGAACATACACTACTTGGGTCTGTGTTTGGCAATTCAAAAGTAATTTCTCTGGCGCACTTTTCACTACCGTAACAGCAGCATATGCACAGCTAGTCCAGAACGTTCATGTAACAGCACAAGGAGTGGATGGATGCCGAACACTTGTACACCAGCAAATGAAACATATACTCGTGGACTTGAAATTTGCAATGCAGACTTCCTGAATCAACATAAAATGGCCAGAAAGTTCCTGCTAGTAACTGAAACCGCATTAGAACATACACTACTTGGGTCTGTGTTTGGCAATTCAAAAGTAATTTCTCTGGCGCACTTTTCACTACCGTAACAGCAGCATATGCACAGCTAGTCCAGAACGTTCATGTAACAGCACAAGGAGTGGATGGATGCCGAACACTTGTACACCAGCAAATGAAACATATACTCGTGGACTTGAAATTTGCAATGCAGACTTCCTGAATCAACATAAAATGGCCAGAAAGTTCCTGCTAGTAACTGAAACCGCATTAGAACATACACTACTTGGGTCTGTGTTTGGCAATTCAAAAGTAATTTCTCTGGCGCACTTTTCACTACCGTAACAGCAGCATATGCACAGCTAGTCCAGAACGTTCATGTAACAGCACAAGGAGTGGATGGATGCCGAACACTTGTACACCAGCAAATGAAACATATACTCGTGGACTTGAAATTTGCAATGCAGACTTCCTGAATCAACATAAAATGGCCAGAAAGTTCCTGCTAGTAACTGAAACCGCATTAGAACATACAGTACTTGTGTCTGTGTTTGGCAATTCAAAAGTAATTTCTCTGGCGCACTTTTCACTACCGTAACAGCAGCATATGCACAGCTAGTCCAGAACGTTCATGTAACAGCACAAGGAGTGGATGGATGCCGAACACTTGTACACCAGCAAATGAAACATATACTCGTGGACTTGAAATTTGCAATGCAGACTTCCTGAATCAACATAAAATGGCCAGAAAGTTCCTGCTAGTAACTGAAACCGCATTAGAACATACAGTACTTGGGTCTGTGTTTGGCAATTCAAAAGTAATTTCTCTGGCGCACTTTTCACTACCGTAACAGCAGCATATGCACAGCTAGTCCAGAACGTTCATGTAACAGCACAAGGAGTGGATGTATGCCGAACACTTGTACACCAGCAAATGAAACATATACTCGTGGACTTGAAATTTGCAATGCAGACTTCCTGAATCAACATAAAATGGCCAGAAAGTTCCTGCTAGTAACTGAAACCGCATTAGAACATACAGTACTTGGGTCTGTGTTTGGCAATTCAAAAGTAATTTCTCTGGCGCACTTTTCACTACCGTAACAGCAGCATATGCACAGCTAGTCCAGATCGTTCATGTAACAGCACAAGGAGTGGATGGATGCCGAACACTTGTACACCAGCAAATGAAACATATACTCGTGGACTTGAAATTTGCAATGCAGACTTCCTGAATCAACATAAAATGGCCAGAAAGTTCCTGCTAGTAACTGAAACCGCATTAGAACATACAGTACTTGGGTCTGTGTTTGGCAATTCAAAAGTAATTTCTCTGGCGCACTTTTCACTACCGTAACAGCAGCATATGCACAGCTAGTCCAGATCGTTCATGTAACAGCACAAGGAGTGGATGGATGCCGAACACTTGTACACCAGCAAATGAAACATATACTCGTGGACTTGAAATTTGCAATGCAGACTTCCTGAATCAACATAAAATGGCCAGAAAGTTCCTGCTAGTAACTGAAACCGCATTAGAACATACAGTACTTGGGTCTGTGTTTGGCAATTCAAAAGTAATTTCTCTGGCGCACTTTTCACTACCGTAACAGCAGCATATGCACAGCTAGTCCAGAACGTTCATGTAACAGCACAAGGAGTGGATGGATGCCGAACACTTGTACACCAGCAAATGAAACATATACTCGTGGACTTGAAATTTGCAATGCAGACTTCCTGAATCAACATAAAATGGCCAGAAAGTTCCTGCTAGTAACTGAAACCGCATTAGAACATACAGTACTTGGGTCTGTGTTTGGCAATTCAAAAGTAATTTCTCTGGCGCACTTTTCACTACCGTAACAGCAGCATATGCACAGCTAGTCCAGAACGTTCATGTAACAGCACAAGGAGTGGATGGATGCCGAACACTTGTACACCAGCAAATGAAACATATACTCGTGGACTTGAAATTTGCAATGCAGACTTCCTGAATCAACATAAAATGGCCAGAAAGTTCCTGCTAGTAACTGAAACCGCATTAGAACATACAGTACTTGGGTCTGTGTTTGGCAATTCAAAAGTAATTTCTCTGGCGCACTTTTCACTACCGTAACAGCAGCATATGCACAGCTAGTCCAGAACGTTCATGTAACAGCACAAGGAGTGGATGGATGCCGAACACTTGTACACCAGCAAATGAAACATATACTCGTGGACTTGAAATTTGCAATGCAGACTTCCTGAATCAACATAAAATGGCCAGAAAGTTCCTGCTAGTAACTGAAACCGCATTAGAACATACAGTACTTGGGTCTGTGTTTGGCAATTCAAATGTAATTTCTCTGGCGCACTTTTCACTAGCGTAAAAGCAGCATATGCGCAGCTAGTCCAGAACGTTCATGTAACAGCACAAGGAGTGGATGGATGCCGAACACTTGTACACCAGCAAATGAAACATATACTCGTGGACTTGAAATTTGCAATGCAGACTTCCTGAATCAACATAAAATGGCCAGAAAGTTCCTGGTAGTAACTGAAACCGCATTAGAACATACACTACTTGGGTCTGTGTTTGGCAATTCAAAAGTAATTTCTCTGGCGCACTTTTCACTACCGTAACAGCAGCATATGCACAGCTAGTCCAGAACGTTCATGTAACAGCACAAGGAGTGGATGGATGCCGAACACTTGTACACCAGCAAATGAAACATATACTCGTGGACTTGAAATTTGCAATGCAGACTTCCTCAATCAACATAAAATGGCCAGAAAGTTCCTGCTAGTAACTGAAACCGCATTAGAACATACAGTACTTGGGTCTGTGTTTGGCAATTCAAAAGTAATTTCTCTGGCGCACTTTTCACTACCGTAATAGCAGCATATGCACAGCTAGTCCAGAACGTTCATGTAACAGCACAAGGAGTGGATGGATGCCGAACACTTGTACACCAGCAAATGAAACATATACTCGTGGACTTGAAATTTGCAATGCAGACTTCCTGAATCAACATAAAATGGCCAGAAAGTTCCTGCTAGTAACTGAAACCGCATTAGAACATACAGTACTTGGGTCTGTGTTTGGCAATTCAAAAGTAATTTCTCTGGCGCACTTTTCACTACCGTAACAGCAGCATATGCACAGCTAGTCCAGAACGTTCATGTAACAGCACAAGGAGTGGATGGATGCCGAACACTTGTACACCAGCAAATGAAACATATACTCGTGGACTTGAAATTTGCAATGCAGACTTCCTGAATCAACATAAAATGGCCAGAAAGTTCCTGCTAGTAACTGAAACCGCATTAGAACATACAGTACTTGGGTCTGTGTTTGGCAATTCAAAAGTAATTTCTCTGGCGCACTTTTCACTACCGTAACAGCAGCATATGCACAGCTAGTCCAGAACGTTCATGTAACAGCACAAGGAGTGGATGGATGCCGAACACTTGTACACCAGCAAATGAAACATATACTCGTGGACTTGAAATTTGCAATGCAGACTTCCTGAATCAACATAAAATGGCCAGAAAGTTCCTGCTAGTAACTGAAACCGCATTAGAACATACAGTACTTGGGTCTGTGTTTGGCAATTCAAATGTAATTTCTCTGGCGCACTTTTCACTACCGTAACAGCAGCATATGCACAGCTAGTCCAGAACGTTCATGTAACAGCACAAGGAGTGGATGGATGCCGAACACTTGTACACCAGCAAATGAAACATATACTCGTGGACTTGAAATTTGCAATGCAGACTTCCTGAATCAACATAAAATGGCCAGAAAGTTCCTGCTAGTAACTGAAACCGCATTAGAACATACAGTACTTGGGTCTGTGTTTGGCAATTCAAATGTAATTTCTCTGGCGCACTTTTCACTAGCGTAAAAGCAGCATATGCGCAGCTAGTCCAGAACGTTCATGTAACAGCACAAGGAGTGGATGGATGCCGAACACTTGTACACCAGCAAATGAAACATATACTCGTGGACTTGAAATTTGCAATGCAGACTTCCTGAATCAACATAAAATGGCCAGAAAGTTCCTGCTAGTAACTGAAACCGCATTAGAACATACACTACTTGGGTCTGTGTTTGGCAATTCAAAAGTAATTTCTCTGGCGCACTTTTCACTACCGTAACAGCAGCATATGCACAGCTAGTCCAGAACGTTCATGTAACAGCACAAGGAGTGGATGGATGCCGAACACTTGTACACCAGCAAATGAAACATATACTCGTGGACTTGAAATTTGCAATGCAGACTTCCTGAATCAACATAAAATGGCCAGAAAGTTCCTGCTAGTAACTGAAACCGCATTAGAACATACAGTACTTGGGTCTGTGTTTGGCAATTCAAAAGTAATTTCTCTGGCGCACTTTTCACTACCGTAACAGCAGCATATGCACAGCTAGTCCAGATCGTTCATGTAACAGCACAAGGAGTGGATGGATGCCGAACACTTGTACACCAGCAAATGAAACATATACTCGTGGACTTGAAATTTGCAATGCAGACTTCCTGAATCAACATAAAATGGCCAGAAAGTTCCTGCTAGTAACTGAAACCGCATTAGAACATACAGTACTTGGGTCTGTGTTTGGCAATTCAAAAGTAATTTCTCTGGCGCACTTTTCACTACCGTAACAGCAGCATATGCACAGCTAGTCCAGAACGTTCATGTAACAGCACAAGGAGTGGATGGATGCCGAACACTTGTACACCAGCAAATGAAACATATACTCGTGGACTTGAAATTTGCAATGCAGACTTCCTGAATCAACATAAAATGGCCAGAAAGTTCCTGCTAGTAACTGAAACCGCATTAGAACATACACTACTTGGGTCTGTGTTTGGCAATTCAAATGTAATTTCTCTGGCGCACTTTTCACTACCGTAACAGCAGCATATGCACAGCTAGTCCAGAACGTTCATGTAACAGCACAAGGAGTGGATGGATGCCGAACACTTGTACACCAGCAAATGAAACATATACTCGTGGACTAGAAATTTGCAATGCAGACTTCCTGAATCAACATAAAATGGCCAGAAAGTTCCTGCTAGTAACTGAAACCGCATTAGAACATACAGTACTTGGGTCTGTGTTTGGCAATTCAAATGTAATTTCTCTGGCGCACTTTTCACTACCGTAACAGCAGCATATGCACAGCTAGTCCAGAACGTTCATGTAACAGCACAAGGAGTGGATGGATGCCGAACACTTGTACACCAGCAAATGAAACATATATTCGTGGACTTGAAATTTGCAATGCAGACTTCCTGAATCAACATAAAATGGCCAGAAAGTTCCTGCTAGTAACTGAAACCGCATTAGAACATACAGTACTTGGGTTTTTGTTTGGCAATTCAAAATTAATATCTCTGGCGCACTTTTCACTCTCGTAACAGCAGCATATGCACAGCTAGTCCAGAACGTTCATGTAACAGCACAAGGAGTGGATGGATGCCGAACACTTGTACACCAGCAAATGAAACATATACTCGTGGACTTGAAATTTGCAATGCAGACTTCCTGAATCAACATAAAATGGCCAGAAAGTTCCTGGTAGTAACTGAAACCGCATTAGAACATACACTACTTGGGTCTGTGTTTGGCAATTCAAAAGTAATTTCTCTGGCGCACTTTTCACTACCGTAACAGCAGCATATGCACAGCTAGTCCAGAACGTTCATGTAACAGCACAAGGAGTGGATGGATGCCGAACACTTGTACACCAGCAAATGAAACATATACTCGTGGACTTGAAATTTGCAATGCAGACTTCCTGAATCAACATAAAATGGCCAGAAAGTTCCTGCTAGTAACTGAAACCGCATTAGAACATACAGTACTTGGGTCTGTGTTTGGCAATTCAAAAGTAATTTCTCTGGCGCACTTTTCACTACCGTAATAGCAGCATATGCACAGCTAGTCCAGAACGTTCATGTAACAGCACAAGGAGTGGATGGATGCCGAACACTTGTACACCAGCAAATGAAACATATACTCGTGGACTTGAAATTTGCAATGCAGACTTCCTGAATCAACATAAAATGGCCAGAAAGTTCCTGCTAGTAACTGAAACCGCATTAGAACATACAGTACTTGGGTCTGTGTTTGGCAATTCAAAAGTAATTTCTCTGGCGCACTTTTCACTACCGTAACAGCAGCATATGCACAGCTAGTCCAGAACGTTCATGTAACAGCACAAGGAGTGGATGGATGCCGAACACTTGTACACCAGCAAATGAAACATATACTCGTGGACTTGAAATTTGCAATGCAGACTTCCTGAATCAACATAAAATGGCCAGAAAGTTCCTGCTAGTAACTGAAACCGCATTAGAACATACAGTACTTGGGTCTGTGTTTGGCAATTCAAAAGTAATTTCTCTGGCGCACTTTTCACTACCGTAACAGCAGCATATGCACAGCTAGTCCAGAACGTTCATGTAACAGCACAAGGAGTGGATGGATGCCGAACACTTGTACACCAGCAAATGAAACATATACTCGTGGACTTGAAATTTGCAATGCAGACTTCCTGAATCAACATAAAATGGCCAGAAAGTTCCTGCTAGTAACTGAAACCGCATTAGAACATACAGTACTTGGGTCTGTGTTTGGCAATTCAAATGTAATTTCTCTGGCGCACTTTTCACTACCGTAACAGCAGCATATGCACAGCTAGTCCAGAACGTTCATGTAACAGCACAAGGAGTGGATGGATGCCGAACACTTGTACACCAGCAAATGAAACATATACTCGTGGACTTGAAATTTGCAATGCAGACTTCCTGAATCAACATAAAATGGCCAGAAAGTTCCTGCTAGTAACTGAAACCGCATTAGAACATACAGTACTTGGGTCTGTGTTTGGCAATTCAAATGTAATTTCTCTGGCGCACTTTTCACTAGCGTAAAAGCAGCATATGCGCAGCTAGTCCAGAACGTTCATGTAACAGCACAAGGAGTGGATGGATGCCGAACACTTGTACACCAGCAAATGAAACATATACTCGTGGACTTGAAATTTGCAATGCAGACTTCCTGAATCAACATAAAATGGCCAGAAAGTTCCTGCTAGTAACTGAAACCGCATTAGAACATACACTACTTGGGTCTGTGTTTGGCAATTCAAAAGTAATTTCTCTGGCGCACTTTTCACTACCGTAACAGCAGCATATGCACAGCTAGTCCAGAACGTTCATGTAACAGCACAACGAGTGGATGGATGCCGAACACTTAAACACCAGCAAATGAAACATATACTCGTGGACTTGAAATTTGCAATGCAGACTTCCTGAATCAACATAAAATGGCCAGAAAGTTCCTGCTAGTAACTGAAACCGCATTAGAACATACAGTACTTGGGTCTGTGTTTGGCAATTCAAATGTAATTTCTCTGGCGCACTTTTCACTACCGTAACAGCAGCATATGCACAGCTAGTCCAGAACGTTCATGTAACAGCACAAGGAGTGGATGGATGCCGAACACTTGTACACCAGCAAATGAAACATATACTCGTGGACTTGAAATTTGCAATGCAGACTTCCTGAATCAACATAAAATGGCCAGAAAGTTCCTGCTAGTAACTGAAACCGCATTAGAACATACAGTACTTGGGTCTGTGTTTGGCAATTCAAATGTAATTTCTCTGGCGCACTTTTCACTACCGTAAAAGCAGCATATGCGCAGCTAGTCCAGAACGTTCATGTAACAGCACAAGGAGTGGATGGATGCCGAACACTTGTACACCAGCAAATGAAACATATACTCGTGGACTTGAAATTTGCAATGCAGACTTCCTGAATCAACATAAAATGGCCAGAAAGTTCCTGCTAGTAACTGAAACCGCATTAGAACATACACTACTTGGGTCTGTGTTTGGCAATTCAAAAGTAATTTCTCTGGCGCACTTTTCACTACCGTAACAGCAGCATATGCACAGCTAGTCCAGAACGTTCATGTAACAGCACAAGGAGTGGATGGATGCCGAACACTTGTACACCAGCAAATGAAACATATACTCGTGGACTTGAAATTTGCAATGCAGACTTCCTGAACCAACATAAAATGGCCAGAAAGTTCCTGCTAGTAACTGAAACCGCATTAGAACATACAGTACTTGGGTCTGTGTTTGGCAATTCAAAAGTAATTTCTCTGGCGCACTTTTCACTACCGTAACAGCAGCATATGCACAGCTAGTCCAGAACGTTCATGTAACAGCACAAGGAGTGGATGGATGCCGAACACTTGTACACCAGCAAATGAAACATATACTCGTGGACTTGAAATTTGCAATGCAGACTTCCTGAATCAACATAAAATGGCCAGAAAGTTCCTGCTAGTAACTGAAACCGCATTAGAACATACAGTACTTGGGTCTGTGTTTGGCAATTCAAAAGTAATTTCTCTGGCGCACTTTTCACTACCGTAACAGCAGCATATGCACAGCTAGTCCAGAACGTTCATGTAACAGCACAAGGAGTGGATGGATGCCGAACACTTGTACACCAGCAAATGAAACATATACTCGTGGACTTGAAATTTGCAATGCAGACTTCCTGAATCAACATAAAATGGCCAGAAAGTTCCTGCTAGTAACTGAAACCGCATTAGAACATACACTACTTGGGTCTGTGTTTGGCAATTCAAAAGTAATTTCTCTGGCGCACTTTTCACTACCGTAACAGCAGCATATGCACAGCTAGTCCAGAACGTTCATGTAACAGCACAAGGAGTGGATGGATGCCGAACACTTGTACACCAGCAAATGAAACATATACTCGTGGACTTGAAATTTGCAATGCAGACTTCCTGAATCAACATAAAATGGCCAGAAAGTTCCTGCTAGTAACTGAAACCGCATTAGAACATACAGTACTTGGGTCTGTGTTTGGCAATTCAAAAGTAATTTCTCTGGCGCACTTTTCACTACCGTAACAGCAGCATATGCACAGCTAGTCCAGAACGTTCATGTAACAGCACAAGGAGTGGATGGATGCCGAACACTTGTACACCAGCAAATGAAACATATACTCATGGACTTGAAATTTGCAATGCAGACTTCCTGAATCAACATAAAATGGCCAGAAAGTTCCTGCTAGTAACTGAAACCAAATTAGAACATACAGTACTTGGGTCTGTGTTTGGCAATTCAAAAGTAATTTCTCTGGCGCACTTTTCACTACCGTAACAGCAGCATATGCACAGCTAGTCCAGAACGTTCATGTAACAGCACAAGGAGTGGATGGATGCCGAACACTTGTACACCAGCAAATGAAACATATACTCGTGGACTTGAAATTTGCAATGCAGACTTCCTGAATCAACATAAAATGGCCAGAAAGTTCCTGCTAGTAACTGTAACCGCATTAGAACATACAGTACTTGGGTCTGTGTTTGGCAATTCAAAAGTAATTTCTCTGACGCACTTTTCACTACCGTAACAGCAGCATATGCACAGCTAGTCCAGAACGTTCATGTAACAGCACAAGGAGTGGATGGATGCCGAACACTTGTACACCAGCAAATGAAACATATACTCGTGGACTTGAAATTTGCAATGCAGACTTCCTGAATCAACATAAAATGGCCAGAAAGTTCCTGCTAGTAACTGAAACCGCATTAGAACATACAGTACTTGGGTCTGTGTTTGGCAATTCAAAAGTAATTTCTCTGGCGCACTTTTCACTACCGTAACAGCAGCATATGCACAGCTAGTCCAGAACGTTCATGTAACAGCACAAGGAGTGGATGGATGCCGAACACTTGTACACCAGCAAATGAAACATATACTCGTGGACTTGAAATTTGCAATGCAGACTTCCTGAATCAACATAAAATGGCCAGAAAGTTCCTGCTAGTAACTGAAACCGCATTAGAACATACACTACTTGGGTCTGTGTTCGGCAATTCAAAAGTAATTTCTCTGGCGCACTTTTCACTACCGTAACAGCAGCATATGCACAGCTAGTCCAGAACGTTCATGTAACAGCACAAGGAGTGGATGGATGCCGAACACTTGTACACCAGCAAATGAAACATATACTCGTGGACTTGAAATTTGCAATGCAGACTTCCTGAATCAACATAAAATGGCCAGAAAGTTCCTGCTAGTAACTGAAACCGCATTAGAACATACAGTACTTGGGTCTGTGTTTGGCAATTCAAAAGTAATTTCTCTGGCGCACTTTTCACTACCGTAACAGCAGCATATGCACAGCTACTCCAGAAGGTTCATGTAACAGCACAAGGAGTGGATGGATGCCGAACACTTGTACACCAGCAAATGAAACATATACTCGTGGACTTGAAATTTGCAATGCAGACTTCCTGAATCAACATAAAATGGCCAGAAAGTTCCTGCTAGTAACTGAAACCGCATTAGAACATACACTACTTGGGTCTGTGTTTGGCAATTCAAATGTAATTCCTCTGGCGCACTTTTCACTACCGTAATAGCAGCATATGCACAGCTAGTCCAGAACGTTCATGTAACAGCACAAGGAGTGGATGGATGCCGAACACTTGTACACCAGCAAATGAAACATATACTCGTGGACTTGAAATTTGCAATGCAGACTTCCTGAATCAACATAAAATGGCCAGAAAGTTCCTGCTAGTAACTGAAACCGCATTAGAACATACAGTACTTGGGTCTGTGTTTGGCAATTCAAAAGTAATTTCTCTGGCGCACTTTTCACTACCGTAACAGCAGCATATGCACAGCTAGTCCAGAACGTTCATGTAACAGCACAAGGAGTGGATGGATGCCGAACACTTGTACACCAGCAAATGAAACATATACTCGTGGACTTGAAATTTGCAATGCAGACTTCCTGAATATACATAAAATGGCCAGAAAGTTCCTGCTAGTAACTGAAACCGCATTAGAACATACACTACTTGGGTCTGTGTTTGGCAATTCAAAAGTAATTTCTCTGGCGCACTTTTCACTACCGTAACAGCAGCATATGCACAGCTAGTCCAGAACGTTCATGTAACAGCACAAGGAGTGGATGGATGCCGAACACTTGTACACCAGCAAATGAAACATATACTCGTGGACTTGAAATTTGCAATGCAGACTTCCTGAATCAACATAAAATGGCCAGAAAGTTCCTGCTAGTAACTGAAACCGCATTAGAACATACAGTACTTGGGTCTGTGTTTGGCAATTCAAAAGTAATTTCTCTGGCGCACTTTTCACTACCGTAACAGCAGCATATGCACAGCTAGTCCAGAACGTTCATGTAACAGCACAAGGAGTGGATGGATGCCGAACACTTGTACACCAGCAAATGAAACATATACTCGTGGACTTGAAATTTGCAATGCAGACTTCCTGAATCAACATAAAATGGCCAGAAAGTTCCTGCTAGTAACTGAAACCGCATTAGAACATACACTACTTGGGTCTGTGTTCGGCAATTCAAAAGTAATTTCTCTGGCGCACTTTTCACTACCGTAACAGCAGCATATGCACAGCTAGTCCAGAACGTTCATGTAACAGCACAAGGAGTGGATGGATGCCGAACACTTGTACACCAGCAAATGAAACATATACTCGTGGACTTGAAATTTGCAATGCAGACTTCCTGAATCAACATAAAATGGCCAGAAAGTTCCTGCTAGTAACTGAAACCGCATTAGAACATACAGTACTTGGGTCTGTGTTTGGCAATTCAAATGTAATTTCTCTGGCGCACTTTTCACTACCGTAACAGCAGCATATGCACAGCTAGTCCAGAACGTTCATGTAACAGCACAAGGAGTGGATGGATGCCGAACACTTGTACACCAGCAAATGAAACATATACTCGTGGACTTGAAATTTGCAATGCAGACTTCCTGAATCAACATAAAATGGCCAGAAAGTTCCTGCTAGTAACTGAAACCGCATTAGAACATACACTACTTGGGTCTGTGTTTGGCAATACAAATGTAATTCCTCTGGCGCACTTTTCACTACCGTAATAGCAGCATATGCACAGCTAGTCCAGAACGTTCATGTAACAGCACAAGGAGTGGATGGATGCCGAACACTTGTACACCAGCAAATGAAACATATACTCGTGGACTTGAAATTTGCAATGCAGACTTCCTGAATCAACATAAAATGGCCAGAAAGTTCCTGCTAGTAACTGAAACCGCATTAGAACATACAGTACTTGGGTCTGTGTTTGGCAATTCAAAAGTAATTTCTCTGGCGCACTTTTCACTACCGTAACAGCAGCATATGCACAGCTAGTCCAGAACGTTCATGTAACAGCACAAGGAGTGGATGGATGCCGAACACTTGTACACCAGCAAATGAAACATATACTCGTGGACTTGAAATTTGCAATGCAGACTTCCTGAATATACATAAAATGGCCAGAAAGTTCCTGCTAGTAACTGAAACCGCATTAGAACATACAGTACTTGGGTCTGTGTTTGGCAATTCAAAAGTAATTTCTCTGGCGCACTTTTCACTACCGTAACAGCAGCATATGCACAGCTAGTCCAGAACGTTCATGTAACAGCACAAGGAGTGGATGGATGCCGAACACTTGTACACCAGCAAATGAAACATATACTCGTGGACTTGAAATTTGCAATGCAGACTTCCTGAATCAACATAAAATGGCCAGAAAGTTCCTGCTAGTAACTGAAACCGCATTAGAACATACACTACTTGGGTCTGTGTTTGGCAATTCAAATGTAATTTCTCTGGCGCACTTTTCACTACCGTAACAGCAGCATATGCACAGCTAGTCCAGAACGTTCATGTAACAGCACAAGGAGTGGATGGATGCCGAACACTTGTACACCAGCAAATGAAACATATACTCGTGGACTTGAAATTTGCAATGCAGACTTCCTGAATCAACATAAAATGGCCAGAAAGTTCCTGCTAGTAACTGAAACCGCATTAGAACATACACTACTTGGGTCTGTGTTTGGCAATGCAAATGTAATTTCTCTGGCGCACTTTTCACTACCGTAATAGCAGCATATGCACAGCTAGTCCAGAACGTTCATGTAACAGCACAAGGAGTGGATGGATGCCGAACACTTGTACACCAGCAAATGAAACATATACTCGTGGACTTGAAATTTGCAATGCAGACTTCCTGAATCAACATAAAATGGCCAGAAAGTTCCTGCTAGTAACTGAAACCGCATTAGAACATACAGTACTTGGGTCTGTGTTTGGCAATTCAAAAGTAATTTCTCTGGCGCACTTTTCACTACCGTAACAGCAGCATATGCACAGCTAGTCCAGAACGTTCATGTAACAGCACAAGGAGTGGATGGATGCCGAACACTTGTACGCCAGCAAATGAAACATATACTCGTGGACTTGAAATTTGCAATGCAGACTTCCTGAATCAACATAAAATGGCCAGAAAGTTCCTGCTAGTAACTGAAACCGCATTAGAACATACACTACTTGGGTCTGTGTTTGGCAATTCAAATGTAATTTCTCTGGCGCACTTTTCACTACCGTAACAGCAGCATATGCACAGCTAGTCCAGAACGTTCATGTAACAGCACAAGGAGTGGATGTATGCCGAACACTTGTACACCAGCAAATGAAACATATACTCGTGGACTTGAAATTTGCAATGCAGACTTCCTGAATCAACATAAAATGGCCAGAAAGTTCCTGCTAGTAACTGAAACCGCATTAGAACATACACTACTTGGGTCTGTGTTTGGCAATTCAAAAGTAATTTCTGTGGCGCACTTTTCACTACCGTAACAGCAGCATATGCACAGCTAGTCCAGAACGTTCATGTAACAGCACAAGGAGTGGATGGATGCCGAACACTTGTACACCAGCAAATGAAACATATACTCGTGGACTTGAAATTTGCAATGCAGAC
Organism: Locusta migratoria; assembly: GCA_026315105.1. Taxonomy (NCBI): domain Eukaryota; kingdom Metazoa; phylum Arthropoda; class Insecta; order Orthoptera; family Acrididae; genus Locusta; species Locusta migratoria. The sequence continues at coordinate 964,997,222 of CM048744.1, forward strand.
TTCCTGAATCAACATAAAATGGCCAGAAAGTTCCTGCTAGTAACTGAAACCGCATTAGAACATACACTACTTGGGTCTGTGTTTGGCAATTCAAATGTAATTTCTCTGGCGCACTTTTCACTACCGTAACAGCAGCATATGCACAGCTAGTCCAGAACGTTCATGTAACAGCACAAGGAGTGGATGGATGCCGAACACTTGTACACCAGCAAATGAAACATATACTCGTGGACTTGAAATTTGCAATGCAGACTTCCTGAATCAACATAAAATGGCCAGAAAGTTCCTGCTAGTAACTGAAACCGCATTAGAACATACAGTACTTGGGTCTGTGTTTGGCAATTCAAATGTAATTTCTCTGGCGCACTTTTCACTACCGTAACAGCAGCATATGCACAGCTAGTCCAGAACGTTCATGTAACAGCACAAGGAGTGGATGGATGCCGAACACTTGTACACCAGCAAATGAAACATATACTCGTGGACTTGAAATTTGCAATGCAGACTTCCTGAATCAACATAAAATGGCCAGAAAGTTCCTGCTAGTAACTGAAACCGCATTAGAACATACAGTACTTGGGTCTGTGTTCTGCAATTCAAAAGTAATTTCTCTGGCGCACTTTTCACTACCGTAACAGCAGCATATGCGCAGCTAGTCCAGAACGTTCATGTAACAGCACAAGGAGTGGATGGATGCCGAACACTTGTACACCAGCAAATGAAACATATACTCGTGGACTTGAAATTTGCAATGCAGACTTCCTGAATCAACATAAAATGGCCAGAAAGTTCCTCCTAGTAACTGAAACCGCATTAGAACATACAGTACTTGGGTCTGTGTTTGGCAATTCAAAAGTAATTTCTCTGGCGCACTTTTCACTACCGTAACAGCAGCATATGCACAGCTAGTCCAGAACGTTCATGTAACAGCACAAGGAGTGGATGGATGCCGAACACTTGTACACCAGCAAATGAAACATATACTCGTGGACTTGAAATTTGCAATGCAGACTTCCTGAATCAACATAAAATGGCCAGAAAGTTCCTGCTAGTAACTGAAACCGCATTAGAACATACAGTACTTGGGTCTGTGTTTGGCAATTCAAATGTAATTTCTCTGGCGCACTTTTCACTACCGTAACAGCAGCATATGCACAGCTAGTCCAGAACGTTCATGTAACAGCACAAGGAGTGGATGGATGCCGAACACTTGTACACCAGCAAATGAAACATATACTCGTGGACTTGAAATTTGCAATGCAGACTTCCTGAATCAACATAAAATGGCCAGAAAGTTCCTGCTAGTAACTGAAACCGCATTAGAACATACAGTACTTGGGTCTGTGTTTGGCAATTCAAAAGTAATTTCTCTGGCGCACTTTTCACTACCGTAACAGCAGCATATGCACAGCTAGTCCAGAACGTTCATGTAACAGCACAAGGAGTGGATGTATGCCGAACACTTGTACACCAGCAAATGAAACATATACTCGTGGACTTGAAATTTGCAATGCAGACTTCCTGAATCAACATAAAATGGCCAGAAAGTTCCTGCTAGTAACTGAAACCGCATTAGAACATACAGTACTTGGGTCTGTGTTTGGCAATTCAAAAGTAATTTCTCTGGCGCACTTTTCACTACCGTAACAGCAGCATATGCACAGCTAGTCCAGAACGTTCATGTAACAGCACAAGGAGTGGATGGATGCCGAACACTTGTACACCAGCAAATGAAACATATACTCGTGGACTTGAAATTTGCAATGCAGACTTCCTCAATCAACATAAAATGGCCAGAAAGTTCCTGCCAGTAACTGAAACCGCATTAGAACATACACTACTTGGGTCTGTGTTTGGCAATGCAAATGTAATTTCTCTGGCGCACTTTTCACTACCGTAATAGCAGCATATGCACAGCTAGTCCAGAACGTTCATGTAACAGCACAAGGAGTGGATGGATGCCGAACACTTGTACACCAGCAAATGAAACATATACTCGTGGACTTGAAATTTGCAATGCAGACTTCCTGAATCAACATAAAATGGCCAGAAAGTTCCTGCTAGTAACTGAAACCGCATTAGAACATACAGTACTTGGGTCTGTGTTCTGCAATTCAAAAGTAATTTCTCTGGCGCACTTTTCACTACCGTAACAGCAGCATATGCGCAGCTAGTCCAGAACGTTCATGTAACAGCACAAGGAGTGGATGGATGCCGAACACTTGTACACCAGCAAATGAAACATATACTCGTGGACTTGAAATTTGCAATGCAGACTTCCTGAATCAACATAAAATGGCCAGAAAGTTCCTGCTAGTAACTGAAACCGCATTAGAACATACAGTACTTGGGTCTGTGTTTGGCAATTCAAAAGTAATTTCTCTGGCGCACTTTTCACTACCGTAACAGCAGCATATGCACAGCTAGTCCAGAACGTTCATGTAACAGCACAAGGAGTGGATGGATGCCGAACACTTGTACACCAGCAAATGAAACATATACTCGTGGACTTGAAATTTGCAATGCAGACTTCCTGAATCAACATAAAATGGCCAGAAAGTTCCTGCTAGTAACTGAAACCGCATTAGAACATACAGTACTTGGGTCTGTGTTTGGCAATTCAAAAGTAATTTCTCTGGCGCACTTTTCACTACCGTACTAGCAGCATATGCACAGCTAGTCCAGAACGTTCATGTAACAGCACAAGGAGTGGATGGATGCCGAACACTTGTACACCAGCAAATGAAACATATACTCGTGGACTTGAAATTTTCAATGCAGACTTCCTGAATCAACATAAAATGGCCAGAAAGTTCCTGCTAGTAACTGAAACCGCATTAGAACATACAGTACTTGGGTCTGTGTTTGGCAATTCAAAAGTAATTTCTCTGGCGCACTTTTCACTACCGTAACAGCAGCATATGCACAGCTAGTCCAGAACGTTCATGTAACAGCACAAGGAGTGGATGTATGCCGAACACTTGTACACCAGCAAATGAAACATATACTCGTGGACTTGAAATTTGCAATGCAGACTTCCTGAATCAACATAAAATGGCCAGAAAGTTCCTGCTAGTAACTGAAACCGCATTAGAACATACAGTACTTGGGTCTGTGTTTGGCAATTCAAAAGTAATTTCTCTGGCGCACTTTTCACTACCGTAACAGCAGCATATGCACAGCTAGTCCAGAACGTTCATGTAACAGCACAAGGAGTGGATGGATGCCGAACACTTGTACACCAGCAAATGAAACATATACTCGTGGACTTGAAATTTGCAATGCAGACTTCCTGAATCAACATAAAATGGCCAGAAAGTTCCTGCTAGTAACTGAAACCGCATTAGAACATACACTACTTGGGTCTGTGTTTGGCAATTCAAATGTAATTTCTCTGGCGCACTTTTCACTACCGTAACAGCAGCATATGCACAGCTAGTCCAGAACGTTCATGTAACAGCACAAGGAGTGGATGGATGCCGAACACTTGTACACCAGCAAATGAAACATATACTCGTGGACTTGAAATTTGCAATGCAGACTTCCTGAATCAACATAAAATGGCCAGAAAGTTCCTGCTAGTAACTGAAACCGCATTAGAACATACACTACTTGGGTCTGTGTTTGGCAATTCAAATGTAATTTCTCTGGCGCACTTTTCACTACCGTAACAGCAGCATATGCACAGCTAGTCCAGAACGTTCATGTAACAGCACAAGGAGTGGATGGATGCCGAACACTTGTACACCAGCAAATGAAACATATACTCGTGGACTTGAAATTTGCAATGCAGACTTCCTGAATCAACATAAAATGGCCAGAAAGTTCCTGCTAGTAACTGAAACCGCATTAGAACATACAGTACTTGGGTCTGTGTTTGGCAATTCAAATGTAATTTCTCTGGCGCACTTTTCACTACCGTAATAGCAGCATATGCACAGCTAGTCCAGAACGTTCATGTAACAGCACAAGGAGTGGATGGATGCCGAACACTTGTACACCAGCAAATGAAACATATACTCGTGGACTTGAAATTTGCAATGCAGACTTCCTGAATCAACATAAAATGGCCAGAAAGTTCCTGCTAGTAACTGAAACCGCATTAGAACATACACTACTTGGGTCTGTGTTTGGCAATTCAAATGTAATTTCTCTGGCGCACTTTTCACTACCGTAATAGCAGCATATGCACAGCTAGTCCAGAACGTTCATGTAACAGCACAAGGAGTGGATGGATGCCGAACACTTGTACACCAGCAAATGAAACATATACTCGTGCACTTGAAATTTGCAATGCAGACTTCCTGAATCAACATAAAATGGCCAGAAAGTTCCTGCTAGTAACTGAAACCGCATTAGAACATACAGTACTTGGGTCTGTGTTTGGCAATTCAAAAGTAATTTCTCTGGCGCACTTTTCACTACCATAACAGCAGCATATGCACAGCTAGTCCAGAACGTTCATGTAACAGCACAAGGAGTGGATGGATGCCGAACACTTGTACACCAGCAAATGAAACATATACTCGTGGACTTGAAATTTGCAATGCAGACTTCCTGAATCAACATAAAATGGCCAGAAAGTTCCTGCTAGTAACTGAAACCGCATTAGAACATACAGTACTTGGGTCTGTGTTTGGCAATTCAAATGTAATTTCTCTGGCGCACTTTTCACTACCGTAACAGCAGCATATGCACAGCTAGTCCAGAACGTTCATGTAACAGCACAAGGAGTGGATGGATGCCGAACACTTGTACACCAGCAAATGAAACATATACTCGTGGACTTGAAATTTGCAATGCAGACTTCCTGAATCAACATAAAATGGCCAGAAAGTTCCTGCTAGTAACTGAAACCGCATTAGAACATACAGTACTTGGGTCTGTGTTTGGCAATTCAAATGTAATTTCTCTGGCGCACTTTTCACTACCGTAACAGCAGCATATGCACAGCTAGTCCAGAACGTTCATGTAACAGCACAAGGAGTGGATGGATGCCGAACACTTGTACACCAGCAAATGAAACATATACTCGTGGACTTGAAATTTGCAATGCAGACTTCCTGAATCAACATAAAATGGCCAGAAAGTTCCTGCTAGTAACTGAAACCGCATTAGAACATACAGTACTTGGGTCTGTGTTCTGCAATTCAAAAGTAATTTCTCTGGCGCACTTTTCACTACCGTAACAGCAGCATATGCGCAGCTAGTCCAGAACGTTCATGTAACAGCACAAGGAGTGGATGGATGCCGAACACTTGTACACCAGCAAATGAAACATATACTCGTGGACTTGAAATTTGCAATGCAGACTTCCTGAATCAACATAAAATGGCCAGAAAGTTCCTGCTAGTAACTGAAACCGCATTAGAACATACAGTACTTGGGTCTGTGTTTGGCAATTCAAAAGTAATTTCTCTGGCGCACTTTTCACTACCGTAACAGCAGCATATGCACAGCTAGTCCAGAACGTTCATGTAACAGCACAAGGAGTGGATGGATGCCGAACACTTGTACACCAGCAAATGAAACATATACTCGTGGACTTGAAATTTGCAATGCAGACTTCCTGAATCAACATAAAATGGCCAGAAAGTTCCTGCTAGTAACTGAAACCGCATTAGAACATACACTACTTGGGTCTGTGTTTGGCAATTCAAATGTAATTTCTCTGGCGCACTTTTCACTACCGTAACAGCAGCATATGCACAGCTAGTCCAGAACGTTCATGTAACAGCACAAGGAGTGGATGGATGCCGAACACTTGTACACCAGCAAATGAAACATATACTCGTGGACTTGAAATTTGCAATGCAGACTTCCTGAATCAACATAAAATGGCCAGAAAGTTCCTGCTAGTAACTGAAACCGCATTAGAACATACACTACTTGGGTCTGTGTTTGGCAATTCAAATGTAATTTCTCTGGCGCACTTTTCACTACCGTAACAGCAGCATATGCACAGCTAGTCCAGAACGTTCATGTAACAGCACAAGGAGTGGATGGATGCCGAACACTTGTACACCAGCAAATGAAACATATACTCATGGACTTGAAATTTGCAATGCAGACTTCCTGAATCAACATAAAATGGCCAGAAAGTTCCTGCTAGTAACTGAAACCGCATTAGAACATACAGTACTTGGGTCTGTGTTTGGCAATTCAAATGTAATTTCTCTGGCGCACTTTTCACTACCGTAATAGCAGCATATGCACAGCTAGTCCAGAACGTTCATGTAACAGCACAAGGAGTGGATGGATGCCGAACACTTGTACACCAGCAAATGAAACATATACTCGTGGACTTGAAATTTGCAATGCAGACTTCCTGAATCAACATAAAATGGCCAGAAAGTTCCTGCTAGTAACTGAAACCGCATTAGAACATACACTACTTGGGTCTGTGTTTGGCAATTCAAATGTAATTTCTCTGGCGCACTTTTCACTACCGTAATAGCAGCATATGCACAGCTAGTCCAGAACGTTCATGTAACAGCACAAGGAGTGGATGGATGCCGAACACTTGTACACCAGCAAATGAAACATATACTCGTGCACTTGAAATTTGCAATGCAGACTTCCTGAATCAACATAAAATGGCCAGAAAGTTCCTGCTAGTAACTGAAACCGCATTAGAACATACAGTACTTGGGTCTGTGTTTGGCAATTCAAAAGTAATTTCTCTGGCGCACTTTTCACTACCATAACAGCAGCATATGCACAGCTAGTCCAGAACGTTCATGTAACAGCACAAGGAGTGGATGGATGCCGAACACTTGTACACCAGCAAATGAAACATATACTCGTGGACTTGAAATTTGCAATGCAGACTTCCTGAATCAACATAAAATGGCCAGAAAGTTCCTGCTAGTAACTGAAACCGCATTAGAACATACAGTACTTGGGTCTGTGTTTGGCAATTCAAATGTAATTTCTCTGGCGCACTTTTCACTACCGTAACAGCAGCATATGCACAGCTAGTCCAGAACGTTCATGTAACAGCACAAGGAGTGGATGGATGCCGAACACTTGTACACCAGCAAATGAAACATATACTCGTGGACTTGAAATTTGCAATGCAGACTTCCTGAATCAACATAAAATGGCCAGAAAGTTCTTGCTAGTAACTGAAACCGCATTAGAACATACACTACTTGGGTCTGTGTTTGGCAATTCAAATGTAATTTCTCTGGCGCACTTTTCACTACCGTAATAGCAGCATATGCACAGCTAGTCCAGAACGTTCATGTAACAGCACAAGGAGTGGATGGATGCCGAACACTTGTACACCAGCAAATGAAACATATACTCGTGCACTTGAAATTTGCAATGCAGACTTCCTGAATCAACATAAAATGGCCAGAAAGTTCCTGCTAGTAACTGAAACCGCATTAGAACATACAGTACTTGGGTCTGTTGTTTGCCACTTCAGAAGTAATTTCTCTGGCGCACTTTTCACTACCGTAACAGCAGCATATGCACAGCTAGTCCAGAACGTTCATGTAACAGCACAAGGAGTGGATGGATGCCGAACACTTGTACACCAGCAAATGAAACATATACTCGTGGACTTGAAATTTGCAATGCAGACTTCCTGAATCAACATAAAATGGCCAGAAAGTTCCTGCTAGTAACTGAAACCGCATTAGAACATACAGTACTTGGGTCTGTGTTTGGCAATTCAAATGTAATTTCTCTGGCGCACTTTTCACTACCGTAACAGCAGCATATGCACAGCTAGTCCAGAACGTTCATGTAACAGCACAAGGAGTGGATGGATGCCGAACACTTGTACACCAGCAAATGAAACATATACTCGTGGACTTGAAATTTGCAATGCAGACTTCCTGAATCAACATAAAATGGCCAGAAAGTTCCTGCTAGTAACTGAAACCGCATTAGAACATACAGTACTTGGGTCTGTGTTCTGCAATTCAAAAGTAATTTCTCTGGCGCACTTTTCACTACCGTAACAGCAGCATATGCGCAGCTAGTCCAGAACGTTCATGTAACAGCACAAGGAGTGGATGGATGCCGAACACTTGTACACCAGCAAATGAAACATATACTCGTGGACTTGAAATTTGCAATGCAGACTTCCTGAATCAACATAAAATGGCCAGAAAGTTCCTGCTAGTAACTGAAACCGCATTAGAACATACAGTACTTGGGTCTGTGTTTGGCAATTCAAAAGTAATTTCTCTGGCGCACTTTTCACTACCGTAACAGCAGCATATGCACAGCTAGTCCAGAACGTTCATGTAACAGCACAAGGAGTGGATGGATGCCGAACACTTGTACACCAGCAAATGAAACATATACTCGTGGACTTGAAATTTGCAATGCAGACTTCCTGAATCAACATAAAATGGCCAGAAAGTTCCTGCTAGTAACTGAAACCGCATTAGAACATACAGTACTTGGGTCTGTGTTTGGCAATTCAAATGTAATTTCTCTGGCGCACTTTTCACTACCGTAACAGCAGCATATGCACAGCTAGTCCAGAACGTTCATGTAACAGCACAAGGAGTGGATGGATGCCGAACACTTGTACACCAGCAAATGAAACATATACTCGTGGACTTGAAATTTGCAATGCAGACTTCCTGAATCAACATAAAATGGCCAGAAAGTTCCTGCTAGTAACTGAAACCGCATTAGAACATACACTACTTGGGTCTGTGTTTGGCAATTCAAATGTAATTTCTCTGGCGCACTTTTCACTACCGTAACAGCAGCATATGCACAGCTAGTCCAGAACGTTCATGTAACAGCACAAGGAGTGGATGGATGCCGAACACTTGTACACCAGCAAATGAAACATATACTCATGGACTTGAAATTTGCAATGCAGACTTCCTGAATCAACATAAAATGGCCAGAAAGTTCCTGCTAGTAACTGAAACCGCATTAGAACATACAGTACTTGGGTCTGTGTTTGGCAATTCAAATGTAATTTCTCTGGCGCACTTTTCACTACCGTAATAGCAGCATATGCACAGCTAGTCCAGAACGTTCATGTAACAGCACAAGGAGTGGATGGATGCCGAACACTTGTACACCAGCAAATGAAACATATACTCGTGGACTTGAAATTTGCAATGCAGACTTCCTGAATCAACATAAAATGGCCAGAAAGTTCCTGCTAGTAACTGAAACCGCATTAGAACATACACTACTTGGGTCTGTGTTTGGCAATTCAAATGTAATTTCTCTGGCGCACTTTTCACTACCGTAATAGCAGCATATGCACAGCTAGTCCAGAACGTTCATGTAACAGCACAAGGAGTGGATGGATGCCGAACACTTGTACACCAGCAAATGAAACATATACTCGTGCACTTGAAATTTGCAATGCAGACTTCCTGAATCAACATAAAATGGCCAGAAAGTTCCTGCTAGTAACTGAAACCGCATTAGAACATACAGTACTTGGGTCTGTGTTTGGCAATTCAAAAGTAATTTCTCTGGCGCACTTTTCACTACCATAACAGCAGCATATGCACAGCTAGTCCAGAACGTTCATGTAACAGCACAAGGAGTGGATGGATGCCGAACACTTGTACACCAGCAAATGAAACATATACTCGTGGACTTGAAATTTGCAATGCAGACTTCCTGAATCAACATAAAATGGCCAGAAAGTTCCTGCTAGTAACTGAAACCGCATTAGAACATACAGTACTTGGGTCTGTGTTTGGCAATTCAAATGTAATTTCTCTGGCGCACTTTTCACTACCGTAACAGCAGCATATGCACAGCTAGTCCAGAACGTTCATGTAACAGCACAAGGAGTGGATGGATGCCGAACACTTGTACACCAGCAAATGAAACATATACTCGTGGACTTGAAATTTGCAATGCAGACTTCCTGAATCAACATAAAATGGCCAGAAAGTTCCTGGTAGTAACTGAAACCGCATTAGAACATACAGTACTTGGGTCTGTGTTTGGCAATTCAAAAGTAATTTCTCTGGCGTACTTTTCACTACCGTAACAGCAGCATATGCACAGCTAGTCCAGAACGTTCATGTAACAGCACAAGGAGTGGATGGATGCCGAACACTTGTACACCAGCAAATGAAACATATACTCGTGGACTTGAAATTTGCAATGCAGACTTCCTGAATCAACATAAAATGGCCAGAAAGTTCCTGCTAGTAACTGAAACCGCATTAGAACATACAGTACTTGGGTCTGTTGTTTGCCACTTCAGAAGTAATTTCTCTGGCGAACTTTTCACTAGCGTAATAGCAGCATATGCGCAGCTAGTCCAGAATGTTCATGTAACAGCACAAGGAGTGGATGGATGCCGAACACTTGTACACCAGCAAATGAAACATATACTCGTGGACTTGAAATTTGCAATGCAGACTTCCTGAATCAACATAAAATGGCCAGAAAGTTCCTGCTAGTAACTGAAACCGCATTAGAACATACAGTACTTGGGTCTGTGTTTGGCAATTCAAATGTAATTTCTCTGGCGCACTTTTCACTACCGTAATAGCAGCATATGCACAGCTAGTCCAGAACGTTCATGTAACAGCACAAGGAGTGGATGGATGCCGAACACTTGTACACCAGCAAATGAAACATATACTCGTGGACTTGAAATTTGCAATGCAGACTTCCTGAATCAACATAAAATGGCCAGAAAGTTCCTGCTAGTAACTGAAACCGCATTAGAACATACACTACTTGGGTCTGTGTTTGGCAATTCAAATGTAATTTCTCTGGCGCACTTTTCACTACCGTAATAGCAGCATATGCACAGCTAGTCCAGAACGTTCATGTAACAGCACAAGGAGTGGATGGATGCCGAACACTTGTACACCAGCAAATGAAACATATACTCGTGCACTTGAAATTTGCAATGCAGACTTCCTGAATCAACATAAAATGGCCAGAAAGTTCCTGCTAGTAACTGAAACCGCATTAGAACATACAGTACTTGGGTCTGTTGTTTGCCACTTCAGAAGTAATTTCTCTGGCGCACTTTTCACTACCGTAACAGCAGCATATGCACAGCTAGTCCAGAACGTTCATGTAACAGCACAAGGAGTGGATGGATGCCGAACACTTGTACACCAGCAAATGAAACATATACTCGTGGACTTGAAATTTGCAATGCAGACTTCCTGAATCAACATAAAATGGCCAGAAAGTTCCTGCTAGTAACTGAAACCGCATTAGAACATACAGTACTTGGGTCTGTGTTTGGCAATTCAAATGTAATTTCTCTGGCGCACTTTTCACTACCGTAACAGCAGCATATGCACAGCTAGTCCAGAACGTTCATGTAACAGCACAAGGAGTGGATGGATGCCGAACACTTGTACACCAGCAAATGAAACATATACTCGTGGACTTGAAATTTGCAATGCAGACTTCCTGAATCAACATAAAATGGCCAGAAAGTTCCTGCTAGTAACTGAAACCGCATTAGAACATACAGTACTTGGGTCTGTGTTCTGCAATTCAAAAGTAATTTCTCTGGCGCACTTTTCACTACCGTAACAGCAGCATATGCGCAGCTAGTCCAGAACGTTCATGTAACAGCACAAGGAGTGGATGGATGCCGAACACTTGTACACCAGCAAATGAAACATATACTCGTGGACTTGAAATTTGCAATGCAGACTTCCTGAATCAACATAAAATGGCCAGAAAGTTCCTGCTAGTAACTGAAACCGCATTAGAACATACAGTACTTGGGTCTGTGTTTGGCAATTCAAAAGTAATTTCTCTGGCGCACTTTTCACTACCGTAACAGCAGCATATGCACAGCTAGTCCAGAACGTTCATGTAACAGCACAAGGAGTGGATGGATGCCGAACACTTGTACACCAGCAAATGAAACATATACTCGTGGACTTGAAATTTGCAATGCAGACTTCCTGAATCAACATAAAATGGCCAGAAAGTTCCTGCTAGTAACTGAAACCGCATTAGAACATACAGTACTTGGGTCTGTGTTTGGCAATTCAAATGTAATTTCTCTTGCGCACTTTTCACTACCGTAACAGCAGCATATGCACAGCTAGTCCAGAACGTTCATGTAACAGCACAAGGAGTGGATGGATGCCGAACACTTGTACACCAGCAAATGAAACATATACTCGTGCACTTGAAATTTGCAATGCAGACTTCCTGAATCAACATAAAATGGCCAGAAAGTTCCTGCTAGTAACTGAAACCGCATTAGAACATACAGTACTTGGGTCTGTGTTTGGCAATTCAAAAGTAATTTCTCTGGCGCACTTTTCACTACCGTAACAGCAGCATATGCACAGCTAGTCCAGAACGTTCATGTAACAGCACAAGGAGTGGATGGATGCCGAACACTTGTACACCAGCAAATGAAACATATACTCGTGGACTTGAAATTTGCAATGCAGACTTCCTGAATCAACATAAAATGGCCAGAAAGTTCCTGCTAGTAACTGAAACCGCATTAGAACATACAGTACTTGGGTCTGTGTTTGGCAATTCAAAAGTAATTTCTCTGGCGCACTTTTCACTACCGTAACAGCAGCATATGCACAGCTAGTCCAGAACGTTCATGTAACAGCACAAGGAGTGGATGGATGCCGAACACTTGTACACCAGCAAATGAAACATATACTCGTGGACTTGAAATTTGCAATGCAGACTTCCTCAATCAACATAAAATGGCCAGAAAGTTCCTGCCAGTAACTGAAACCGCATTAGAACATACACTACTTGGGTCTGTGTTTGGCAATGCAAATGTAATTTCTCTGGCGCACTTTTCACTACCGTAATAGCAGCATATGCACAGCTAGTCCAGAACGTTCATGTAACAGCACAAGGAGTGGATGGATGCCGAACACTTGTACACCAGCAAATGAAACATATACTCGTGGACTTGAAATTTGCAATGCAGACTTCCTGAATCAACATAAAATGGCCAGAAAGTTCCTGCTAGTAACTGAAACCGCATTAGAACATACAGTACTTGGGTCTGTGTTCTGCAATTCAAAAGTAATTTCTCTGGCGCACTTTTCACTACCGTAACAGCAGCATATGCGCAGCTAGTCCAGAACGTTCATGTAACAGCACAAGGAGTGGATGGATGCCGAACACTTGTACACCAGCAAATGAAACATATACTCGTGGACTTGAAATTTGCAATGCAGACTTCCTGAATCAACATAAAATGGCCAGAAAGTTCCTGCTAGTAACTGAAACCGCATTAGAACATACAGTACTTGGGTCTGTGTTTGGCAATTCAAAAGTAATTTCTCTGGCGCACTTTTCACTACCGTAACAGCAGCATATGCACAGCTAGTCCAGAACGTTCATGTAACAGCACAAGGAGTGGATGGATGCCGAACACTTGTACACCAGCAAATGAAACATATACTCGTGGACTTGAAATTTGCAATGCAGACTTCCTGAATCAACATAAAATGGCCAGAAAGTTCCTGCTAGTAACTGAAACCGCATTAGAACATACACTACTTGGGTCTGTGTTTGGCAATTCAAAAGTAATTTCTCTGGCGCACTTTTCACTACCGTACTAGCAGCATATGCACAGCTAGTCCAGAACGTTCATGTAACAGCACAAGGAGTGGATGGATGCCGAACACTTGTACACCAGCAAATGAAACATATACTCGTGGACTTGAAATTTTCAATGCAGACTTCCTGAATCAACATAAAATGGCCAGAAAGTTCCTGCTAGTAACTGAAACCGCATTAGAACATACAGTACTTGGGTCTGTGTTTGGCAATTCAAAAGTAATTTCTCTGGCGCACTTTTCACTACCGTAACAGCAGCATATGCACAGCTAGTCCAGAACGTTCATGTAACAGCACAAGGAGTGGATGTATGCCGAACACTTGTACACCAGCAAATGAAACATATACTCGTGGACTTGAAATTTGCAATGCAGACTTCCTGAATCAACATAAAATGGCCAGAAAGTTCCTGCTAGTAACTGAAACCGCATTAGAACATACAGTACTTGGGTCTGTGTTTGGCAATTCAAAAGTAATTTCTCTGGCGCACTTTTCACTACCGTAACAGCAGCATATGCACAGCTAGTCCAGAACGTTCATGTAACAGCACAAGGAGTGGATGGATGCCGAACACTTGTACACCAGCAAATGAAACATATACTCGTGGACTTGAAATTTGCAATGCAGACTTCCTGAATCAACATAAAATGGCCAGAAAGTTCCTGCTAGTAACTGAAACCGCATTAGAACATACACTACTTGGGTCTGTGTTTGGCAATTCAAATGTAATTTCTCTGGCGCACTTTTCACTACCGTAACAGCAGCATATGCACAGCTAGTCCAGAACGTTCATGTAACAGCACAAGGAGTGGATGGATGCCGAACACTTGTACACCAGCAAATGAAACATATACTCGTGGACTTGAAATTTGCAATGCAGACTTCCTGAATCAACATAAAATGGCCAGAAAGTTCCTGCTAGTAACTGAAACCGCATTAGAACATACACTACTTGGGTCTGTGTTTGGCAATTCAAATGTAATTTCTCTGGCGCACTTTTCACTACCGTAACAGCAGCATATGCACAGCTAGTCCAGAACGTTCATGTAACAGCACAAGGAGTGGATGGATGCCGAACACTTGTACACCAGCAAATGAAACATATACTCGTGGACTTGAAATTTGCAATGCAGACTTCCTGAATCAACATAAAATGGCCAGAAAGTTCCTGCTAGTAACTGAAACCGCATTAGAACATACAGTACTTGGGTCTGTGTTTGGCAATTCAAATGTAATTTCTCTGGCGCACTTTTCACTACCGTAATAGCAGCATATGCACAGCTAGTCCAGAACGTTCATGTAACAGCACAAGGAGTGGATGGATGCCGAACACTTGTACACCAGCAAATGAAACATATACTCGTGGACTTGAAATTTGCAATGCAGACTTCCTGAATCAACATAAAATGGCCAGAAAGTTCCTGCTAGTAACTGAAACCGCATTAGAACATACACTACTTGGGTCTGTGTTTGGCAATTCAAATGTAATTTCTCTGGCGCACTTTTCACTACCGTAATAGCAGCATATGCACAGCTAGTCCAGAACGTTCATGTAACAGCACAAGGAGTGGATGGATGCCGAACACTTGTACACCAGCAAATGAAACATATACTCGTGCACTTGAAATTTGCAATGCAGACTTCCTGAATCAACATAAAATGGCCAGAAAGTTCCTGCTAGTAACTGAAACCGCATTAGAACATACAGTACTTGGGTCTGTGTTTGGCAATTCAAAAGTAATTTCTCTGGCGCACTTTTCACTACCATAACAGCAGCATATGCACAGCTAGTCCAGAACGTTCATGTAACAGCACAAGGAGTGGATGGATGCCGAACACTTGTACACCAGCAAATGAAACATATACTCGTGGACTTGAAATTTGCAATGCAGACTTCCTGAATCAACATAAAATGGCCAGAAAGTTCCTGCTAGTAACTGAAACCGCATTAGAACATACAGTACTTGGGTCTGTGTTTGGCAATTCAAATGTAATTTCTCTGGCGCACTTTTCACTACCGTAACAGCAGCATATGCACAGCTAGTCCAGAACGTTCATGTAACAGCACAAGGAGTGGATGGATGCCGAACACTTGTACACCAGCAAATGAAACATATACTCGTGGACTTGAAATTTGCAATGCAGACTTCCTGAATCAACATAAAATGGCCAGAAAGTTCCTGGTAGTAACTGAAACCGCATTAGAACATACAGTACTTGGGTCTGTGTTTGGCAATTCAAAAGTAATTTCTCTGGCGTACTTTTCACTACCGTAACAGCAGCATATGCACAGCTAGTCCAGAACGTTCATGTAACAGCACAAGGAGTGGATGGATGCCGAACACTTGTACACCAGCAAATGAAACATATACTCGTGGACTTGAAATTTGCAATGCAGACTTCCTGAATCAACATAAAATGGCCAGAAAGTTCCTGCTAGTAACTGAAACCGCATTAGAACATACAGTACTTGGGTCTGTTGTTTGCCACTTCAGAAGTAATTTCTCTGGCGAACTTTTCACTAGCGTAATAGCAGCATATGCGCAGCTAGTCCAGAATGTTCATGTAACAGCACAAGGAGTGGATGGATGCCGAACACTTGTACACCAGCAAATGAAACATATACTCGTGGACTTGAAATTTGCAATGCAGACTTCCTGAATCAACATAAAATGGCCAGAAAGTTCCTGCTAGTAACTGAAACCGCATTAGAACATACAGTACTTGGGTCTGTGTTTGGCAATTCAAAAGTAATTTCTCTGGCGCACGTTTCACTACCGTAACAGCAGCATATGGACAGCTAGTCCAGAACGTTCATGTAACAGCACAAGGAGTGGATGGATGCCGAACACTTGTACACCAGCAAATGAAACATATACTCGTGGACTTGAAATTTGCAATGCAAACTTCCTGAATCAACATAAAATGGCCAGAAAGTTCCTGCTAGTAACTGAAACCGCATTAGAACATACAGTACTTGGGTCTGTGTTTGGCAATTCAAAAGTAATTTCTCTGGCGCACTTTTCACTACCGTAACAGCAGCATATGCACAGCTAGTCCAGAACGTTCATGTAACAGCACAAGGAGTGGATGGATGCCGAACACTTGTACACCAGCAAATGAAACATATACTCGTGGACTTGAAATTTGCAATGCAGACTTCCTGAATCAACATAAAATGGCCAGAAAGTTCCTGCTAGTAACTGAAACCGCATTAGAATATACAGTACTTGGGTCTGTGTTTGGCAATTCAAATGTAATTTCTCTGGCGCACTTTTCACTACCGTAACAGCAGCATATGCACAGCTAGTCCAGAACGTTCATGTAACAGCACAAGGAGTGGATGGATGCCGAACACTTGTACACCAGCAAATGAAACATATACTCGTGGACTTGAAATTTGCAATGCAGACTTCCTGAATCAACATAAAATGGCCAGAAAGTTCCTGCTAGTAACTGAAACCGCATTAGAACATACAGTACTTGGGTCTGTGTTTGGCAATTCAAAAGTAATTTCTCTGGCGCACTTTTCACTACCGTAACAGCAGCATATGCACAGCTAGTCCAGAACGTTCATGTAACAGCACAAGGAGTGGATGGATGCCAAACACTTGTACACCAGCAAATGAAACATATACTCGTGGACTTGAAATTTGCAATGCAGACTTCCTGAATCAACATAAAATGGCCAGAAAGTTCCTGCTAGTAACTGAAACCGCATTAGAACATACAGTACTTGGGTCTGTGTTTGGCAATTCAAAAGTAATTTCTCTGGCGCACTTTTCACTACCGTAACAGCAGCATATGCACAGCTAGTCCAGAACGTTCATGTAACAGCACAAGGAGTGGATGGATGCCGAACACTTGTACACCAGCAAATGAAACATATACTCGTGGACTTGAAATTTGCAATGCAGACTTCCTGAATCAACATAAAATGGCCAGAAAGTTCCTGCTAGTAACTGAAACCGCATTAGAACATACAGTACTTGGGTCTGTGTTTGGCAATTCAAATGTAATTTCTCTTGCGCACTTTTCACTACCGTAATAGCAGCATATGCACAGCTAGTCCAGAACGTTCATGTAACAGCACAAGTAGTGGATGGATGCCGAACACTTGTATACCAGCAAATGAAACATATACTCGTGGACTTGAAATTTGCAATGCAGACTTCCTGAATCAACATAAAATGGCCAGAAAGTTCCTGCTAGTAACTGAAACCGCATTAGAACATACAGTACTTGGGTCTGTGTTTGGCAATTCAAATGTAATTTCTCTGGCGCACTTTTCACTACCGTAATAGCAGCATATGCACAGCTAGTCCAGAACGTTCATGTAACAGCACAAGGAGTGGATGGATGCCGAACACTTGTACACCAGCAAATGAAACATATACTCGTGGACTTGAAATTTGCAATGCAGACTTCCTGAATCAACATAAAATGGCCAGAAAGTTCCTGCTAGTAACTGAAACCGCATTAGAACATACAGTACTTGGGTCTGTGTTTGGCAATTCAAAAGTAATTTCTCTGGCGCACTTTTCACTACCATAACAGCAGCATATGCACAGCTAGTCCAGAACGTTCATGTAACAGCACAAGGAGTGGATGGATGCCGAACACTTGTACACCAGCAAATGAAACATATACTCGTGGACTTGAAATTTGCAATGCAGACTTCCTGAATCAACATAAAATGGCCAGAAAGTTCCTGCTAGTAACTGAAACCGCATTAGAACATACAGTACTTGGGTCTGTGTTTGGCAATTCAAAAGTAATTTCTCTGGCGTACTTTTCACTACCGTAACAGCAGCATATGCACAGCTAGTCCAGAACGTTCATGTAACAGCACAAGGAGTGGATGGATGCCGAACACTTGTACACCAGCAAATGAAACATATACTCGTGGACTTGAAATTTGCAATGCAGACTTCCTGAATCAACATAAAATGGCCAGAAAGTTCCTGCTAGTAACTGAAACCGCATTAGAACATACAGTACTTGGGTCTGTTGTTTGCCACTTCAGAAGTAATTTCTCTGGCGAACTTTTCACTAGCGTAATAGCAGCATATGCGCAGCTAGTCCAGAATGTTCATGTAACAGCACAAGGAGTGGATGGATGCCGAACACTTGTACACCAGCAAATGAAACATATACTCGTGGACTTGAAATTTGCAATGCAGACTTCCTGAATCAACATAAAATGGCCAGAAAGTTCCTGCTAGTAACTGAAACCGCATTAGAACATACAGTACTTGGGTCTGTGTTTGGCAATTCAAAAGTAATTTCTCTGGCGCACTTTTCACTACCGTAACAGCAGCATATGGACAGCTAGTCCAGAACGTTCATGTAACTGCACAAGGAGTGGATGGATGCCGAACACTTGTACACCAGCAAATGAAACATATACTCGTGGACTTGAAATTTGCAATGCAAACTTCCTGAATCAACATAAAATGGCCAGAAAGTTCCTGCTAGTAACTGAAACCGCATTAGAACATACAGTACTTGGGTCTGTGTTTGGCAATTCAAAAGTAATTTCTCTGGCGCACTTTTCACTACCGTAACAGCAGCATATGCACAGCTAGTCCAGAACGTTCATGTAACAGCACAAGGAGTGGATGGATGCCGAACACTTGTACACCAGCAAATGAAACATATACTCGTGGACTTGAAATTTGCAATGCAGACTTCCTGAATCAACATAAAATGGCCAGAAAGTTCCTGCTAGTAACTGAAACCGCATTAGAACATACAGTACTTGGGTCTGTGTTTGGCAATTCAAATGTAATTTCTCTGGCGCACTTTTCACTACCGTAACAGCAGCATATGCACAGCTAGTCCAGAACGTTCATGTAACAGCACAAGGAGTGGATGGATGCCGAACACTTGTACACCAGCAAATGAAACATATACTCGTGGACTTGAAATTTGCAATGCAGACTTCCTGAATCAACATAAAATGGCCAGAAAGTTCCTGCTAGTAACTGAAACCGCATTAGAACATACAGTACTTGGGTCTGTGTTTGGCAATTCAAATGTAATTTCTCTGGCGCACTTTTCACTACCGTAACAGCAGCATATGCACAGCTAGTCCAGAACGTTCATGTAACAGCACAAGGAGTGGATGGATGCCGAACACTTGTACACCAGCAAATGAAACATATACTCGTGGACTTGAAATTTGCAATGCAGACTTCCTGAATCAACATAAAATGGCCAGAAAGTTCCTGGTAGTAACTGAAACCGCATTAGAACATACAGTACTTGGGTCTGTGTTTGGCAATTCAAAAGTAATTTCTCTGGCGTACTTTTCACTACCGTAACAGCAGCATATGCACAGCTAGTCCAGAACGTTCATGTAACAGCACAAGGAGTGGATGGATGCCGAACACTTGTACACCAGCAAATGAAACATATACTCGTGGACTTGAAATTTGCAATGCAGACTTCCTGAATCAACATAAAATGGCCAGAAAGTTCCTGCTAGTAACTGAAACCGCATTAGAACATACAGTACTTGGGTCTGTTGTTTGCCACTTCAGAAGTAATTTCTCTGGCGAACTTTTCACTAGCGTAATAGCAGCATATGCGCAGCTAGTCCAGAATGTTCATGTAACAGCACAAGGAGTGGATGGATGCCGAACACTTGTACACCAGCAAATGAAACATATACTCGTGGACTTGAAATTTACAATGCAAACTTCCTGAATCAACATAAAATGGCCAGAAAGTTCCTGCTAGTAACTGAAACCGCATTAGAACATACAGTACTTGGGTCTGTGTTTGGCAATTCAAAAGTAATTTCTCTGGCGCACTTTTCACTACCGTAACAGCAGCATATGCACAGCTAGTCCAGAACGTTCATGTAACAGCACAAGGAGTGGATGGATGCCGAACACTTGTACACCAGCAAATGAAACATATACTCGTGGACTTGAAATTTGCAATGCAGACTTCCTGAATCAACATAAAATGGCCAGAAAGTTCCTGCTAGTAACTGAAACCGCATTAGAATATACAGTACTTGGGTCTGTGTTTGGCAATTCAAATGTAATTTCTCTGGCGCACTTTTCACTACCGTAACAGCAGCATATGCACAGCTAGTCCAGAACGTTCATGTAACAGCACAAGGAGTGGATGGATGCCGAACACTTGTACACCAGCAAATGAAACATATACTCGTGGACTTGAAATTTGCAATGCAGACTTCCTGAATCAACATAAAATGGCCAGAAAGTTCCTGCTAGTAACTGAAACCGCATTAGAACATACAGTACTTGGGTCTGTGTTTGGCAATTCAAAAGTAATTTCTCTGGCGCACTTTTCACTACCGTAACAGCAGCATATGCACAGCTAGTCCAGAACGTTCATGTAACAGCACAAGGAGTGGATGGATGCCAAACACTTGTACACCAGCAAATGAAACATATACTCGTGGACTTGAAATTTGCAATGCAGACTTCCTGAATCAACATAAAATGGCCAGAAAGTTCCTGCTAGTAACTGAAACCGCATTAGAACATACAGTACTTGGGTCTGTGTTTGGCAATTCAAAAGTAATTTCTCTGGCGCACTTTTCACTACCGTAACAGCAGCATATGCACAGCTAGTCCAGAACGTTCATGTAACAGCACAAGGAGTGGATGGATGCCGAACACTTGTACACCAGCAAATGAAACATATACTCGTGGACTTGAAATTTGCAATGCAGACTTCCTGAATCAACATAAAATGGCCAGAAAGTTCCTGCTAGTAACTGAAACCGCATTAGAACATACAGTACTTGGGTCTGTGTTTGGCAATTCAAATGTAATTTCTCTTGCGCACTTTTCACTACCGTAATAGCAGCATATGCACAGCTAGTCCAGAACGTTCATGTAACAGCACAAGTAGTGGATGGATGCCGAACACTTGTATACCAGCAAATGAAACATATACTCGTGGACTTGAAATTTGCAATGCAGACTTCCTGAATCAACATAAAATGGCCAGAAAGTTCCTGCTAGTAACTGAAACCGCATTAGAACATACAGTACTTGGGTCTGTGTTTGGCAATTCAAATGTAATTTCTCTGGCGCACTTTTCACTACCGTAATAGCAGCATATGCACAGCTAGTCCAGAACGTTCATGTAACAGCACAAGGAGTGGATGGATGCCGAACACTTGTACACCAGCAAATGAAACATATACTCGTGGACTTGAAATTTGCAATGCAGACTTCCTGAATCAACATAAAATGGCCAGAAAGTTCCTGCTAGTAACTGAAACCGCATTAGAACATACAGTACTTGGGTCTGTGTTTGGCAATTCAAAAGTAATTTCTCTGGCGCACTTTTCACTACCATAACAGCAGCATATGCACAGCTAGTCCAGAACGTTCATGTAACAGCACAAGGAGTGGATGGATGCCGAACACTTGTACACCAGCAAATGAAACATATACTCGTGGACTTGAAATTTGCAATGCAGACTTCCTGAATCAACATAAAATGGCCAGAAAGTTCCTGCTAGTAACTGAAACCGCATTAGAACATACAGTACTTGGGTCTGTGTTTGGCAATTCAAAAGTAATTTCTCTGGCGTACTTTTCACTACCGTAACAGCAGCATATGCACAGCTAGTCCAGAACGTTCATGTAACAGCACAAGGAGTGGATGGATGCCGAACACTTGTACACCAGCAAATGAAACATATACTCGTGGACTTGAAATTTGCAATGCAGACTTCCTGAATCAACATAAAATGGCCAGAAAGTTCCTGCTAGTAACTGAAACCGCATTAGAACATACAGTACTTGGGTCTGTTGTTTGCCACTTCAGAAGTAATTTCTCTGGCGAACTTTTCACTAGCGTAATAGCAGCATATGCGCAGCTAGTCCAGAATGTTCATGTAACAGCACAAGGAGTGGATGGATGCCGAACACTTGTACACCAGCAAATGAAACATATACTCGTGGACTTGAAATTTGCAATGCAGACTTCCTGAATCAACATAAAATGGCCAGAAAGTTCCTGCTAGTAACTGAAACCGCATTAGAACATACAGTACTTGGGTCTGTGTTTGGCAATTCAAAAGTAATTTCTCTGGCGCACTTTTCACTACCGTAACAGCAGCATATGGACAGCTAGTCCAGAACGTTCATGTAACAGCACAAGGAGTGGATGGATGCCGAACACTTGTACACCAGCAAATGAAACATATACTCGTGGACTTGAAATTTGCAATGCAAACTTCCTGAATCAACATAAAATGGCCAGAAAGTTCCTGCTAGTAACTGAAACCGCATTAGAACATACAGTACTTGGGTCTGTGTTTGGCAATTCAAAAGTAATTTCTCTGGCGCACTTTTCACTACCGTAACAGCAGCATATGCACAGCTAGTCCAGAACGTTCATGTAACAGCACAAGGAGTGGATGGATGCCGAACACTTGTACACCAGCAAATGAAACATATACTCGTGGACTTGAAATTTGCAATGCAGACTTCCTGAATCAACATAAAATGGCCAGAAAGTTCCTGCTAGTAACTGAAACCGCATTAGAACATACAGTACTTGGGTCTGTGTTTGGCAATTCAAATGTAATTTCTCTGGCGCACTTTTCACTACCGTAACAGCAGCATATGCACAGCTAGTCCAGAACGTTCATGTAACAGCACAAGGAGTGGATGGATGCCGAACACTTGTACACCAGCAAATGAAACATATACTCGTGGACTTGAAATTTGCAATGCAGACTTCCTGAATCAACATAAAATGGCCAGAAAGTTCCTGCTAGTAACTGAAACCGCATTAGAACATACAGTACTTGGGTCTGTGTTTGGCAATTCAAAAGTAATTTCTCTGGCGCACTTTTCACTACCGTAACAGCAGCATATGCACAGCTAGTCCAGAACGTTCATGTAACAGCACAAGGAGTGGATGGATGCCAAACACTTGTACACCAGCAAATGAAACATATACTCGTGGACTTGAAATTTGCAATGCAGACTTCCTGAATCAACATAAAATGGCCAGAAAGTTCCTGCTAGTAACTGAAACCGCATTAGAACATACAGTACTTGGGTCTGTGTTTGGCAATTCAAAAGTAATTTCTCTGGCGCACTTTTCACTACCGTAACAGCAGCATATGCACAGCTAGTCCAGAACGTTCATGTAACAGCACAAGGAGTGGATGGATGCCGAACACTTGTACACCAGCAAATGAAACATATACTCGTGGACTTGAAATTTGCAATGCAGACTTCCTGAATCAACATAAAATGGCCAGAAAGTTCCTGCTAGTAACTGAAACCGCATTAGAACATACACTACTTGGGTCTGTGTTTGGCAATTCAAAAGTAATTTCTCTGGCGCACTTTTCACTACCGTAACAGCAGCATATGCACAGCTAGTCCAGAACGTTCATGTAACAGCACAAGGAGTGGATGGATGCCGAACACTTGTACACCAGCAAATGAAACATATACTCGTGGACTTGAAATTTGCAATGCAGACTTCCTGAATCAACATAAAATGGCCAGAAAGTTCCTGCTAGTAACTGAAACCGCATTAGAACATACAGTACTTGGGTCTGTGTTTGGCAATTCAAAAGTAATTTCTCTGGCGCACTTTTCACTACCGTAACAGCAGCATATGCACAGCTAGTCCAGATCGTTCATGTAACAGCACAAGGAGTGGATGGATGCCGAACACTTGTACACCAGCAAATGAAACATATACTCGTGGACTTGAAATTTGCAATGCAGACTTCCTGAATCAACATAAAATGGCCAGAAAGTTCCTGCTAGTAACTGAAACCGCATTAGAACATACACTACTTGGGTCTGTGTTTGGCAATTCAAAAGTAATTTCTCTGGCGCACTTTTCACTACCGTAACAGCAGCATATGCACAGCTAGTCCAGAACGTTCATGTAACAGCACAAGGAGTGGATGGATGCCGAACACTTGTACACCAGCAAATGAAACATATACTCGTGGACTTGAAATTTGCAATGCAGACTTCCTGAATCAACATAAAATGGCCAGAAAGTTCCTGCTAGTAACTGAAACCGCATTAGAACATACAGTACTTGGGTCTGTGTTTGGCAATTCAAAAGTAATTTCTCTGGCGCACTTTTCACTAGCGTAATAGCAGCATATGCACAGCTAGTCCAGAACGTTCATGTAACAGCACAAGGAGTGGATGGATGCCGAACACTTGTACACCAGCAAATGAAACATATACTCGTGGACTTGAAATTTGCAATGCAGACTTCCTGAATCAACATAAAATGGCCAGAAAGTTCCTGTTAGTAACTGAAACCGCATTAGAACATACAGTACTTGGGTCTGTGTTTGGCAATTCAAAAGTAATTTCTCTGGTGCACTTTTCACTACCGTAACAGCAGCATATGCACAGCTAGTCCAGAACGTTCATGTAACAGCACAAGGAGTGGATGGATGCCGAACACTTGTACACCAGCAAATGAAACATATACTCGTGGACTTGAAATTTGCAATGCAGACTTCCTGAATCAACATAAATTGGCCAGAAAGTTCCTGCTAGTAACTGAAACCGCATTAGAACATACAGTACTTGGGTCTGTGTTTGGCAATTCAAAAGTAATTTCTCTGGCGCACTTTTCACTACCGTAACAGCAGCATATGCACAGCTAGTCCAGAACGTTCATGTAACAGCACAAGGAGTGGATGGATGCCGAACACTTGTACACCAGCAAATGAAACATATACTCGTGGACTTGAAATTTGCAATGCAGACTTCCTGAATCAACATAAAATGGCCAGAAAGTTCCTGCTAGTAACTGAAACCGCATTAGAACATACAGTACTTGGGTCTGTGTTTGGCAATTCAAATGTAATTTCTCTGGCGCACTTTTCACTACCGTAACAGCAGCATATGCACAGCTAGTCCAGAACGTTCATGTAACAGCACAAGGAGTGGATGGATGCCGAACACTTGTACACCAGCAAATGAAACATATACTCGTGGACTTGAAATTTGCAATGCAGACTTCCTGAATCAACATAAAATGGCCAGAAAGTTCCTGCTAGTAACTGAAACCGCATTAGAACATACAGTACTTGGGTCTGTGTTTGGCAATTCAAATGTAATTTCTCTGGCGCACTTTTCACTACCGTAAAAGCAGCATATGCGCAGCTAGTCCAGAACGTTCATGTAACAGCACAAGGAGTGGATGGATGCCGAACACTTGTACACCAGCAAATGAAACATATACTCGTGGACTTGAAATTTGCAATGCAGACTTCCTGAATCAACATAAAATGGCCAGAAAGTTCCTGCTAGTAACTGAAACCGCATTAGAACATACAGTACTTGGGTCTGTGTTTGGCAATTCAAAAGTAATTTCTCTGGCGCACTTTTCACTACCGTAACAGCAGCATATGCACAGCTAGTCCAGAACGTTCATGTAACAGCACAAGGAGTGGATGTATGCCGAACACTTGTACACCAGCAAATGAAACATATACTCGTGGACTTGAAATTTGCAATGCAGACTTCCTGAATCAACATAAAATGGCCAGAAAGTTCCTGCTAGTAACTGAAACCGCATTAGAACATACAGTACTTGGGTCTGTGTTTGGCAATTCAAAAGTAATTTCTCTGGCGCACTTTTCACTACCGTAACAGCAGCATATGCACAGCTAGTTCAGAACGTTCATGTAACAGCACAAGGAGTGGATGGATGCCGAACACTTGTACACCAGCAAAGGAAACATATACTCGTGGACTTGAAATTTGCAATGCAGACTTCCTGAATCAACATAAAATGGCCAGAAAGTTCCTGCTAGTAACTGTAACCGCATTAGAACATACAGTACTTGGGTCTGTGTTTGGCAATTCAAATGTAATTTCTCTGGCGCACTTTTCACTAGCGTAATAGCAGCATATGCGCAGCTAGTCCAGAACGTTCATGTAACAGCACAAGGAGTGGATGGATGCCGAACACTTGTACACCAGCAAATGAATCATATACTCGTGGACTTGAAATTTGCAATGCAGACTTCCTGAATCAACATAAAATGGCCAGAAAAATCCTGCTAGTAACTGAAACCGCATTAGAACATACAGTACTTGGGTCTGTGTTTGGCAATTCAAAAGTAATTTCTCTGGCGCACTTTTCAGTACCGTAACAGCAGCATATGCACAGCTAGTCCAGAACGTTCATGTAACAGCACAAGGAGTGGATGGATGCCGAACACTTGTACACCAGCAAATGAAACATATACTCGTGGACTTGAAATTTGCAATGCAGACTTCCTGAATCAACATAAAATGCCCAGAAAGTTCCTGCTAGTAACTGAAACCGCATTAGAACATACAGTACTTGGGTCTGTGTTTGGCAATTCAAAAGTAATTTCTCTGGCGCACTTTTCACTACCGTAACAGCAGCATATGCACAGCTAGTCCAGAACGTTCATGTAACAGCACAAGGAGTGGATGGATGCCGAACACTTGTACACCAGCAAATGAAACATATACTCGTGGACTTGAAATTTGCAATGCAGACTTCCTGAATCAACATAAAATGGCCAGAAAGTTCCTGCTAGTAACTGAAACCGCATTAGAACATACAGTACTTGGGTCTGTGTTTGGCAATTCAAAAGTAATTTCTCTGGCGCACTTTTCACTACCGTAACAGCAGCATATGCACAGCTAGTCCAGAACGTTCATGTAACAGCACAAGGAGTGGATGGATGCCGAACACTTGTACACCAGCAAATGAAACATATACTCGTGGACTTGAAATTTGCAATGCAGACTTCCTGAATCAACATAAAATGGCCAGAAAGTTCCTGCTAGTAACTGAAACCGCATTAGAACATACACTACTTGGGTCTGTGTTTGGCAATTCAAAAGTAATTTCTCTGGCGCACTTTTCACTACCGTAACAGCAGCATATGCACAGCTAGTCAAGAACGTTCATGTAACAGCACAAGGAGTGGATGGATGCCGAACACTTGTACACCAGCAAATGAAACATATACTCGTGGACTTGAAATTTGCAATGCAGACTTCCTGAATCAACATAAAATGGCCAGAAAGTTCCTGCTAGTAACTGAAACCGCATTAGAACATACAGTACTTGGGTCTGTGTTTGGCAATTCAAAAGTAATTTCTCTGGCGCACTTTTCACTACCGTAACAGCAGCATATGCACAGCTAGTCCAGAACGTTCATGTAACAGCACAAGGAGTGGATGGATGCCGAACACTTGTACACCAGCAAATGAAACATATACTCGTGGACTTGAAATTTGCAATGCAGACTTCCTGAATCAACATAAAATGGCCAGAAAGTTCCTGCTAGTAACTGAAACCGCATTAGAACATACAGTACTTGGGTCTGTGTTTGGCAATTCAAATGTAATTTCTCTGGCGCACTTTTCACTAGCGTAATAGCAACATATGCGCAGCTAGTCCTGAACGTTCATGTAACAGCACAAGGAGTGGATGGATGCCGAACACTTGTACACCAGCAAATGAAACATATACTCGTGGACTTGAAATTTGCAATGCAGACTTCCTGAATCAACATAAAATGGCCAGAAAGTTCCTGCTAGTAACTGAAACCGCATTAGAACATACAGTACTTGGGTCTGTGTTTGGCAATTCAAAAGTAATTTCTCTGGCGCACTTTCCACTACCGTAACAGCAGCATATGCACAGCTAGTCCAGTACGTTCATGTAACAGCACAAGGAGTGGATGGATGCCGAACACTTGTACACCAGCAAATGAAACATATACTCGTGGACTTGAAATTTGCAATGCAGACTTCCTGAATCAACATAAAATGGCCAGAAAGTTCCTGCTAGTAACTGAAACCGCATTAGAACATACAGTACTTGGGTCTGTGTTTGGCAATTCAAAAGTAATTTCTCTGGCGCACTTTTCACTACCGTAACAGCAGCATATGCACAGCTAGTCCAGAACGTTCATGTAACAGCACAAGGAGTGGATGGATGCCGAACACTTGTACACCAGCAAATGAAACATATACTCGTGGACTTGAAATTTGCAATGCAGACTTCCTGAATCAACATAAAATGGCCAGAAAGGTCCTGCTAGTAACTGAAACCGCATTAGAACATACAGTACTTGGGTCTGTGTTTGGCAATTCAAATGTAATTTCTCTGGCGCACTTTTCACTAGCGTAATAGCAGCATATGCGCAGCTAGTCCAGAACCTTCATGTAACAGCACAAGGAGTGGATGGATGCCGAACACTTGTACACCAGCAAATGAAACATATACTCGTGGACTTGAAATTTGCAATGCAGACTTCCTGAATCAACATAAAATGGCCAGAAAGTTCCTGCTAGTAACTGAAACCGCATTAGAACATACAGTACTTGGGTCTGTGTTTGGCAATTCAAAAGTAATTTCTCTGGCGCACTTTTCACTACCGTAACAGCAGCATATGCACAGCTAGTCCAGAACGTTCATGTAACAGCACAAGGTGTGGATGGATGCCAAACACTTGTACACCAGCAAATGAAACATATACTCGTGGACTTGAAATTTGCAATGCAGACTTCCTGAATCAACATAAAATGGCCAGAAAGTTCCTGCTAGTAACTGAAACCGCATTAGAACATACACTACTTGGGTCTGTGTTTGGCAATTCAAAAGTAATTTCTCTGGCGCACTTTTCACTACCGTAACAGCAGCATATGCACAGCTAGTTCAGAACGTTCATGTAACAGCACAAGGAGTGGATGGATGCCGAACACTTGTACACCAGCAAATGAAACATATACTCGTGGACTTGAAATTTGCAATGCAGACTTCCTGAATCAACATAAAATGGCCAGAAAGTTCCTGCTAGTAACTGAAACCGCATTAGAACATACAGTACTTGGGTCTGTGTTTGGCAATTCAAAAGTAATTTCTCTGGCGCACTTTTCACTACCGTAACAGCAGCATATGCACAGCTAGTCCAGAACGTTCATGTAACAGCACAAGGAGTGGATGGATGCCGAACACTTGTACACCAGCAAATGAAACATATACTCGTGGACTTGAAATTTGCAATGCAGACTTCCTGAATCAACATAAAATGGCCAGAAAGTTCCTGCTAGTAACTGAAACCGCATTAGAACATACACTACTTGGGTCTGTGTTCGGCAATTCAAAAGTAATTTCTCTGGCGCACTTTTCACTACCGTAACAGCAGCATATGCGCAGCTAGTCCAGAACGTTCATGTAACAGCACAAGGAGTGGATGGATGCCGAACACTTGTACACCAGCAAATGAAACATATACTCGTGGACTTGAAATTTGCAATGCAGACTTCCTGAATCAACATAAAATGGCCAGAAAGTTCCTGCTAGTAACTGAAACCGCATTAGAACATACAGTACTTGGGTCTGTGTTTGGCAATTCAACAGTAATTTCTCTGGCGCACTTTCCACTACCGTAACAGCAGCATATGCACAGCTAGTCCAGAACGTTCATGTAACAGCACAAGGAGTGGATGGATGCCGAACACTTGTACACCAGCAAATGAAACATATACTCGTGGACTTGAAATTTGCAATGCAGACTTCCTGAATCAACATAAAATGGCCAGAAAGTTCCTGCTAGTAACTGAAACGGCATTAGAACATACAGTACTTGGGTCTGTGTTTGGCAATTCAAAAGTAATTTCTCTGGCGCACTTTTCACTACCGTAACAGCAGCATATGCACAGCTAGTCCAGAACGTTCATGTAACAGCACAAGGAGTGGATGGATGCCGAACACTTGTACACCAGCAAATGAAACATATACTCGTGGACTTGAAATTTGCAATGCAGACTTCCTGAATCAACATAAAATGGCCAGAAAGTTCCTGCTAGTAACTGAAACCGCATTAGAACATACAGTACTTGGGTCTGTGTTTGGCAATTCAAAAGTAATTTCTCTGGCGCACTTTTCACTACCGTAACAGCAGCATATGCACAGCTAGTCCAGAACGTTCATGTAACAGCACAAGGAGTGGATGGATGCCGAACACTTGTACACCAGCAAATGAAACATATACTCGTGGACTTGAAATTTGCAATGCAGACTTCCTGAATCAACATAAAATGGCCAGAAAGTTCCTGCTAGTAACTGAAACCGCATTAGAACATACAGTACTTGGGTCTGTGTTTGGCAATTCAAAAGTAATTTCTCTGGCGCACTTTTCACTACCGTAACAGCAGCATATGCACAGCTAGTCCAGAACGTTCATGTAACAGCACAAGGAGTGGATGGATGCCGAACACTTGTACACCAGCAAATGAAACATATACTCGTGGACTTGAAATTTGCAATGCAGACTTCCTGAATCAACATAAAATGGCCAGAAAGTTCCTGCTAGTAACTGAAACCGCATTAGAACATACAGTACTTGGGTCTGTGTTTGGCAATTCAAATGTAATTTCTCTGGCGCACTTTTCACTAGCGTAATAGCAGCATATGCGCAGCTAGTCCAGAACCTTCATGTAACAGCACAAGGAGTGGATGGATGCCGAACACTTGTACACCAGCAAATGAAACATATACTCGTGGACTTGAAATTTGCAATGCAGACTTCCTGAATCAACATAAAATGGCCAGAAAGTTCCTGCTAGTAACTGAAACCGCATTAGAACATACAGTACTTGGGTCTGTGTTTGGCAATTCAAAAGTAATTTCTCTGGCGCACTTTTCACTACCGTAACAGCAGCATATGCACAGCTAGTCCAGAACGTTCATGTAACAGCACAAGGAGTGGATGGATGCCGAACACTTGTACACCAGCAAATGAAACATATACTCGTGGACTTGAAATTTGCAATGCAGACTTCCTGAATCAACATAAAATGGCCAGAAAGTTCCTGCTAGTAACTGAAACCGCATTAGAACATACACTACTTGGGTCTGTGTTTGGCAATTCAAAAGTAATTTCTCTGGCGCACTTTTCACTACCGTAACAGCAGCATATGCACAGCTAGTCCAGAACGTTCATGTAACAGCACAAGGAGTGGATGGATGCCGAACACTTGTACACCAGCAAATGAAACATATACTCGTGGACTTGAAATTTGCAATGCAGACTTCCTGAATCAACATAAAATGGCCAGAAAGTTCCTGCTAGTAACTGAAACCGCATTAGAACATACAGTACTTGGGTCTGTGTTTGGCAATTCAAAAGTAATTTCTCTGGCGCACTTTTCACTACCGTAACAGCAGCATATGCACAGCTAGTCCAGAACGTTCATGTAACAGCACAAGGAGTGGATGGATGCCGAACACTTGTACACCAGCAAATGAAACATATACTCGTGGACTTGAAATTTGCAATGCAGACTTCCTGAATCAACATAAAATGGCCAGAAAGTTCCTGCTAGTAACTGAAACCGCATTAGAACATACAGTACTTGGGTCTGTGTTTGGCAATTCAAATGTAATTTCTCTGGCGCACTTTTCACTAGCGTAATAGCAGCATATGCGCAGCTAGTCCAGAACGTTCATGTAACAGCACAAGGAGTGGATGGATGCCGAACACTTGTACACCAGCAAATGAAACATATACTCGTGGACTTGAAATTTGCAATGCAGACTTCCTGAATCAACATAAAATGGCCAGAAAGTTCCTGCTAGTAACTGAAACCGCATTAGAACATACAGTACTTGGGTCTGTGTTTGGCAATTCAAAAGTAATTTCTCTGGCGCACTTTTCACTACCGTAACAGCAGCATATGCACAGCTAGTCCAGAACGTTCATGTAACAGCACAAGGAGTGGATGGATGCCGAACACTTGTACACCAGCAAATGAAACATATACTCGTGGACTTGAAATTTGCAATGCAGACTTCCTGAATCAACATAAAATGGCCAGAAAGTTCCTGCTAGTAACTGAAACCGCATTAGAACATACAGTACTTGGGTCTGTGTTTGGCAATTCAAAAGTAATTTCTCTGGCGCACTTTTCACTGCCGTAACAGCAGCATATGCACAGCTAGTCCAGAACGTTCATGTAACAGCACAAGGAGTGGATGGATGCCGAACACTTGTACACCAGCAAATGAAACATATACTCGTGGACTTGAAATTTGCAATGCAGACTTCCTGAATCAACATAAAATGGCCAGAAAGTTCCTGCTAGTAACTGAAACCGCATTAGAACATACAGTACTTGGGTCTGTGTTTGGCAATTCAAATGTAATTTCTCTGGCGCACTTTTCACTAGCATAATAGCAGCATATGCGCAGCTAGTCCAGAACGTTCATGTAACAGCACAAGGAGTGGATGGATGCCGAACACTTGTACACCAGCAAATGAAACATATACTCGTGGACTTGAAATTTGCAATGCAGACTTCCTGAATCAACATAAAATGGCCAGAAAGTTCCTGCTAGTAACTGAAACCGCATTAGAACATACAGTACTTGGGTCTGTGTTTGGCAATTCAAAAGTAATTTCTCTGGCGCACTTTTCACTACCGTAACAGCAGCATATGCACAGCTAGTCCAGAACGTTCATGTAACAGCACAAGGAGTGGATGGATGCCGAACACTTGTACACCAGCAAATGAAACATATACTCGTGGACTTGAAATTTGCAATGCAGACTTCCTGAATCAACATAAAATGGCCAGAAAGTTCCTGCTAGTAACTGAAACCGCATTAGAACATACAGTACTTGGGTCTGTGTTTGGCAATTCAAAAGTAATTTCTCTGGCGCACTTTTCACTACCGTAACAGCAGCATATGCACAGCTAGTCCAGAACGTTCATGTAACAGCACAAGGAGTGGATGGATGCCGAACACTTGTACACCAGCAAATGAAACATATACTCGTGGACTTGAAATTTGCAATGCAGACTTCCTGAATCAACATAAAATGGCCAGAAAGTTCCTGCTAGTAACTGAAACCGCATTAGAACATACAGTACTTGGGTCTGTGTTTGGCAATTCAAAAGTAATTTCTCTGGCGCACTTTTCACTACCGTAACAGCAGCATATGCACAGCTAGTCCAGAACGTTCATGTAACAGCACAAGGAGTGGATGGATGCCGAACACTTGTACACCAGCAAATGAAACATATACTCGTGGACTTGAAATTTGCAATGCAGACTTCCTGAATCAACATAAAATGGCCAGAAAGTTCCTGCTAGTAACTGAAACCGCATTAGAACATACAGTACTTGGGTCTGTGTTTGGCAATTCAAATGTAATTTCTCTGGCGCACTTTTCACTAGCGTAAAAGCAGCATATGCGCAGCTAGTCCAGAACGTTCATGTAACAGCACAAGGAGTGGATGGATGCCGAACACTTGTACACCAGCAAATGAAACATATACTCGTGGACTTGAAATTTGCAATGCAGACTTCCTGAATCAATATAAAATGGCCAGAAAGTTCCTGCTAGTAACTGAAACCGCATTAGAACATACAGTACTTGGGTCTGTGTTTGGCAATTCAAAAGTAATTTCTCTGGCGCACTTTTCACTACCGTAACAGCAGCATATGCACAGCTAGTCCAGAACGTTCATGTAACAGCACAAGGAGTGGATGGATGCCGAACACTTGTACACCAGCAAATGAATCATATACTCGTGGACTTTAAATTTGCAATGCAGACTTCCTGAATCAACATAAAATGGCCAGAAAAATCCTGCTAGTAACTGAAACCGCATTAGAACATACAGTACTTGGGTCTGTGTTTGGCAATTCAAAAGTAATTTCTCTGGCGCACTTTTCACTACCGTAACAGCAGCATATGCACAGCTAGTCCAGAACGTTCATGTAACAGCACAAGGAGTGGATGGATGCCGAACACTTGTACACCAGCAAATGAAACATATACTCGTGGACTAGAAATTTGCAATGCAGACTTCCTGAATCAACATAAAATGGCCAGAAAGTTCCTGCTAGTAACTGAAACCGCATTAGAACATACAGTACTTGGGTCTGTGTTTGGCAATTCAAATGTAATTTCTCTGGCGCACTTTTCACTAGCGTAATAGCAGCATATGCGCAGCTAGTCCAGAACGTTCATGTAACAGCACAAGGAGTGGATGGATGTAGAACACTTGTACACCAGCATATGAAACATATACTCGTGGACTTGAAATTTGCAATGCAGACTTCCTGAATCAACATAAAATGGCCAGAAAGTTCCTGCTAGTAACTGAAACCGCATTAGAACATACAGTACTTGGGTCTGTGTTTGGCAATTCAAAAGTAATTTCTCTGGCGCACCTTTCACTACCGTAACAGCAGCATATGCACAGCTAGTCCAGAACGTTCATGTAACAGCACAAGGAGTAGATGGATGCCGAACACTTGTACACCAGCAAATGAAACATATACTCGTGGACTTGAAATTTGCAATGCAGACTTCCTGAATCAACATAAAATGGCCAGAAAGTTCCTGCTAGTAACTGAAACCGCATTAGAACATACAGTACTTGGGTCTGTGTTTGGCAATTCAAAAGTAATTTCTCTGGCGCACCTTTCACTACCGTAACAGCAGCATATGCACAGCTAGTCCAGAACGTTCATGTAACAGCACAAGGAGTAGATGGATGCCGAACACTTGTACACCAGCAAATGAAACATATACTCGTGGACTTGAAATTTGCAATGCAGACTTCCTGAATCAACATAAAATGGCCAGAAAGTTCCTGCTAGTAACTGAAACCGCATTAGAACATACAGTACTTGGGTCTGTGTTTGGCAATTCAAATGTAATTTCTCTGGCGCACTTTTCACTAGCGTAAAAGCAGCATATGCGCAGCTAGTCCAGAACGTTCATGTAACAGCACAAGGAGTGGATGGATGCCGAACACTTGTACACCAGCAAATGAAACATATACTCGTGGACTTGAAATTTGCAATGCAGACTTCCTGAATCAATATAAAATGGCCAGAAAGTTCCTGCTAGTAACTGAAACCGCATTAGAACATACAGTACTTGGGTCTGTGTTTGGCAATTCAAAAGTAATTTCTCTGGCGCACTTTTCACTACCGTAACAGCAGCATATGCACAGCTAGTCCAGAACGTTCATGTAACAGCACAAGGAGTGGATGGATGCCGAACACTTGTACACCAGCAAATGAATCATATACTCGTGGACTTTAAATTTGCAATGCAGACTTCCTGAATCAACATAAAATGGCCAGAAAAATCCTGCTAGTAACTGAAACCGCATTAGAACATACAGTACTTGGGTCTGTGTTTGGCAATTCAAAAGTAATTTCTCTGGCGCACTTTTCACTACCGTAACAGCAGCATATGCACAGCTAGTCCAGAACGTTCATGTAACAGCACAAGGAGTGGATGGATGCCGAACACTTGTACACCAGCAAATGAAACATATACTCGTGGACTAGAAATTTGCAATGCAGACTTCCTGAATCAACATAAAATGGCCAGAAAGTTCCTGCTAGTAACTGAAACCGCATTAGAACATACAGTACTTGGGTCTGTGTTTGGCAATTCAAATGTAATTTCTCTGGCGCACTTTTCACTAGCGTAATAGCAGCATATGCGCAGCTAGTCCAGAACGTTCATGTAACAGCACAAGGAGTGGATGGATGTAGAACACTTGTACACCAGCATATGAAACATATACTCGTGGACTTGAAATTTGCAATGCAGACTTCCTGAATCAACATAAAATGGCCAGAAAGTTCCTGCTAGTAACTGAAACCGCATTAGAACATACAGTACTTGGGTCTGTGTTTGGCAATTCAAAAGTAATTTCTCTGGCGCACCTTTCACTACCGTAACAGCAGCATATGCACAGCTAGTCCAGAACGTTCATGTAACAGCACAAGGAGTAGATGGATGCCGAACACTTGTACACCAGCAAATGAAACATATACTCGTGGACTTGAAATTTGCAATGCAGACTTCCTGAATCAACATAAAATGGCCAGAAAGTTCCTGCTAGTAACTGAAACCGCATTAGAACATACAGTACTTGGGTCTGTGTTTGGCAATTCAAATGTAATTTCTCTGGCGCACTTTTCACTAGCGTAATAGCAGCATATGCGCAGCTAGTCCAGAACGTTCATGTAACAGCACAAGGAGTGGATGGATGCCGAACACTTGTACACCAGCAAATGAAACATATACTCGTGGACTTGAAATTTGCAATGCAGACTTCCTGAATCAACATAAAATGGCCAGAAAGTTCCTGCTAGTAACTGAAACCGCATTAGAACATACAGTACTTGGGTCTGTGTTTGGCAATTCAAAAGTAATTTCTCTGGCACACTTTTCACTACCGTAACAGCAGCATATGCACAGCTAGTCCAGAACGTTCATGTAACAGCACAAGGAGTGGATGGATGCCGAACACTTGTACACCAGCAAATGAAACATATACTCGTGGACTTGAAATTTGCAATGCAGACTTCCTGAATCAACATAAAATGGCCAGAAAGTTCCTGCTAGTAACTGAAACCGCATTAGAACATACACTACTTGGGTCTGTGTTTGGCAATTCAAAAGTAATTTCTCTGGCGCACTTTTCACTACCGTAACAGCAGCATATGCACAGCTAGTCCAGAACGTTCATGTAACAGCACAAGGAGTGGATGGATGCCGAACACTTGTACACCAGCAAATGAAACATATACTTGTGGACTTGAAATTTGCAATGCAGACTTCCTGAATCAACATAAAATGGCCAGAAAGTTCCTGCTAGTAACTGAAACCGCATTAGAACATACAGTACTTGGGTCTGTGTTTGGCAATTCAAAAGTAATTTCTCTGGCGCACTTTTCACTACCGTAACAGCAGCATATGCACAGCTAGTCCAGAACGTTCATGTAACAGCACAAGGAGTGGATGGATGCCGAACACTTGTACACCAGAAAATGAAACATATACTCGTGGACTTGAAATTTGCAATGCAGACTTCCTGAATCAACATAAAATGGCCAGAAAGTTCCTGCTAGTAACTGAAACCGCATTAGAACATACAGTACTTGGGTCTGTGTTTGGCAATTCAAATGTAATTTCTCTGGCGCACTTTTCACTAGCGTAATAGCAGCATATGCGCAGCTAGTCCAGAACGTTCATGTAACAGCACAAGGAGTGGATGGATGCCGAACACTTGTACACCAGCAAATGAAACATATACTCGTGGACTTGAAATTTGCAATGCAGACTTCCTGAATCAACATAAAATGGCCAGAAAGTTCCTGCTAGTAACTGAAACCGCATTAGAACATACACTACTTGGGTCTGTGTTTGGCAATTCAAAAGTAATTTCTCTGGCACACTTTTCACTACCGTAACAGCAGCATATGCACAGCTAGTCCAGAACGTTCATGTAACAGCACAAGGAGTGGATGGATGCCGAACACTTGTACACCAGCAAATGAAACATATACTCGTGGACTTGAAATTTGCAATGCAGACTTCCTGAATCAACATAAAATGGCCAGAAAGTTCCTGCTAGTAACTGAAACCGCATTAGAACATACACTACTTGGGTCTGTGTTTGGCAATTCAAAAGTAATTTCTCTGGCGCACTTTTCACTACCGTAACAGCAGCATATGCACAGCTAGTCCAGAACGTTCATGTAACAGCACAAGGAGTGGATGGATGCCGAACACTTGTACACCAGCAAATGAAACATGTACTTGTGGACATGAAATTTGCAATGCAGACTTCCTGAATCAACATAAAATGGCCAGAAAGTTCCTGCTAGTAACTGAAACCGCATTAGAACATACAGTACTTGGGTCTGTGTTTGGCAATTCAAAAGTAATTTCTCTGGCGCACTTTTCACTACCGTAACAGCAGCATATGCACAGCTAGTCCAGAACGTTCATGTAACAGCACAAGGAGTGGATGGATGCCGAACACTTGTACACCAGCAAATGAAACATATACTCGTGGACTTGAAATTTGCAATGCAGACTTCCTGAATCAACATAAAATGGCCAGAAAGTTCCTGGTAGTAACTGAAACCGCATTAGAACATACAGTACTTGTGTCTGTTGTTTTCCACTTCAGAAGTAATTTCTCTGGCGCACTTTTCACTAGCGTAATAGCAGCATATGCGCAGCTAGTCCAGAATGTTCATGTAACAGCACAAGGAGTGGATGGATGCCGTACACTTGTACACCAGCAAATGAAACATATTCTCGTGGACTTGAAATTTGCAATGCAGACTTCCTGAATCAACATAAAATGGCCAGAAAGTTCCTGCTAGTAACTGAAACCGCATTAGAACATACAGTACTTGGGTCTGTGTTTGGCAATTCAAATGTAATTTCTCTGGTGCACTTTTCACTAGCGTAATAGCAGCATATGCGCAGCTAGTCCAGAACGTTCATGTAACAGCACAAGGAGTGGATGGATGCCGAACACTTGTACACCAGCAAATGAAACATATACTCGTGGACTTGAAATTTGCAATGCAGACTTCCTGAATCAACATAAAATGGCCAGAAAGTTCCTGCTAGTAACTGAAACCGCATTAGAACATACAGTACTTGGGTCTGTGTTTGGCAATTCAAAAGTAATTTCTCTGGCGCACTTTTCACTACCGTAACAGCAGCATATGCACAGCTAGTCCAGAACGTTCATGTAACAGCACAAGGAGTGGATGGATGCCGAACACTTGTACACCAGCAAATGAAACATATACTCGTGGACTTGAAATTTGCAATGCAGACTTCCTGAATCAACATAAAATGGCCAGAAAGTTCCTGCTAGTAACTGAAACCGCATTAGAACATACAGTACTTGGGTCTGTG
The DNA here is from genome assembly GCA_026315105.1 of Locusta migratoria. Lineage (NCBI taxonomy): Eukaryota > Metazoa > Arthropoda > Insecta > Orthoptera > Acrididae > Locusta > Locusta migratoria. Next base: position 965,036,526 of record CM048744.1, read on the forward strand.
TTTGGCAATTCAAAAGTAATTTCTCTGGCGCACTTTTCACTACCGTAACAGCAGCATATGCACAGCTAGTCCAGAACGTTCATGTAACAGCACAAGGAGTGGATGGATGCCGAACACTTGTACACCAGCAAATGAAACATATACTTGTGGACTTGAAATTTGCAATGCAGACTTTCTGAATCAACATAAAATGGCTAGAAAGTTCCTGCTAGTAACTGAAACCGCATTAGAACATACAGTACTTGGGTCTGTGTTTGGCAATTCAAATGTAATTTCTCTGGCGCACATTTCACTACCGTAACAGCAGCATATGCACAGCTAGTCCAGAACGTTCATGTAACAGCACAAGGAGTGGATGGATGTCGAACACTTGTACACCAGCAAATGAAACATATACTCGTGGACTTGAAATTTGCAATGCAGACTTCCTGAATCAACATAAAATGGCCAGAAAGTTCCTGCTAGTAACTGAAACCGCATTAGAACATACAGTACTTGGGTCTGTGTTTGGCAATTCAAAAGTAATTTCTCTGGCGCACTTTTCACTACCGTAACAGCAGCATATGCACAGCTAGTCCAGAACGTTCATGTAACAGCACAAGGAGTGGATGGATGCCGAACACTTGTACACCAGCAAATGAAACATATACTCGTGGACTTGAAATTTGCAATGTAGACTTCCTGAATCAACATAAAATGGCCAGAAAGTTCCTGGTAGTAACTGAAACCGCATTAGAACATACAGTACTTGTGTCTGTTGTTTGCCACTTCAGAAGTAATTTCTCTGGCGCACTTTTCACTAGCGTAATAGCAGCATATGTGCAGCTAGTCCAGAATGTTCATGTAACAGCACAAGGAGTGGATGGATGCCGAACACCTGTACACCAGCAAATGAAACATATACTCGTGGACTTGAAATTTGCAATGCAGACTTCCTGAATCAACATAAAATGGCCAGAAAGTTCCTGCTAGTAACTGAAACCGCATTAGAACATACAGTACTTGGGTCTGTGTTTGGCAATTCAAAAGTAATTTCTCTGGCGCACTTTTCACTACCGTAACAGCAGCATATGCACAGCTAGTCCAGAATGTTCATGTAACAGCACAAGGAGTGGATGGATGCCGTACACTTGTACACCAGCAAATGAAACATATACTCGTGGACTTGAAATTTGCAATGCAGACTTCCTGAATCAACATAAAATGGCCAGAAAGTTCCTGCTAGTAACTGAAACCGCATTAGAACATACAGTACTTGGGTCTGTGTTTGGCAATTCAAAAGTAATTTCTCTGGCGCACTTTTCACTACCGTAACAGCAGCATATGCACAGCTAGTCCAGAATGTTCATGTAACAGCACAAGGAGTGGAAGGATGCCGTACACTTGTACACCAGCAAATGAAACATATACTCGTGGACTTGAAATTTGCAATGCAGACTTCCTGAATCAACATAAAATGGCCAGAAAGTTCCTGCTAGTAACTGAAACCGCATTAGAACATACAGTACTTGGGTCTGTGTTTGGCAATTCAAATGTAATTTCTCTGGCGCACTTTTCACTACCGTAACAGCAGCATATGCACAGCTAGTCCAGAACGTTCATGTAACAGCACAAGGAGTGGATGGATGCCGAACACTTGTACACCAGCAAATGAAACATATACTCGTGGACTTGAAATTTGCAATGCAGACTTCCTGAATCAACATAAAATGGCCAGAAAGTTCCTGCTAGTAACTGAAACCGCATTAGAACATACAGTACTTGGGTCTGTGTTTGGCAATTCAAAAGTAATTTCTCTGGCGCACTTTTCACTACCGTAACAGCAGCATATGCACAGCTAGTCCAGAACGTTCATGTAACAGCACAAGGAGTGGATGGATGCCGAACACTTGTACACCAGCAAATGAAACATATACTCGTGGACTTGAAATTTGCAATGCCGACTTCCTGAATCAACATAAAATGGCCAGAAAGTTCCTGGTAGTAACTGAAACCGCATTAGAACATACAGTACTTGTGTCTGTTGTTTGCCACTTCAGAAGTAATTTCTCTGGCGCACTTTTCACTAGCGTAATAGCAGCATATGCGAAGCTAGTCCAGAATGTTCATGTAACAGCACAAGGAGTGGATGGATGCCGAACACTTGTACACCAGCAAATGAAACATATACTCGTGGACTTGAAATTTGCAATGCAGACTTCCTGAATCAACATAAAATGGCCAGAAAGTTCCTGCTAGTAACTGAAACCGCATTAGAACATACAGTACTTGGGTCTGTGTTTGGCAATTCAAAAGTAATTTCTCTGGCGCACTTTTCACTACCGTAACAGCAGCATATGCACAGCTAGTCCAGAATGTTCATGTAACAGCACAAGGAGTGGATGGATGCCGTACACTTGTACACCAGCAAATGAAACATATACTCATGGACTTGAAATTTGCAATGCAGACTTCCTGAATCAACATAAAATGGCCAGAAAGTTCCTGCTAGTAACTGAAACCGCATTAGAACATACAGTACTTGGGTCTGTGTTTGGCAATTCAAAAGTAATTTCTCTGGCGCACTTTTCACTAGCGTAATAGCAGCATATGCACAGCTAGTCCAGAACGTTCATGTAAAAGCACAAGGAGTGGATGGATGCCGTACACTTGTACACCAGCAAATGAAACATATACTCGTGGACTTGAAATTTGCAATGCAGACTTCCTGAATCAACATAAAATGGCCAGAAAGTTCCTGCTAGTAACTGAAACCGCATTAGAACATACAGTACTTGGGTCTGTGTTTGGCAATTCAAAAGTAATTTCTCTGGCGCACTTTTCACTACCGTAACAGCAGCATATGCACAGCTAGTCCAGAATGTTCATGTAACAGCACAAGGAGTGGATGGATGCTGTACACTTGTACACCAGCAAATGAAACATATACTCGTGGACTTGAAATTTGCAATGCAGACTTCCTGAATCAACATAAAATGGCCAGAAAGTTCCTGCTAGTAACTGAAACCGCATTAGAACATACAGTACTTGGGTCTGTGTTTGGCAATTCAAAAGTAATTTCTCTGGCGCACTTTTCACTACCGCAACAGCAGCATATGCACAGCTAGTCCAGAATGTTCATGTAACAGCACAAGGAGTGGATGGATGCCGAACACTTGTACACCAGCAAATGAAACATATACTCGTGGACTTGAAATATGCAATGCAGACTTCCTGAATCAACATAAAATGGCCAGAAAGTTCCTGGTAGTAACTGAAACCGCATTAGAACATACAGTACATGTGTCTGTTGTTTGCCACTTCAGAAGTAATTTCTCTGGCGCACTTTTCACTAGCGTAATAGCAGCATATGCGCAGCTAGTCCAGAATGTTCATGTAACAGCACAAGGAGTGGATGGATGCCGTACACTTGTACACCAGCAAATGAAACATATACTCGTGGACTTGAAATTTGCAATGCAGACTTCCTGAATCAACATAAAATGGCCAGAAAGTTCCTGCTAGTAACTGAAACCGCATTAGAACATACAGTACTTGGGTCTGTGTTTGGCAATTCAAAAGTAATTTCTCTGGCGCACTTTTCACTACCGTAACAGCAGCATATATACAGCTAGTCCAGAATGTTCATGTAACAGCACAAGGAGTGGATGGATGCCGTACACTTGTACACCAGCAAATGAAACATATACTCGTGGACTTGAAATTTGCAATGCAGACTTCCTGAATCAACATAAAATGGCCAGAAAGTTCCTGGTAGTAACTGAAACCGCATTAGAACATACAGTACTTGGGTCTGTGTTTGCCACTTCAGAAGTAATTTCTCTGGCGCACTTTTCACTAGCGTAATAGCAGCATATGCGCAGCTAGTCCAGAATGTTCATGTAACAGCACAAGGAGTGGATGGATGCCGTACACTTGTACACCAGCAAATGAAACATATACTCGTGGACTTGAAATTTGCAATGCAGACTTCCTGAATCAACATAAAATGGCCAGAAAGTTCCTGGTAGTAACTGAAACCGCATTAGAACATACAGTACTTGTGTCTGTTGTTTGCCACTTCAGAAGTAATTTCTCTGGCGCACTTTTCACTAGCGTAATAGCAGCATATGCGCAGCTAGTCCAGAATGTTCATGTAACAGCACAAGGAGTGGATGGATGCCGAACACTTGTACACCAGCAAATGAAACATATACTCGTGGACTTGAAATTTGCAATGCAGACTTCCTGAATCAACATAAAATGGCCAGAAAGTTCCTGCTAGTAACTGAAACCGCATTAGAACATACAGTACTTGGGTCTGTGTTTGGCAATTCAAAAGTAATTTCTCTGGCGCACTTTTCACTACCGTAACAGCAGCATATGCACAGCTAGTCCAGAATGTTCATGTAACAGCACAAGGAGTGGATGGATGCCGTACACTTGTGCACCAGCAAATGAAACATATACTCGTGGACTTGAAATTTGCAATGCAGACTTCCTGAATCAACATAAAATGGCCAGAAAGTTCCTGCTAGTAACTGAAACCGCATTAGAACATACAGTACTTGTGTCTGTTGTTTGCCACTTCAGAAGTAATTTCTCTGGTGCACTTTTCACTAGCGTAATAGCAGCATATTCGCAGCTAGTCCAGAATGTTCATGTAACAGCACAAGGAGTGGATGGATGCCGTACACTTGTACACCAGCAAATGAAACATATACTCGTGGACTTGAAATTTGCAATGCAGACTTCCTGAATCAACATAAAATGGCCAGAAAGTTCCTGGTAGTAACTGAAACCGCATTAGAACATACAGTACTTGTGTCTGTTGTTTGCCACTTCAGAAGTAATTTCTCTGGCGCACTTCTCACTAGCGTAATAGCAGCATATGCGCAGCTAGTCCAGAATGTTCATGTAACAGCACAAGGAGTGGATGGATGCCGTACACTTGTACACCAGCAAATGAAACATATACTCGTGGACTTGAAATTTGCAATGCAGACTTCCTGAATCAACATAAAATGGCCAGAAAGTTCCTGCTAGTAACTGAAACCGCATTAGAACATACACTACTTGGGTCTGTGTTTGGCAATTCAAAAGTAATTTCTCTGGCGCACTTTTCACTACCGTGACAGCAGCATATGCACATCTAGTCCAGAACGTTCATGTAACAATACAAGGAATGGATGGATGCCGAACACTTGTACACCAGCAAATGAAACATATACTCGTGGACTTGAAATTTGCAATGCAGACTTCCTGAATCAACATAAAATGGCCATAAAGTTCCTGCTAGTAACTGAAACCGCATTAGAACATACACTACTTGGGTCTGTGTTTGGCAATTCAAATGTAATTTCTCTGGCGCACTTTTCACTACCGTAACAGCAGCATATGCACAGCTAGTCCAGAACGTTCATGTAACAGCACAAGGAGTGGATGGATGCCGAACACTTGTACACCAGCAAATGAAACATATACTCGTGGACTTGAAATTTGCAATGCAGACTTCCTGAATCAACATAAAATGGCCAGAAAGTTCCTGCTAGTAACTGAAACCGCATTAGAACATACAGTACTTGGGTCTGTGTTTGGCAATTCAAAAGTAATTTCTCTGGCGCACTTTTCACTACCGTAATAGCAGCATATGCAAAACTAGTCCAGAATGTTCATGTAACAGCACAAGGAGTGGATGGATGCCGTACACTTGTACACCAGCAAATGAAACATATACTCGTGGACTTGACATTTGCAATGCAGACTTCCTGAATCAACATAAAATGGCCAGAAATTTCCTGCTAGTAACTGAAACCGCATTAGAACATACAGTACTTGTGTCTGTTGTTTGCCACTTCAGAAGTAATTTCTCTGGCGCACTTTTCACTAGCGTAATAGCAGCATATGCGCAGCTAGTCCAGAATGTTCATGTAACAGCACAAGGAGTGGATGGATGCCGTACACTTGTACACCAGCAAATGAAACATATACTCGTGGACTTGAAATTTGCAATGCAGACTTCCTGAATCAACATAAAATGGCCAGAAAGTTCCTGCTAGTAACTGAAACCGCATTAGAACATACAGTACTTGGGTCTGTGTTTGGCAATTCAAAAGTAATTTCTCTGGCGCACTTTTCACTACCGTAACAGCAGCATATGCACAGCTAGTCCAGAATGTTCATGTAACTGCACAAGGAGTGGATGGATGCCGTACACTTGTACACCAGCAAATGAAACATATACTCGTGGACTTGAAATTTGCAATGCAGACTTCCTGAATCAACATAAAATGGCCAGAAAGTTCCTGGTAGTAACTGAAACCGCATTAGAACATACAGTACTTGTGTCTGTTGTTTGCCACTTCAGAAGTAATTTCTCTGGCGCACTTTTCACTAGCGTAATAGCAGCATATGCGCAGCTAGTCCAGAATGTTCATGTAACTGCACAAGGAGTGGATGGATGCCGTACACTTGTACACCAGCAAATGAAACATATACTCGTGGACGTGAAATTTGCAATGCAGACTTCCTGAATCAACATAAAATGGCCAGAAAGTTCCTGCTAGTAACTGAAACCGCATTAGAACATACAGTACTTGTGTCTGTAGTTTGCCACTTCAGAAGTAAATTCTCTGGCGCACTTTTCACTAGCGTAATAGCAGCATATGCGCAGCTAGTCCAGAATGTTCATGTAACAGCACAAGGAGTGGATGGATGCCGTACACTTGTACACCAGCAAATGAAACATATACTCGTGGACTTGAAATTTGCAATGCAGACTTCCTGAATCACCATAAAATGGCCAGAAAGTTGCTGCTAGTAACTGAAACCGCATTAGAACATACACTACTTGGGTCTGTGTTTGGCAATTCAAAAGTAATTTCTCTGGCGCACTTTTCACTACCGTAACAGCAGCATATGCACAGCTAGTCCAGAACGTTCATGTAACAGCACAAGGAGTGGATGGATGCCGAACACTTGTACACCAGCAAATGAAACATATACTCGTGGACTTGAAATTTGCAATGCAGACTTCCTGAATCAACATAAAATGGCCAGAAAGTTCCTGCTAGTAACTGAAACCGCATTAGAACATACAGTACTTGGGTCTGTGTTTGGCAATTCAAAAGTAATTTCTCTGGCGCACTTTTCACTACCGTAACAGCAGCATATGCACAGCTAGTCCAGAACGTTCATGTAACAGCACAAGGAGTGGATGGATGCCGAACACTTGTACACCAGCAAATGAAACATATACTCGTGGACTTGAAATTTGCAATGCAGACTTCCTGAATCAACATAAAATGGCCAGAAAGTTCCTGCTAGTAACTGAAACCGCATTAGAACATACAGTACTTGGGTCTGTGCTTGGCAATTCAAATGTAATTTCTCTGGCGCACTTTTCACTAGCGTAATAGCAGCATATGCACAGCTAGTCCAGAACGTTCATGTAACAGCACAAGGAGTGGATGGATGCCGTACACTTGTACACCAGCAAATGAAACATATACTCGTGGACTTGAAATTTGCAATGCAGACTTCCTGAATCAACATAAAATGGCCAGAATGTTCCTGCTAGTAACTGAAACCGCATTAGAACATACAGTACTTGGGTCTGTGTTTGGCAATTCAAATGTAATTTCTCTGGCGCACTTTTCACTAGCGTAATAGCAGCATATGCGCAGCTAGTCCAGAACGTTCATGTAACAGCACAAGGAGTGGATGGTTGCCGAACACTTGTACACCAGCAAATGAAACATATACTCGTGGACTTGAAATTTGCAATGCAGACTTCCTGAATCAACATAAAATGGCCAGAAAGTTCCTGCTAGTAACTGAAACCGCATTAGAACATACAGTACTTGGGTCTGTGTTTGGCAATTCAAAAGTAATTTCTCTGGCGCACTTTTCACTACCGTAACAGCAGCATATGCACAGCTAGTCCAGAACGTTCATGTAACAGCACAAGGAGTGGATGGATGCCGAACACTTGTACACCAGCAAATGAAACATATACTCGTGGACTTGAAATTTGCAATGCAGACTTCCTGAATCAACATAAAATGGCCAGAAAGTTCCTGCTAGTAACTGAAACCGCATTAGAACATACAGTACTTGGGTCTGTGTTTGGCAATTCAAAAGTAATTTCTCTGGCGCACTTTCCACTACCGTAACAGCAGCATATGCACAGCTAGTCCAGAACGTTCATGTAACAGCACAAGGAGTGGATGGATGCCGAACACTTGTACACCAGCAAATGAAACATATACTCGTGGACTTGAAATTTGCAATGCAGACTTCCTGAATCAACATAAAATGGCCAGAAAGTTCCTGCTAGTAACTGAAACCGCATTAGAACATACAGTACTTGGGTCTGTGTTTGGCAATTCAAATGTAATTTCTCTGGCGCACTTTTCACTACCGTAACAGCAGCATATGCACAGCTAGTCCAGAACGTTCATGTAACAGCACAAGGAGTGGATGGATACCGAACACTTGTACACCAGCAAATGAAACATAAACTCGTGGACTTGAAATTTGCAATGCAGACTTCCTGAATCAACATAAAATGGCCAGAAAGTTCCTGCTAGTAACTGAAACCGCATTAGAACATACAGTACTTGAGTCTGTGTTTGGCAATTCAAATGTAATTTCTCTGGCGCACTTTTCACTACCGTAACAGCAGCATATGCACAGCTAGTCCAGAACGTTCATGTAACAGCACAAGGAGTGGATGGATGCCGAACACTTGTACACCAGCAAATGAAACATATACTCGTGGACTTGAAATTTGCAATGCAGACTTCCTGAATCAACATAAAATGGCCAGAAAGTTCCTTCTAGTAACTGAAACCGCATTAGAACATACAGTACTTGGGTCTGTGTTTGGCAAATCAAAAGTAATTTCTCTGGCGCACTTTTCACTACCGTAACAGCAGCATATGCACAGCTAGTCCAGAACGTTCATGTAACAGCACAAGGAGTGGATGGATGCCGAACACTTGTACACCAGCAAATGAAACATATACTCGTGGACTTGAAATTTGCAATGCAGACTTCCTGAATCAACATAAAATGGCCAGAAAGTTCCTGCTAGTAACTGAAACCGCATTAGTACATACAGTACTTGGGTCTGTGTTTGGCAATTCAAAAGTAATTTCTCTGGCGCACTTTTCACTACCGTAAGAGCAGCATATGCACAGCTAGTCCAGAACGTTCATGTAACAGCACAAGGAGTGGATGGATGCCGAACACTTGTACACCAGCAAATGAAACATATACTCGTGGACTTGAAATTTGCAATGCAGACTTCCTGAATCAACATAAAATGGCCAGAAAGTTCCTGGTAGTAACTGAAACCGCATTAGAACATACAGTACTTGTGTCTGTTGTTTGCCACTTCAGAAGTAATTTCTCTGGCGCACTTTTCACTAGCGTAATAGCAGCATATGCGCAGCTAGTCCAGAACGTTCATGTAACAGCACAAGGAGTGGATGGATGCCGAACACTTGTACACCAGCAAATGAAACATATACTCATGGACTTGAAATTTGCAATGCAGACTTCCTGAATCAACATAAAATGGCCAGAAAGTTCCTGCTAGTAACTGAAACCGCATTAGAACATACAGTACTTGGGTCTGTGTTTGGCAATTCAAAAGTAATTTCTCTGGCGCACTTTTCACTACCGTAACAGCAGCATATGCACAGCTAGTCCAGAACGTTCATGTAACAGCACAAGGAGTGGATGGATGCCGAACACTTGTACACCAGCAAATGAAACATATACTCGTGGACTTGAAATTTGCAATGCAGACTTCCTGAATCAACATAAAATGGCCAGAAAGTTCCTGCTAGTAACTGAAACCGCATTAGAACATACAGTACTTGGGTCTGTGTTTGGCAATTCAAAAGTAATTTCTCTGGCGCACTTTTCACTACCGCAACAGCAGCATATGCACAGCTAGTCCAGAACGTTCATGTAACAGCACAAGGAGTGGATGGATGCCGAACACTTGTACACCAGCAAATGAAACATATACTCGTGGACTTGAAATTTGCAATGCAGACTTCCTGAATCAACATAAAATGGCCAGAAAGTTCCTGCTAGTAACTGAAACCGCATTAGAACATACAGTACTTGTGTCTGTTGTTTGCCACTTCAGAAGTAATTTCTCTGGTGCACTTTTCACTAGCGTAATAGCAGCATATTCGCAGCTAGTCCAGAATGTTCATGTAACAGCACAAGGAGTGGATGGATGCCGAACACTTGTACACCAGCAAATGAAACATATACTCGTGGACTTGAAATTTGCAATGCAGACTTCCTGAATCAACATAAAATGGCTAGAAAGTTCCTGCTAGTAACTGAAACCGCATTAGAACATACAGTACTTGGGTCTGTGTTTGGCAATTCAAAAGTAATTTCTCTGGCGCACTTTTCACTACCGTAACAGCAGCATATGCACAGCTAGTCCAGAACGTTCATGTAACAGCACAAGGAGTGGATGGATGCCGTACACTTGTACACCAGCAAATGAAACATATACTCGTGGACTTGAAATTTGCAATGCAGACTTCCTGAATCAACATAAAATGGCCAGAAAGTTCCTGGTAGTAACTGAAACCGCATTAGAACATACAGTACTTGTGTCTGTTGTTTGCCACTTCAGAAGTAATTTCTCTGGCGCACTTTTCACTAGCGTAATAGCAGCATATGCGCAGCTAGTCCAGAACGTTCATGTAACAGCACAAGGAGTGGATGGATGCCGAACACTTGTACACCAGCAAATGAAACATATACTCATGGACTTGAAATTTGCAATGCAGACTTCCTGAATCAACATAAAATGGCCAGAAAGTTCCTGCTAGTAACTGAAACCGCATTAGAACATACAGTACTTGGGTCTGTGTTTGGCAATTCAAAAGTAATTTCTCTGGCGCACTTTTCACTACCGTAACAGCAGCATATGCACAGCTAGTCCAGAACGTTCATGTAACAGCACAAGGAGTGGATGGATGCCGAACACTTGTACACCAGCAAATGAAACATATACTCGTGGACTTGAAATTTGCAATGCAGACTTCCTGAATCAACATAAAATGGCCAGAAAGTTCCTGCTAGTAACTGAAACCGCATTAGAACATACAGTACTTGGGTCTGTGTTTGGCAATTCAAAAGTAATTTCTCTGGCGCACTTTTCACTACCGCAACAGCAGCATATGCACAGCTAGTCCAGAACGTTCATGTAACAGCACAAGGAGTGGATGGATGCCGAACACTTGTACACCAGCAAATGAAACATATACTCGTGGACTTGAAATTTGCAATGCAGACTTCCTGAATCAACATAAAATGGCCAGAAAGTTCCTGCTAGTAACTGAAACCGCATTAGAACATACAGTACTTGTGTCTGTTGTTTGCCACTTCAGAAGTAATTTCTCTGGTGCACTTTTCACTAGCGTAATAGCAGCATATTCGCAGCTAGTCCAGAATGTTCATGTAACAGCACAAGGAGTGGATGGATGCCGAACACTTGTACACCAGCAAATGAAACATATACTCGTGGACTTGAAATTTGCAATGCAGACTTCCTGAATCAACATAAAATGGCTAGAAAGTTCCTGCTAGTAACTGAAACCGCATTAGAACATACAGTACTTGGGTCTGTGTTTGGCAATTCAAAAGTAATTTCTCTGGCGCACTTTTCACTACCGCAACAGCAGCATATGCACAGCTAGTCCAGAACGTTCATGTAACAGCACAAGGAGTGGATGGATGCCGAACACTTGTACACCAGCAAATGAAACATATACTCGTGGACTTGAAATTTGCAATGCAGACTTCCTGAATCAACATAAAATGGCCAGAAAGTTCCTGCTAGTAACTGAAACCGCATTAGAACATACAGTACTTGGGTCTGTGTTTGGCAATTCAAAAGTAATTTCTCTGGTGCACTTTTCACTACCGTAACAGCAGCATATGCACAGCTAGTCCAGAATGTTCATGTAACAGCACAAGGAGTGGATGGATGCCGAACACTTGTACACCAGCAAATGAAACATATACTCGTGGACTTGAAATTTGCAATGCAGACTTCCTGAATCAACATAAAATGGCCAGAAAGTTCCTGCTAGTAACTGAAACCGCATTAGAACATACAGTACTTGGGTCTGTGTTTGGCAATTCAAAAATAATTTCTCTGGCGCACTTTTCACTACCGTAACAGCAGCATATGCACAGCTAGTCCAGAACGTTCATGTAACAGCACAAGGAGTGGATGGATGCCGTACACTTGTACACCAGCAAATGAAACATATACTCGTGGACTTGAAATTTGCAATGCAGACTTCCTGAATCAACATAAAATGGCCAGAAAGTTCCTGCTAGTAACTGAAACCGCATTAGAACATACAGTACTTGGGTCTGTGTTTGGCAATTCAAAAGTAATTTCTCTGGCGCACTTTTCACTACCGTAACAGCAGCATATGCACAGCTAGTCCAGAACGTTCATGTAACAGCACAAGGAGTGGATGGATGCCGAACACTTGTACACCAGCAAATGAAACATATACTCGTGGACTTGAAATTTGCAATGCAGACTTCCTGAATCAACATAAAATGGCCAGAAAGTTCCTGGTAGTAACTGAAACCGCATTAGAACATACAGTACTTGTGTCTGTTGTTTTCCACTTCAGAAGTAATTTCTCTGGCGCACTTTTCACTAGCGTAATAGCAGCATATGCGCAGCTAGTCCAGAATGTTCATGTAACAGCACAAGGAGTTGATGGATGCCGTACACTTGTACACCAGCAAATGAAACATATACTCGTGGACTTGAAATTTGCAATGCAGACTTCCTGAATCAACATAAAATGGCCAGAAAGTTCCTGCTAGTAACTGAAACCGCATTAGAACATACAGTACTTGGGTCTGTGTTTGGCAATTCAAAAGTAATTTCTCTGGCGCACTTTTCACTACCGTAACAGCAGCATATGCACAGCTAGTCTAGAATGTTCATGTAACAGCACAAGGAGTGGATGGATGCCGTACACTTGTACACCAGCAAATGAAACATATACTCGTGGACTTGAAACTTGCAATGCAGACTTCCTGAATCAACATAAAATGGCCAGAAAGTTCCTGGTAGTAACTGAAACCGCATTAGAACATACAGTACTTGTGTCTGTTGTTTGCCACTTCAGAAGTAATTTCTCTGGCGCACTTTTCACTAGCGTAATAGCAGCATATGCACAGCTAGTCCAGAATGTTCATGTAACAGCACAAGGAGTGGATGGATGCCGTACACTTGTACACCAGCAAATGAAACATATACTCGTGGACTTGAAATTTGCAATGCAGACTTCCTGAATCAACATAAAATGGCCAGAAAGTTCCTGCTAGTAACTGAAACCGCATTAGAACATACAGTACTTGGGTCTGTGTTTGGCAATTCAAAAGTAATTTCTCTGGCGCACTTTTCACTACCGTAACAGCAGCATATGCACAGCTAGTCCAGAATGTTCATGTAACAGCACAAGGAGTGGATGGATGCCGTACACTTGTACACCAGCAAATGAAACATATACTCGTGGACTTGAAATTTGCAATGCAGACTTCCTGAATCAACATAAAATGGCCAGAAAGTTCCTGGTAGTAACTGAAACCGCATTAGAACATACAGTACTTGTGTCTGTTGTTTGCCACTTCAGAAGTAATTTCTCTGGCGCACTTTTCACTAGCGTAATAGCAGCATATGCACAGCTAGTCCAGAATGTTCATGTAACAGCACAAGGAGTGGATGGATGCCGTACACTTGTACACCAGCAAATGAAACATATACTCGTGGACTTGAAATTTGCAATGCAGACTTCCTTAATCAACATAAAATGGCCAGAAAGTTCCTGCTAGTAACTGAAACCGCATTAGAACATACAGTATTTGTGTCTGTTGTTTGCCACTTCAGAAGTAATTTCTCTGGCGCACTTTTCACTAGCGTAATAGCAGCATATGCGCAGCTAGTCCAGAATGTTCATGTAACAGCACAAGGAGTGGATGGATGCCGTACACTTGTACACCAGCAAATGAAACTTATACTCGTGGACTTGAAATTTGCAATGCAGACTTCCTGAATCAACATAAAATGGCCAGAAAGTTCCTGCTAGTAACTGAAACCGCATTAGAACATACAGTACTTGGGTCTGTGTTTGGCAATTCAAAAGTAATTTCTCTGGCGCACTTTTCACTACCGTAACAGCAGCATATGCACAGCTAGTCCAGAACGTTCATGTAACAGCACAAGGAGTGGATGGATGCCGAACACTTGTACACCAGCAAATGAAACATATACTCGTGGACTTGAAATTTGCAATGCAGACTTCCTGAATCAACATAAAATGGCCAGAAGGTTCCTGGTAGTAACTGAAACCGCATTAGAACATACAGTACTTGTGTCTGTTGTTTTCCACTTCAGAAGTAATTTCTCTGGCGCACTTTTCACTAGCGTAATAGCAGCATATGCGCAGCTAGTCCAGAACGATCATGTAACAGCACAAGGAGTGGATGGATGCCGAACACTTGTACACCAGCAAATGAAACATATACTCGTGGACTTGAAATTTGCAATGCAGACTTCCTTAATCAACATAAAATGGCCAGAAAGTTCCTGCTAGTAACTGAAACCTCATTAGAACATACAGTACTTGGGTCTGTGTTTGGCAATTCAAAAGTAATTTCTCTGGCGCACTTTTCACTACCGTAACAGCAGCATATGCACAGCTAGTCCAGAACGTTCATGTAACAGCACAAGGAGTGGATGGATGCCGAACACTTGTACACCAGCAAATGAAACATATACTCGTGGACTTGAAATTTGCAATGCAGACTTCCTGAATCAACATAAAATGGCCAGAAAGTTCCTGGTAGTAACTGAAACCGCATTAGAACATACAGTACTTGTGTCTGTTGTTTGCCACTTCAGAAGTAATTTCTCTGGCGCACTTTTCACTAGCGTAATAGCAGCATATGCGCAGCTAGTCCAGAACGTTCATGTAACAGCACAAGGAGTGGATGGATGCCGAACACTTGTACACCAGCAAATGAAACATATACTCGTGGACTTGAAATTTGCAATGCAGACTTCCTGAATCAACATAAAATGGCCAGAAAGTTCCTGCTAGTAACTGAAACCGCATTAGAACATACAGTACTTGGGTCTGTGTTTGGCAATTCAAAAGTAATTTCTCTGGCGCACATTTCACTACCGTAACAGCAGCATATGCACAGCTAGTCCAGAACGTTCATGTAACAGCACAAGGAGTGGATGGATGCCGAACACTTGTACACCAGCAAATGAAACATATACTCGTGGACTTGAAATTTGCAATGCAGACTTCCTGAATCAACATAAAATGGCCAGAAAGTTCCTGCTAGTAACTGAAACCGCATTAGAACATACAGTACTTGGGTCTGTGTTTGCTAATTCAAAAGTAATTTCTCTGGCGCACTTTTCACTACCGTAACAGCAGCATATAAACAGCTAGTCCAGAACGTTCATGTAACAGCACAAGGAGTGGATGGATGCCGAACACTTGTACACCAGCAAATGAAACATATACTCGTGGACTTGAAATTTGCAATGCAGACTTCCTGAATCAACATAAAATGGCCAGAAAGTTCCTGGTAGTAACTGAAACCGCATTAGAACATACAGTACTTGTGTCTGTTGTTTGCCACTTCAGAAGTAATTTCTCTGGCGCACTTTTCACTAGCGTAATAGCAGCATATGCGCAGATGGTCCAGAACGTTCATGTAACAGCACAAGGAGTGGATGGATGCCGAACACTTGTACACCGGCAACTGAAACATATACTCATGGACTTGAAATTTGCAATGCAGACTTCCTGAATCAACATAAAATGGCCAGAAAGTTCCTGCTAGTAACTGAAACCGCATTAGAACATACAGTACTTGGGTCTGTGTTTGGCAATTAAAAAGTAATTTCTCTGGCGCACTTTTCACTACCGTAACAGCAGCATATTCACAGCTAGTCCAGAACGTTCATGTAACAGCACAAGGAGTGGATGGATGCCGAACACTTGTACACCAGCAAATGAAACATATACTCGTGGACTTGAAATTTGCAATGCAGACTTCCTGAATCAACATAAAATGGCCAGAAAGTTCCTGCTAGTAACTGAAACCGCATTAGAACATACAGTACTTGGGTCTGTGTTTGGCAATTCAAAAGTAATTTCTCTGGCGCACTTTTCACTAGCGTAATAGCAGCATATGCACAGCTAGTCCAGAACGTTCATGTAACAGCACAAGGAGTGGATGGATGCCGAACACTTGTACACCAGCAAATGAAACATATACTCGTGGACTTGAAATTTGCAATGCAGACTTCCTGAATCAACATAAAGTGGCCAGAAAGTACCTGGTAGT
The DNA here is from genome assembly GCA_026315105.1 of Locusta migratoria. Taxonomy (NCBI): domain Eukaryota; kingdom Metazoa; phylum Arthropoda; class Insecta; order Orthoptera; family Acrididae; genus Locusta; species Locusta migratoria. Next base: position 965,052,951 of record CM048744.1, read on the forward strand.
AACTGAAACCGCATTAGAACATACAGTACTTGTGTCTGTTGTTTGCCACTTCAGAAGTAATTTCTCTGGCGCACTTTTCACTAGCGTAATAGCAGCATATGCGCAGCTAGTCCAGAACGTTCATGTAACAGCACAAGGAGTGGATGGATGCCGAACACTTGTACACCAGCAAATGAAACATATACTCGTGGACTTGAAATTTGCAATGCAGACTTCCTGAATCAACATAAAATGGCCAGAAAGTTCCTGCTAGTAACTGAAACCGCATTAGAACATACAGTACTTGGGTCTGTGTTTGGCAATTCAAAAGTAATTTCTCTGGCGCACTTTTCACTACCGTAACAGCAGCATATGCACAGCTAGTCCAGAACGTTCATGTAACAGCACAAGGAGTGGATGGATGCCGAACACTTGTACACCAGCAAATGAAACATATACTCGTGGACTTGAAATTTGCAATGCAGACTTCCTGAATCAACATAAAATGGCCAGAAAGTTCCTGGTAGTAACTGAAACCGCATTAGAACATACAGTACTTGTGTCTGTTGTTTGCCACTTCAGAAGTAATTTCTCTGGCGCACTTTTCACTAGCGTAATAGCAGCATATGCGCAGCTAGTCCAGAACGTTCATGTAACAGCACAAGGAGTGGATGGATGCCGAACACTTGTACACCAGCAAATGAAACATATACTCATGGACTTGAAATTTGCAATGCAGACTTCCTGAATCAACATAAAATGGCCAGAAAGTTCCTGCTAGTAACTGAAACCGCATTAGAACATACAGTACTTGGGTCTGTGTTTGGCAATTCAAAAGTAATTTCTCTGGCGCACTTTTCACTACCGAAACAGCAGCATATGCACAGCTAGTCCAGAACGTTCATGTAACAGCACAAGGAGTGGATGGATGCCGAACACTTGTACACCAGCAAATGAAACATATACTCGTGGACTTGAAATTTGCAATGCAGACTTCCTGAATCAACATAAAATGGCCAGAAAGTTCCTGCTAGTAACTGAAACCGCATTAGAACATACAGTACTTGGGTCTGTGTTTGGCAATTCAAAAGTAATTTCTCTGGCGCACTTTTCACTACCGCAACAGCAGCATATGCACAGCTAGTCCAGAACGTTCATGTAACAGCACAAGGAGTGGATGGATGCCGAACACTTGTACACCAGCAAATGAAACATATACTCGTGGACTTGAAATTTGCAATGCAGACTTCCTGAATCAACATAAAGTGGCCAGAAAGTTCCTGGTAGTAACTGAAACCGCATTAGAACATACAGTACTTGTGTCTGTTGTTAGCCACTTCAGAAGTAATTTCTCTGGCGCACTTTTCACTAGCGTAATAGCAGCATATGCGCAGCTAGTCCAGAACGTTCATGTAACAGCACAAGGAGTGGATGGATGCCGAACACTTGTACACCAGCAAATGAAACATATACTCGTGGACTTGAAATTTGCAATGCAGACTTCCTGAATCAACATAAAATGGCCAGAAAGTTCCTGCTAGTAACTGAAACCGCATTAGAACATACAGTACTTGGGTCTGTGTTTGGCAATTCAAAAGTAATTTCTCTGGCGCACTTTTCACTACCGTAACAGCAGCATATGCACAGCTAGTCCAGAACGTTCATGTAAGAGCACAAGGAGTGGATGGATGCCGAACACTTGTACACCAGCAAATGAAACATATACTCGTGGACTTGAAATTTGCAATGCAGACTTCCTGAATCAACATAAAATGGCCAGAAAGTTCCTGCTAGTAACTGAAACCGCATTAGAACATACAGTACTTGGGTCTGTGTTTGGCAATTCAAAAGTAATTTCTCTGGCGCACTTTTCACTACCGTAACAGCAGCATATGCACAGCTAGTCCAGAACGTTCATGTAACAGCACAAGGAGTGGATGGATGCCGAACACTTGTACACCAGCAAATGAAACATATACTCGTGGACTTGAAATTTGCAATGCAGACTTCCTGAATCAACATAAAATGGCCAGAAAGTTCCTGCTAGTAACTGAAACCGCATTAGAACATACAGTACTTGGGTCTGTGTTTGGCAATTCAAAAGTAATTTCTCTGGCGCACTTTTCACTACCGCAACAGCAGCATATGCACAGCTAGTCCAGAACGTTCATGTAACAGCACAAGGAGTGGATGGATGCCGAACACTTGTACACCAGCAAATGAAACATATACTCGTGGACTTGAAATTTGCAATGCAGACTTCCTGAATCAACATAAAATGGCCAGAAAGTTCCTGCTAGTAACTGAAACCGCATTAGAACATACAGTACTTGGGTCTGTGTTTGGCAATTCAAAAGTAATTTCTCTGGCGCACTTTTCACTACCGTAACAGCAGCATATGCACAGCTAGTCCAGAACGTTCATGTAACAGCACAAGGAGTGGATGGATGCCGAACACTTGTACACCAGCAAATGAAACATATACTCGTGGACTTGAAATTTGCAATGCAGACTTCCTGAATCAACATAAAATGGCCAGAAAGTTCCTGCTAGTAACTGAAACCGCATTAGAACATACAGTACTTGGGTCTGTGTTTGGCAATTCAAAAGTAATTTCTCTGGCGCACTTTTCACTACCGCAACAGCAGCATATGCACAGCTAGTCCAGAACGTTCATGTAACAGCACAAGGAGTGGATGGATGCCGAACAGTTGTACACCAGCAAATGAAACATATACTCGTGGACTTGAAATTTGCAATGCAGACTTCCTGAATCAACATAAAGTGGCCAGAAAGTTCCTGGTAGTAACTGAAACCGCATTAGAACATACAGTACTTGTGTCTGTTGTTTGCCACTTCAGAAGTAATTTCTCTGGCGCACTTTTCACTAGCGTAATAGCAGCATATGCGCAGCTAGTCCAGAACGTTCATGTAACAGCACAAGGAGTGGATGGATGCCGAACACTTGTACACCAGCAAATGAAACATATACTCGTGGACTTGAAATTTGCAATGCAGACTTCCTGAATCAACATAAAATGGCCAGAAAGTTCCTGCTAGTAACTGAAACCGCATTAGAACATACAGTACTTGGGTCTGTGTTTGGCAATTCAAAAGTAATTTCTCTGGCGCACTTTTCACTACCGTAACAACAGCATATGCACAGCTAGTCCAGAACGTTCATGTAGCAGCACAAGGAGTGGATGGATGCCGAACACTTGTACACCAGCAAATGAAACATATACTCGTGGACTTGAAATTTGCAATGCAGACTTCCTGAATCAACATAAAATGGCCAGAAAGTTCCTGGTAGTAACTGAAACCGCATTAGAACATACAGTACTTGTGTCTGTTGTTTGCCACTTCAGAAGTAATTTCTCTGGCGCACTTTTCACTAGCGTAATAGCAGCATATGCGCAGCTAGTCCAGAACGTTCATGTAACAGCACAAGGAGTGGATGGATGCCGAACACTTGTACACCAGCAAATGAAACATATACTCATGGACTTGAAATTTGCAATGCAGACTTCCTGAATCAACATAAAATGGCCAGAAAGTTCCTGCTAGTAACTGAAACCGCATTAGAACATACAGTACTTGGGTCTGTGTTTGGCAATTCAAAAGTAATTTCTCTGGCGCACTTTTCACTACCGAAACAGCAGCATATGCGCAGCTAGTCCAGAACGTTCATGTAACAGCACAAGGAGTGGATGGATGCCGAACACTTGTACACCAGCAAATGAAACATATACTCGTGGACTTGAAATTTGCAATGCAGACTTCCTGAATCAACATAAAATGGCCAGAAAGTTCCTGCTAGTAACTGAAACCGCATTAGAACATACAGTACTTGGGTCTGTGTTTGGCAATTCAAAAGTAATTTCTCTGGCGCACTTTTCACTACCGCAACAGCAGCATATGCACAGCTAGTCCAGAACGTTCATGTAACAGCACAAGGAGTGGATGGATGCCGAACACTTGTACACCAGCAAATGAAACATATACTCGTGGACTTGAAATTTGCAATGCAGACTTCCTGAATCAACATAAAGTGGCCAGAAAGTTCCTGGTAGTAACTGAAACCGCATTAGAACATACAGTACTTGTGTCTGTTGTTAGCCACTTCAGAAGTAATTTCTCTGGCGCACTTTTCACTAGCGTAATAGCAGCATATGCGCAGCTAGTCCAGAACGTTCATGTAACAGCACAAGGAGTGGATGGATGCCGAACACTTGTACACCAGCAAATGAAACATATACTCGTGGACTTGAAATTTGCAATGCAGACTTCCTGAATCAACATAAAATGGCCAGAAAGTTCCTGCTAGTAACTGAAACCGCATTAGAACATACAGTACTTGGGTCTGTGTTTGGCAATTCAAAAGTAATTTCTCTGGCGCACTTTTCACTACCGTAACAGCAGCATATGCACAGCTAGTCCAGAACGTTCATGTAAGAGCACAAGGAGTGGATGGATGCCGAACACTTGTACACCAGCAAATGAAACATATACTCGTGGACTTGAAATTTGCAATGCAGACTTCCTGAATCAACATAAAATGGCCAGAAAGTTCCTGGTAGTAACTGAAACCGCATTAGAACATACAGTACTTGGGTCTGTGTTTGGCAATTCAAAAGTAATTTCTCTGGCGCACTTTTCACTACCGTAACAGCAGCATATGCACAGCTAGTCCAGAACGTTCATGTAACAGCACAAGGAGTGGATGGATGCCGAACACTTGTACACCAGCAAATGAAACATATACTCGTGGACTTCAAATTTGCAATGCAGACTTCCTGAATCAACATAAAATGGCCAGAAAGTTCCTGCTAGTAACTGAAACCGCATTAGTACATACAGTACTTGGGTCTGTGTTTGGCAATTCAAAAGTAATTTCTCTGGCGCACTTTTCACTACCGCAACAGCAGCATATGCACAGCTAGTCCAGAACGTTCATGTAACAGCACAAGGAGTGGATGGATGCCGAACACTTGTACACCAGCAAATGAAACATATACTCGTGGACTTGAAATTTGCAATGCAGACTTCCTGAATCAACATAAAGTGGCCAGAAAGTTCCTGGTAGTAACTGAAACCGCATTAGAACATACAGTACTTGTGTCTGTTGTTTGCCACTTCAGAAGTAATTTCTCTGGCGCACTTTTCACTAGCGTAATAGCAGCATATGCGCAGCTAGTCCAGAACGTTCATGTAACAGCACAAGGAGTGGATGGATGCCGAACACTTGTACACCAGCAAATGAAACATATACTCGTGGACCTGAAATTTGCAATGCAGACTTCCTGAATCAACATAAAATGGCCAGAAAGTTCCTGCTAGTAACTGAAACCGCATTAGAACATACAGTACTTGGGTCTGTGTTTTGCAATTCAAAAGTAATTTCTCTGGCGCACTTTTCACTACCGTAACAGCAGCATATGCACAGCTAGTCCAGAACGTTCATGTAACAGCACAAGGAGTGGATGGATGCCGAACACTTGTACACCAGCAAATGAAACATATACTCGTGGACTTGAAATTTGCAATGCAGACTTCCTGAATCAACATAAAATGGCCAGAAAGTTCCTGCTAGTAACTGAAACCGCATTAGAACATACAGTACTTGTGTCTGTTGTTTGACACTTCAGAAGTAATTTCTCTGGCGCACTTTTCACTAGCATAATAGCAGCATATGCACAGCTAGTCCAGAACGTTCATGTAACAGCACAAGGAGTGGATGGATGCCGAACACTTGTACACCAGCAAATGAAACATATACTCATGGACTTGAAATTTGCAATGCAGACTTCCTGAATCAACATAAAATGGCCAGAAAGTTCCTGCTAGTAACTGAAACCGCATTAGAACATACAGTACTTGGGTCTGGGTTTGGCAATTCAAAAGTAATTTCTCTGGCGCACTTTTCACTACCGTAACAGCAGCATATGCACAGCTAGTCCAGAACGTTCATGTAACAGCACAAGGAGTGGATGGATGCCGAACACTTGTACACCAGCAAATGAAACATATACTCGTGGACTTGAAATTTGCAATGCAGACTTCCTGAATCAACATAAAATGGCCAGAAAGTTCCTGCTAGTAACTGAAACCGCATTAGAACATACAGTACTTGGGTCTGTGTTTGGCAATTCAAAAGTAATTTCTCTGGCGCACTTTTCACTACCGCAACAGCAGCATATGCACAGCTAGTCCAGAACGTTCATGTAACAGCACAAGGAGTGGATGGATGCCGAACACTTGTACACCAGCAAATGAAACATATACTCGTGGACTTGAAATTTGCAATGCAGACTTCCTGAATCAACATAAAGTGGCCAGAAAGTTCCTGGTAGTAACTGAAACCGCATTAGAACATACAGTACTTGTGTCTGTTGTTTGCCACTTCAGAAGTAATTTCTCTGGCGCACTTTTCACTAGCGTAATAGCAGCATATGCGCAGCTAGTCCAGAACGTTCATGTAACAGCACAAGGAGTGGATGGATGCCGAACACTTGTACACCAGCAAATGAAACATATACTCGTGGACTTGAAATTTGCAATGCAGACTTCCTGAATCAACATAAAATGGCCAGAAAGTTCCTGCTAGTAACTGAAACCGCATTAGAACATACAGTACTTGGGTCTGTGTTTGGCAATTCAAAAGTAATTTCTCTGGCGCACTTTTCACTACCGTAACAGCAGCATATGCACAGCTAGTCCAGAACGTTCATGTAACAGCACAAGGAGTGGATGGATGCCGAACACTTGTACACCAGCAAATGAAACATATACTCGTGGACTTGAAATTTGCAATGCAGACTTCCTGAATCAACATAAAATGGCCAGAAAGTTCCTGGTAGTAACTGAAACAGCATTAGAACATACAGTACTTGTGTCTGTTGTTTGCCACTTCAGAAGTAATTTCTCTGGCGCACTTTTCACTAGCGTAATAGCAGCATATGCGCAGCTAGTCCAGAACGTTCATGTAACAGCACAAGGAGTGGATGGATGCCGAACACGTGTACACCAGCAAATGAAACATATACTCATGGACTTGAAATTTGCAATGCAGACTTCCTAAATCAACATAAAATGGCCAGAAAGTTCCTGCTAGTAACTGAAACCGCATTAGAACATACAGTACTTGGGTCTGTGTTTGGCAATTAAAAAGTAATTTCTCTGGCGCACTTTTCACTACCGTAACAGCAGCATATGCACAGCTAGTCCAGAACGTTCATGTAACAGCACAAGGAGTGGATGGATGCCGAACACTTGTACACCAGCAAATGAAACATATACTCGTGGACTTGAAATTTGCAATGCAGACTTCCTGAATCAACATAAAATGGCCAGAATGTTCCTGCTAGTAACTGAAACCGCATTAGTACATACAGTACTTGGGTCTGTGTTTGGCAATTCAAAAGTAATTTCTCTGGCGCACTTTTCACTACCGTAACAGCAGCATATGCACAGCTAGTCCAGAACGTACATGTAACAGCACAAGGAGTGGATGGATGCCGAACACTTGTACACCAGCAAATGAAACATATACTCGTGGACTTGAAATTTGCAATGCAGACTTCCTGAATCAACATAAAGTGGCCAGAAAGTTCCTGGTAGTAACTGAAACCGCATTAGAACATACAGTACTTGTGTCTGTTGTTTGCCACTTCAGAAGTAATTTCTCTGGCGCACTTTTCACTAGCGTAATAGCAGCATATGCGCAGCTAGTCCAGAACGTTCATGTAACAGCACAAGGAGTGGATGGATGCCGAACACTTGTACACCAGCAAATGAAACATATACTCATGGACTTGAAATTTGCAATGCAGACTTCCTGAATCAACATAAAATGGCCAGAAAGTTCCTGCTAGTAACTGAAACCGCATTAGAACATACAGTACTTGGGTCTGTGTTTGGCAATTCAAAAGTAATTTCTCTGGCGCACTTTTCACTACCGTAACAGCAGCATATGCACAGCTAGTCCAGAACGTTCATGTAACAGCACAAGGAGTGGATGGATGCCGAACACTTGTACACCAGCAAATGAAACATATACTCGTGGACTTGAAATTTGCAATGCAGACTTCCTGAATCAACATAAAATGGCCAGAAAGTTCCTGCTAGTAACTGAAACCGCATTAGAACATACAGTACTTGAGTCTGTGTTTGGCAATTCAAAAGTAATTTCTCTGGCGCACTTTTCACTACCGCAACAGCAGCATATGCACAGCTAGTTCAGAACGTTCATGTAACAGCACAAGGAGTGGATGGATGCCGAACACTTGTACACCAGCAAATGAAACATATACTCGTGGACTTGAAATTTGCAATGCAGACTTCCTGAATCAACATAAAGTGGCCAGAAAGTTCCTGGTAGTAACTGAAACCGCATTAGAACATACAGTACTTGTGTCTGTTGTTTGCCACTTCAGAAGTAATTTCTCTGGCGCACTTTTCACTAGCGTAATAGCAGCATATGCGCAGCTAGTCCAGAACGTTCATGTAACAGCACAAGGAGTGGATGGATGCCGAACACTTGTACACCAGCAAATGAAACATATACTCGTGGACTTGAAATTTGCAATGCAGACTTCCTGAATCAACATAAAATGGCCAGAAAGTTCCTGCTAGTAACTGAAACCGCATTAGAACATACAGTACTTGGGTCTGTGTTTGGCAATTCAAAAGTAATTTCTCTGGCGCACTTTTCACTACCGCAACAGCAGCATATGCACAGCTAGTCCAGAACGTTCATGTAACAGCACAAGGAGTGGATGGATGCCGAACACTTGTACACCAGCAAATGAAACATATACTCGTGGACTTGAAATTTGCAATGCAGACTTCCTGAATCAACATAAAATGGCCAGAAAGTTCCTTCTAGTAACTGAAACCGCATTAGAACATACAGTACTTGGGTCTGTGTTTGGCAATTCAAAAGTAATTTCTCTGGCGCACTTTTCACTACCGTAACAGCAGCATATGCACAGCTAGTCCAGAACGTTCATGTAACAGCACAAGGAGTGGATGGATGCCGAACACTTGTACACCAGCAAATGAAACATATACTCGTGGACTTGAAATTTGCAATGCAGACTTCCTGAATCAACATAAAATGGCCAGAAAGTTCCTGCTAGTAACTGAAACCGCATTAGTACATACAGTACTTGGGTCTGTGTTTGGCAATTCAAAAGTAATTTCTCTGGCGCACTTTTCACTACCGTAAGAGCAGCATATGCACAGCTAGTCCAGAACGTTCATGTAACAGCACAAGGAGTGGATGGATGCCGAACACTTGTACACCAGCAAATGAAACATATACTCGTGGACTTGAAATTTGCAATGCAGACTTCCTGAATCAACATAAAATGGCCAGAAAGTTCCTGGTAGTAACTGAAACCGCATTAGAACATACAGTACTTGTGTCTGTTGTTTGCCACTTCAGAAGTAATTTCTCTGGCGCACTTTTCACTAGCGTAATAGCAGCATATGCGCAGCTAGTCCAGAACGTTCATGTAACAGCACAAGGAGTGGATGGATGCCGAACACTTGTACACCAGCAAATGAAACATATACTCATGGACTTGAAATTTGCAATGCAGACTTCCTGAATCAACATAAAATGGCCAGAAAGTTCCTGCTAGTAACTGAAACCGCATTAGAACATACAGTACTTGGGTCTGTGTTTGGCAATTCAAAAGTAATTTCTCTGGCGCACTTTTCACTACCGTAACAGCAGCATATGCACAGCTAGTCCAGAACGTTCATGTAACAGCACAAGGAGTGGATGGATGCCGAACACTTGTACACCAGCAAATGAAACATATACTCGTTGACTTGAAATTTGCAATGCAGACTTCCTGAATCAACATAAAATGGCCAGAAAGTTCCTGCTAGTAACTGAAACCGCATTAGAACATACAGTACTTGGGTCTGTGTTTGGCAATTCAAAAGTAATTTCTCTGGCGCACTTTTCACTACCGCAACAGCAGCATATGCACAGCTAGTCCAGAACGTTCATGTAACAGCACAAGGAGTGGATGGATGCCGAACACTTGTACACCAGCAAATGAAACATATACTCGTGGACTTGAAATTTGCAATGCAGACTTCCTGAATCAACATAAAGTGGCCAGAAAGTTCCTGGTAGTAACTGAAACCGCATTAGAACATACAGTACTTGTGTCTGTTGTTTGCCACTTCAGAAGTAATTTCTCTGGCGCACTTTTCACTAGCGTAATAGCAGCATATGCGCAGCTAGTCCAGAACGTTCATGTAACAGCACAAGGAGTGGATGGATGCCGAACACTTGTACACCAGCAAATGAAACATATACTCGTGGACTTGAAATTTGCAATGCAGACTTCCTGAATCAACATAAAATGGCCAGAAAGTTCCTGCTAGTAACTGAAACCGCATTAGAACATACAGTACTTGGGTCTGTGTTTGGCAATTCAAAAGTAATTTCTCTGGCGCACTTTTCACTACCGTAACAGCAGCATATGCACAGCTAGTCCAGAACGTTCATGTAACAGCACAAGGAGTGGATGGATGCCGAACACTTGTACACCAGCAAATGAAACATATACTCGTGGACTTGAAATTTGCAATGCAGACTTCCTGAATCAACATAAAATGGCCAGAAAGTTCCTGGTAGTAACTGAAACAGCATTAGAACATACAGTACTTGTGTCTGTTGTTTGCCACTTCAGAAGTAATTTCTCTGGCGCACTTTTCACTAGCGTAATAGCAGCATATGCGCAGCTAGTCCAGAACGTTCATGTAACAGCACAAGGAGTGGATGGATGCCGAACACTTGTACACCAGCAAATGAAACATATACTCATGGACTTGAAATTTGCAATGCAGACTTCCTGAATCAACATAAAATGGCCAGAAAGTTCCTGCTAGTAACTGAAACCGCATTAGAACATACAGTACTTGGGTCTGTGTTTGGCAATTCAAAAGTAATTTCTCTGGCGCACTTTTCACTACCGTAACAGCAGCATATGCACAGCTAGTCCAGAACGTTCATGTAACAGCACAAGGAGTGGATGGATGCCGAACACTTGTACACCAGCAAATGAAACATATACTCGTGGACTTGAAATTTGCAATGCAGACTTCCTGAATCAACATAAAATGGCCAGAATGTTCCTGCTAGTAACTGAAACCGCATTAGTACATACAGTACTTGGGTCTGTGTTTGGCAATTCAAAAGTAATTTCTCTGGCGCACTTTTCACTACCGTAACAGCAGCATATGCACAGCTAGTCCAGAACGTTCATGTAACAGCACAAGGAGTGGATGGATGCCGAACACTTGTACACCAGCAAATGAAACATATACTCGTGGACTTGAAATTTGCAATGCAGACTTCCTGAATCAACATAAAGTGGCCAGAAAGTTCCTGGTAGTAACTGAAACCGCATTAGAACATACAGTACTTGTGTCTGTTGTTTGCCACTTCAGAAGTAATTTCTCTGGCGCACTTTTCACTAGCGTAATAGCAGCATATGCGCAGCTAGTCCAGAACGTTCATGTAACAGCACAAGGAGTGGATGGATGCCGAACACTTGTACACCAGCAAATGAAACATATACTCATGGACTTGAAATTTGCAATGCAGACTTCCTGAATCAACATAAAATGGCCAGAAAGTTCCTGCTAGTAAATGAAACCGCATTAGAACATACAGTACTTGGGTCTGTGTTTGGCAATTCAAAAGTAATTTCTCTGGCGCACTTTTCACTACCGTAACAGCAGCATATGCACAGCTAGTCCAGAACGTTCATGTAACAGCACAAGGAGTGGATGGATGCCGAACACTTGTACACCAGCAAATGAAACATATACTCGTGGACTTGAAATTTGCAATGCAGACTTCCTGAATCAACATAAAATGGCCAGAAAGTTCCTGCTAGTAACTGAAACCGCATTAGAACATACAGTACTTGGGTCTGTGTTTGGCAATTCAAAAGTAATTTCTCTGGCGCACTTTTCACTACCGCAACAGCAGCATATGCACAGCTAGTTCAGAACGTTCATGTAACAGCACAAGGAGTGGATGGATGCCGAACACTTGTACACCAGCAAATGAAACATATACTCGTGGACTTGAAATTTGCAATGCAGACTTCCTGAATCAACATAAAGTGGCCAGAAAGTTCCTGGTAGTAACTGAAACCGCATTAGAACATACAGTACTTGTGTCTGTTGTTTGCCACTTCAGAAGTAATTTCTCTGGCGCACTTTTCACTAGCGTAATAGCAGCATATGCGCAGCTAGTCCAGAACGTTCATGTAACAGCACAAGGAGTGGATGGATGCCGAACACTTGTACACCAGCAAATGAAACATATACTCGTGGACTTGAAATTTGCAATGCAGACTTCCTGAATCAACATAAAATGGCCAGAAAGTTCCTGCTAGTAACTGAAACCGCATTAGAACATACAGTACTTGGGTCTGTGTTTGGCAATTCAAAAGTAATTTCTCTGGCGCACTTTTCACTACCGCAACAGCAGCATATGCACAGCTAGTCCAGAACGTTCATGTAACAGCACAAGGAGTGGATGGATGCCGAACACTTGTACACCAGCAAATGAAACATATACTCGTGGACTTGAAATTTGCAATGCAGACTTCCTGAATCAACATAAAATGGCCAGAAAGTTCCTGCTAGTAACTGAAACCGCATTAGAACATACAGTACTTGGGTCTGTGTTTGGCAATTCAAAAGTAATTTCTCTGGCGCACTTTTCACTACCGTAACAGCAGCATATGCACAGCTAGTCCAGAACGTTCATGTAACAGCACAAGGAGTGGATGGATGCCGAACACTTGTACACCAGCAAATGAAACATATACTCGTGGACTTGAAATTTGCAATGCAGACTTCCTGAATCAACATAAAATGGCCAGAAAGTTCCTGCTAGTAACTGAAACCGCATTAGTACATACAGTACTTGGGTCTGTGTTTGGCAATTCAAAAGTAATTTCTCTGGCGCACTTTTCACTACCGCAACAGCAGCATATGCACAGCTAGTTCAGAACGTTCATGTAACAGCACAAGGAGTGGATGGATGCCGAACACTTGTACACCAGCAAATGAAACATATACTCGTGGACTTGAAATTTGCAATGCAGACTTCCTGAATCAACATAAAGTGGCCAGAAAGTTCCTGGTAGTAACTGAAACCGCATTAGAACATACAGTACTTGTGTCTGTTGTTTGCCACTTCAGAAGTAATTTCTCTGGCGCACTTTTCACTAGCGTAATAGCAGCATATGCGCAGCTAGTCCAGAACGTTCATGTAACAGCACAAGGAGTGGATGGATGCCGAACACTTGTACACCAGCAAATGAAACATATACTCGTGGACTTGAAATTTGCAATGCAGACTTCCTGAATCAACATAAAATGGCCAGAAAGTTCCTGCTAGTAACTGAAACCGCATTAGAACATACAGTACTTGGGTCTGTGTTTGGCAATTCAAAAGTAATTTCTCTGGCGCACTTTTCACTACCGCAACAGCAGCATATGCACAGCTAGTCCAGAACGTTCATGTAACAGCACAAGGAGTGGATGGATGCCGAACACTTGTACACCAGCAAATGAAACATATACTCGTGGACTTGAAATTTGCAATGCAGACTTCCTGAATCAACATAAAATGGCCAGAAAGTTCCTTCTAGTAACTGAAACCGCATTAGAACATACAGTACTTGGGTCTGTGTTTGGCAATTCAAAAGTAATTTCTCTGGCGCACTTTTCACTACCGTAACAGCAGCATATGCACAGCTAGTCCAGAACGTTCATGTAACAGCACAAGGAGTGGATGGATGCCGAACACTTGTACACCAGCAAATGAAACATATACTCGTGGACTTGAAATTTGCAATGCAGACTTCCTGAATCAACATAAAATGGCCAGAAAGTTCCTGCTAGTAACTGAAACCGCATTAGTACATACAGTACTTGGGTCTGTGTTTGGCAATTCAAAAGTAATTTCTCTGGCGCACTTTTCACTACCGTAAGAGCAGCATATGCACAGCTAGTCCAGAACGTTCATGTAACAGCACAAGGAGTGGATGGATGCCGAACACTTGTACACCAGCAAATGAAACATATACTCGTGGACTTGAAATTTGCAATGCAGACTTCCTGAATCAACAAAAATGGCCAGAAAGTTCCTGGTAGTAACTGAAACCGCATTAGAACATACAGTACTTGTGTCTGTTGTTTGCCACTTCAGAAGTAATTTCTCTGGCGCACTTTTCACTAGCGTAATAGCAGCATATGCGCAGCTAGTCCAGAACGTTCATGTAACAGCACAAGGAGTGGATGGATGCCGAACACTTGTACACCAGCAAATGAAACATATACTCATGGACTTGAAATTTGCAATGCAGACTTCCTGAATCAACATAAAATGGCCAGAAAGTTCCTGCTAGTAACTGAAACCGCATTAGAACATACAGTACTTGGGTCTGTGTTTGGCAATTCAAAAGTAATTTCTCTGGCGCACTTTTCACTACCGTAACAGCAGCATATGCACAGCTAGTCCAGAACGTTCATGTAACAGCACAAGGAGTGGATGGATGCCGAACACTTGTACACCAGCAAATGAAACATATACTCGTGGACTTGAAATTTGCAATGCAGACTTCCTGAATCAACATAAAATGGCCAGAAAGTTCCTGCTAGTAACTGAAACCGCATTAGAACATACAGTACTTGGGTCTGTGTTTGGCAATTCAAAAGTAATTTCTCTGGCGCACTTTTCACTACCGCAACAGCAGCATATGCACAGCTAGTCCAGAACGTTCATGTAACAGCACAAGGAGTGGATGGATGCCGAACACTTGTACACCAGCAAATGAAACATATACTCGTGGACTTGAAATTTGCAATGCAGACTTCCTGAATCAACATAAAGTGGCCAGAAAGTTCCTGGTAGTAACTGAAACCGCATTAGAACATACAGTACTTGTGTCTGTTGTTTGCCACTTCAGAAGTAATTTCTCTGGCGCACTTTTCACTAGCGTAATAGCAGCATATGCGCAGCTAGTCCAGAACGTTCATGTAACAGCACAAGGAGTGGATGGATGCCGAACACTTGTACACCAGCAAATGAAACATATACTCGTGGACTTGAAATTTGCAATGCAGACTTCCTGAATCAACATAAAATGGCCAGAAAGTTCCTGCTAGTAACTGAAACCGCATTAGAACATACAGTACTTGGGTCTGTGTTTGGCAATTCAAAAGTAATTTCTCTGGCGCACTTTTCACTACCGTAACAGCAGCATATGCACAGCTAGTCCAGAACGTTCATGTAACAGCACAAGGAGTGGATGGATGCCGAACACTTGTACACCAGCAAATGAAACATATACTCGTGGACTTGAAATTTGCAATGCAGACTTCCTGAATCAACATAAAATGGCCAGAAAGTTCCTGGTAGTAACTGAAACAGCATTAGAACATACAGTACTTGTGTCTGTTGTTTGCCACTTCAGAAGTAATTTCTCTGGCGCACTTTTCACTAGCGTAATAGCAGCATATGCGCAGCTAGTCCAGAACGTTCATGTAACAGCACAAGGAGTGGATGGATGCCGAACACTTGTACACCAGCAAATGAAACATATACTCATGGACTTGAAATTTGCAATGCAGACTTCCTGAATCAACATAAAATGGCCAGAAAGTTCCTGCTAGTAACTGAAACCGCATTAGAACATACAGTACTTGGGTCTGTGTTTGGCAATTCAAAAGTAATTTCTCTGGCGCACTTTTCACTACCGTAACAGCAGCATATGCACAGCTAGTCCAGAACGTTCATGTAACAGCACAAGGAGTGGATGGATGCCGAACACTTGTACACCAGCAAATGAAACATATACTCGTGGACTTGAAATTTGCAATGCAGACTTCCTGAATCAACATAAAATGGCCAGAATGTTCCTGCTAGTAACTGAAACCGCATTAGTACATACAGTACTTGGGTCTGTGTTTGGCAATTCAAAAGTAATTTCTCTGGCGCACTTTTCACTACCGTAACAGCAGCATATGCACAGCTAGTCCAGAACGTTCATGTAACAGCACAAGGAGTGGATGGATGCCGAACACTTGTACACCAGCAAATGAAACATATACTCGTGGACTTGAAATTTGCAATGCAGACTTCCTGAATCAACATAAAGTGGCCAGAAAGTTCCTGATAGTAACTGAAACCGCATTAGAACATACAGTACTTGTGTCTGTTGTTTGCCACTTCAGAAGTAATTTCTCTGGCGCACTTTTCACTAGCGTAATAGCAGCATATGCGCAGCTAGTCCAGAACGTTCATGTAACAGCACAAGGAGTGGATGGATGCCGAACACTTGTACACCAGCAAATGAAACATATACTCATGGACTTGAAATTTGCAATGCAGACTTCCTGAATCAACATAAAATGGCCAGAAAGTTCCTGCTAGTAACTGAAACCGCATTAGAACATACAGTACTTGGGTCTGTGTTTGGCAATTCAAAAGTAATTTCTCTGGCGCACTTTTCACTACCGTAACAGCAGCAAATGCACAGCTAGTCCAGAACGTTCATGTAACAGCACAAGGAGTGGATGGATGCCGAACACTTGTACACCAGCAAATGAAACATATACTCGTGGACTTGAAATTTGCAATGCAGACTTCCTGAATCAACATAAAATGGCCAGAAAGTTCCTGCTAGTAACTGAAACCGCATTAGAACATACAGTACTTGGGTCTGTGTTTGGCAATTCAAAAGTAATTTCTCTGGCGCACTTTTCACTACCGCAACAGCAGCATATGCACAGCTAGTTCAGAACGTTCATGTAACAGCACAAGGAGTGGATGGATGCCGAACACTTGTACACCAGCAAATGAAACATATACTCGTGGACTTGAAATTTGCAATGCAGACTTCCTGAATCAACATAAAGTGGCCAGAAAGTTCCTGGTAGTAACTGAAACCGCATTAGAACATACAGTACTTGTGTCTGTTGTTTGCCACTTCAGAAGTAATTTCTCTGGCGCACTTTTCACTAGCGTAATAGCAGCATATGCGCAGCTAGTCCAGAACGTTCATGTAACAGCACAAGGAGTGGATGGATGCCGAACACTTGTACACCAGCAAATGAAACATATACTCGTGGACTTGAAATTTGCAATGCAGACTTCCTGAATCAACATAAAATGGCCAGAAAGTTCCTGCTAGTAACTGAAACCGCATTAGAACATACAGTACTTGGGTCTGTGTTTGGCAATTCAAAAGTAATTTCTCTGGTGCACTTTTCACTACCGCAACAGCAGCATATGCACAGCTAGTCCAGAACGTTCATGTAACAGCACAAGGAGTGGATGGATGCCGAACACTTGTACACCAGCAAATGAAACATATACTCGTGGACTTGAAATTTGCAATGCAGACTTCCTGAATCAACATAAAATGGCCAGAAAGTTCCTTCTAGTAACTGAAACCGCATTAGAACATACAGTACTTGGGTCTGTGTTTGGCAATTCAAAAGTAATTTCTCTGGCGCACTTTTCACTACCGTAACAGCAGCATATGCACAGCTAGTCCAGAACGTTCATGTAACAGCACAAGGAGTGGATGGATGCCGAACACTTGTACACCAGCAAATGAAACATATACTCGTGGACTTGAAATTTGCAATGCAGACTTCCTGAATCAACATAAAATGGCCAGAAAGTTCCTGCTAGTAACTGAAACCGCATTAGTACATACAGTACTTGGGTCTGTGTTTGGCAATTCAAAAGTAATTTCTCTGGCGCACTTTTCACTACCGTAAGAGCAGCATATGCACAGCTAGTCCAGAACGTTCATGTAACAGCACAAGGAGTGGATGGATGCCGAACACTTGTACACCAGCAAATGAAACATATACTCGTGGACTTGAAATTTGCAATGCAGACTTCCTGAATCAACATAAAATGGCCAGAAAGTTCCTGGTAGTAACTGAAACCGCATTAGAACATACAGTACTTGTGTCTGTTGTTTGCCACTTCAGAAGTAATTTCTCTGGCGCACTTTTCACTACCGTAATAGCAGCATATGCGCAGCTAGTCCAGAACGTTCATGTAACAGCACAAGGAGTGGATGGATGCCGAACACTTGTACACCAGCAAATGAAACATATACTCATGGACTTGAAATTTGCAATGCAGACTTCCTGAATCAACATAAAATGGCCAGAAAGTTCCTGCTAGTAACTGAAACCGCATTAGAACATACAGTACTTGGGTCTGTGTTTGGCAATTCAAAAGTAATTTCTCTGGCGCACTTTTCACTACCGTAACAGCAGCATATGCACAGCTAGTCCAGAACGTTCATGTAACAGCACAAGGAGTGGATGGATGCCGAACACTTGTACACCAGCAAATGAAACATATACTCGTGGACTTGAAATTTGCAATGCAGACTTCCTGAATCAACATAAAATGGCCAGAAAGTTCCTGCTAGTAACTGAAACCGCATTAGAACATACAGTACTTGGGTCTGTGTTTGGCAATTCAAAAGTAATTTCTCTGGCGCACTTTTCACTACCGCAACAGCAGCATATGCACAGCTAGTCCAGAACGTTCATGTAACAGCACAAGGAGTGGATGGATGCCGAACACTTGTACACCAGCAAATGAAACATATACTCGTGGACTTGAAATTTGCAATGCAGACTTCCTGAATCAACATAAAGTGGCCAGAAAGTTCCTGGTAGTAACTGAAACCGCATTAGAACATACAGTACTTGTGTCTGTTGTTTGCCACTTCAGAAGTAATTTCTCTGGCGCACTTTTCACTAGCGTAATAGCAGCATATGCGCAGCTAGTCCAGAACGTTCATGTAACAGCACAAGGAGTGGATGGATGCCGAACACTTGTACACCAGCAAATGAAACATATACTCGTGGACTTGAAATTTGCAATGCAGACTTCCTGAATCAACATAAAATGGCCAGAAAGTTCCTGCTAGTAACTGAAACCGCATTAGAACATACAGTACTTGGGTCTGTGTTTGGCAATTCAAAAGTAATTTCTCTGGCGCACTTTTCACTACCGTAACAGCAGAATATGCACAGCTAGTCCAGAACGTTCATGTAACAGCACAAGGAGTGGATGGATGCCGAACACTTGTACACCAGCAAATGAAACATATACTCGTGGACTTGAAATTTGCAATGCAGACTTCCTGAATCAACATAAAATGGCCAGAAAGTTCCTGCTAGTAACTGAAACCGCATTAGAACCTACAGTACTTGTGTCTGTTGTTTGACACTTCAGAAGTAATTTCTCTGGCGCACTTTTCACTAGCGTAATAGCAGCATATGCACAGCTAGTCCAGAACGTTCATGTAACAGCACAAGGAGTGGATGGATGCCGAACACTTGTACACCAGCAAATGAAACATATACTCATGGACTTGAAATTTGCAATGCAGACTTCCTGAATCAACATAAAATGGCCAGAAAGTTCCTGCTAGTAACTGAAACCGCATTAGAACATACAGTACTTGGGTCTGTGTTTGGCAATTCAAAAGTAATTTCTCTGGCGCACTTTTCACTACCGTAACAGCAGCATATGCACAGCTAGTCCAGAACGTTCATGTAACAGCACAAGGAGTGGATGGATGCCGAACACTTGTACACCAGCAAATGAAACATATACTCGTGGACTTGAAATTTGCAATGCAGACTTCCTGAATCAACATAAAATGGCCAGAAAGTTCCTGCTAGTAACTGAAACCGCATTAGAACATACAGTACTTGGGTCTGTGTTTGGCAATTCAAAAGTAATTTCTCTGGCGCACTTTTCACTACCGCAACAGCAGCATATGCACAGCTAGTCCAGAACGTTCATGTAACAGCACAAGGAGTGGATGGATGCCGAACACTTGTACACCAGCAAATGAAACATATACTCGTGGACTTGAAATTTGCAATGCAGACTTCCTGAATCAACATAAAGTGGCCAGAAAGTTCCTGGTAGTAACTGAAACCGCATTAGAACATACAGTACTTGTGTCTGTTGTTTGCCACTTCAGAAGTAATTTCTCTGGCGCACTTTTCACTAGCGTAATAGCAGCATATGCGCAGCTAGTCCAGAACGTTCATGTAACAGCACAAGGAGTGGATGGATGCCGAACACTTGTACACCAGCAAATGAAACATATACTCGTGGACTTGAAATTTGCAATGCAGACTTCCTGAATCAACATAAAATGGCCAGAAAGTTCCTGCTAGTAACTGAAACCGCATTAGAACATACAGTACTTGGGTCTGTGTTTGGCAATTCAAAAGTAATTTCTCTGGCGCACTTTTCACTACCGTAACAGCAGCATATGCACAGCTAGTCCAGAACGTTCATGTAACAGCACAAGGAGTGGATGGATGCCGAACACTTGTACACCAGCAAATGAAACATATACTCGTGGACTTGAAATTTGCAATGCAGACTTCCTGAATCAACATAAAATGGCCAGAAAGTTCCTGGTAGTAACTGAAACAGCATTAGAACATACAGTACTTGTGTCTGTTGTTTGCCACTTCAGAAGTAATTTCTCTGGCGCACTTTTCACTAGCGTAATAGCAGCATATGCGCAGCTAGTCCAGAACGTTCATGTAACAGCACAAGGAGTGGATGGATGCCGAACACTTGTACACCAGCAAATGAAACATATACTCATGGACTTGAAATTTGCAATGCAGACTTCCTGAATCAACATAAAATGGCCAGAAAGTTCCTGCTAGTAACTGAAACCGCATTAGAACATACAGTACTTGGGTCTGTGTTTGGCAATTAAAAAGTAATTTCTCTGGCGCACTTTTCACTACCGTAACAGCAGCATATGCACAGCTAGTCCAGAACGTTCATGTAACAGCACAAGGAGTGGATGGATGCCGAACACTTGTACACCAGCAAATGAAACATATACTCGTGGACTTGAAATTTGCAATGCAGACTTCCTGAATCAACATAAAATGGCCAGAATGTTCCTGCTAGTAACTGAAACCGCATTAGTACATACAGTACTTGGGTCTGTGTTTGGCAATTCAAAAGTAATTTCTCTGGCGCACTTTTCACTACCGTAACAGCAGCATATGCACAGCTAGTCCAGAACGTTCATGTATCAGCACAAGGAGTGGATGGATGCCGAACACTTGTACACCAGCAAATGAAACATATACTCGTGGACTTGAAATTTGCAATGCAGACTTCCTGAATCAACATAAAGTGGCCAGAAAGTTCCTGGTAGTAACTGAAACCGCATTAGAACATACAGTACTTGTGTCTGTTGTTTGCCACTTCAGAAGTAATTTCTCTGGCGCACTTTTCACTAGCGTAATAGCAGCATATGCGCAGCTAGTCCAGAACGTTCATGTAACAGCACAAGGAGTGGATGGATGCCGAACACTTGTACACCAGCAAATGAAACATATACTCATGGACTTGAAATTTGCAATGCAGACTTCCTGAATCAACATAAAATGGCCAGAAAGTTCCTGCTAGTAACTGAAACCGCATTAGAACATACAGTACTTGGGTCTGTGTTTGGCAATTCAAAAGTAATTTCTCTGGCGCACTTTTCACTACCGTAACAGCAGAATATGCACAGCTAGTCCAGAACGTTCATGTAACAGCACAAGGAGTGGATGGATGCCGAACACTTGTACACCAGCAAATGAAACATATACTCGTGGACTTGAAATTTGCAATGCAGACTTCCTGAATCAACATAAAATGGCCAGAAAGTTCCTGCTAGTAACTGAAACCGCATTAGAACATACAGTACTTGGGTCTGTGTTTGGCAATTCAAAAGTAATTTCTCTGGCGCACTTTTCACTACCGCAACAGCAGCATATGCACAGCTAGTTCAGAACGTTCATGTAACAGCACAAGGAGTGGATGGATGCCGAACACTTGTACACCAGCAAATGAAACATATACTCGTGGACTTGAAATTTGCAATGCAGACTTCCTGAATCAACATAAAGTGGCCAGAAAGTTCCTGGTAGTAACTGAAACCGCATTAGAACATACAGTACTTGTGTCTGTTGTTTGCCACTTCAGAAGTAATTTCTCTGGCGCACTTTTCACTAGCGTAATAGCAGCATATGCGCAGCTAGTCCAGAACGTTCATGTAACAGCACAAGGAGTGGATGGATGCCGAACACTTGTACACCAGCAAATGAAACATATACTCGTGGACTTGAAATTTGCAATGCAGACTTCCTGAATCAACATAAAATGGCCAGAAAGTTCCTGCTAGTAACTGAAACCGCATTAGAACATACAGTACTTGGGTCTGTGTTTGGCAATTCAAAAGTAATTTCTCTGGCGCACTTTTCACTACCGTAACAGCAGCATATGCACAGCTAGTCCAGAACGTTCATGTAACAGCACAAGGAGTGGATGGATGCCGAACACTTGTACACCAGCAAATGAAACATATACTCGTGGACTTGAAATTTGCAATGCAGACTTCCTGAATCAACATAAAATGGCCAGAAAGTTCCTGGTAGTAACTGAAACCGCATTAGAACATACAGTACTTGGGTCTGTGTTTGGCAATTCAAAAGTAATTTCTCTGGCGCACTTTTCACTACCGTAACAGCAGCATATGCACAGCTAATCCAGAACGTTCATGTAACAGCACAAGGAGTGGATGGATGCCGAACACTTGTACACCAGCAAATGAAACATATACTCGTGGACTTGAAATTTGCAATGCAGACTTCCTGAATCAACATAAAATGGCCAGAAAGTTCCTGCTAGTAACTGAAACCGCATTAGAACATACAGTACTTGGGTCTGTGTTTGGCAATTCAAAAGTAATTTCTCTGGTGCACTTTTCACTACCGCAACAGCAGCATATGCACAGCTAGTCCAGAACGTTCTTGTAACAGCACAAGGAGTGGATGGATGCCGAACAGTTGTACACCAGCAAATGAAACATATACTCGTGGACTTGAAATTTGCAATGCAGACTTCCTGAATCAACATAAAGTGGCCAGAAAGTTCCTGGTAGTAACTGAAACCGCATTAGAACATACAGTACTTGTGTCTGTTGTTTGCCACTTCAGAAGTAATTTCTCTGGCGCACTTTTCACTAGCGTAATAGCAGCATATGCGCAGCTAGTCCAGAACGTTCATGTAACAGCACAAGGAGTGGATGGATGCCGAACACTTGTACACCAGCAAATGAAACATATACTCGTGGACTTGAAATTTGCAATGCAGACTTCCTGAATCAACATAAAATGGCCAGAAAGTTCCTGCTAGTAACTGAAACCGCATTAGAACATACAGTACTTGGGTCTGTGTTTGGCAATTCAAAAGTAATTTCTCTGGCGCACTTTTCACTACCGTAACAGCAGCATATGCACAGCTAGTCCAGAACGTTCATGTAACAGCACAAGGAGTGGATGGATGCCGAACACTTGTACACCAGCAAATGAAACATATACTCGTGGACTTGAAATTTGCAATGCAGACTTCCTGAATAAACATAAAGTGGCCAGAAAGTTCCTGGTAGTAACTGAAACCGCATTAGAACATACAGTACTTGTGTCTGTTGTTTGCCACTTCAGAAGTAATTTCTCTGGCGCACTTTTCACTAGCGTAATAGCAGCATATGCGCAGCTAGTCCAGAACGTTCATGTAACAGCACAAGGAGTGGATGGATGCCGAACAGTTGTACACCAGCAAATGAAACATATACTCGTGGACTTGAAATTTGCAATGCAGACTTCCTGAATCAACATAAAATGGCCAGAAAGTTCCTGCTAGTAACTGAAACCGCATTAGAACATACAGTACTTGGGTCTGTGTTTGGCAATTCAAAAGTAATTTCTCTGGCGCACTTTTCACTACCGTAACAGCAGCATATGCACAGCTAGTCCAGAACATTCATGTAACAGCACAAGGAGTGGATGGATGCCGAACACTTGTACACCAGCAAATGAAACATATACTCGTGGACTTGAAATTTGCAATGCAGACTTCCTGAATCAACATAAAATGGCCAGAAAGTTCCTGGTAGTAACTGAAACCGCATTAGAACATACAGTACTTGGGTCTGTGTTTGGCAATTCAAAAGTAATTTCTCTGGCGCACTTTTCACTACCGTAACAGCAGCATATGCACAGCTAGTCCAGAACGTTCATGTAACAGCACAAGGAGTGGATGGATGCCGAACACTTGTACACCAGCAAATGAAACATATACTCGTGGACTTGAAATTTGCAATGCAGACTTCCTGAATCAACATAAAATGGCCAGAAAGTTCCTGCTAGTAACTGAAACCGCATTAGAACATACAGTACTTGGGTCTGTGTTTGGCAATTCAAAAGTAATTTCTCTGGCGCACTTTTCACTACCGCAACAGCAGCATATGCACAGCTAGTCCAGAACGTTCATGTAACAGCACAAGGAGTGGATGGATGCCGAACAGTTGTACACCAGCAAATGAAACATATACTCGTGGACTTGAAATTTGCAATGCAGACTTCCTGAATCAACATAAAGTGGCCAGAAAGTTCCTGGTAGTAACTGAAACCGCATTAGAACATACAGTACTTGTGTCTGTTGTTTGCCACTTCAGAAGTAATTTCTCTGGCGCACTTTTCACTAGCGTAATAGCAGCATATGCGCAGCTAGTCCAGAACGTTCATGTAACAGCACAAGGAGTGGATGGATGCCGAACACTTGTACACCAGCAAATGAAACATATACTCGTGGACTTGAAATTTGCAATGCAGACTTCCTGAATCAACATAAAATGGCCAGAAAGTTCCTGCTAGTAACTGAAACCGCATTAGAACATACAGTACTTGGGTCTGTGTTTGGCAATTCAAAAGTAATTTCTCTGGCGCACTTTTCACTACCGTAACAGCAGCATATGCACAGCTAGTCCAGAACGTTCATGTAACAGCACAAGGAGTGGATGGATGCCGAACACTTGTACACCAGCAAATGAAACATATACTCGTGGACTTGAAATTTGCAATGCAGACTTCCTGAATCAACATAAAATGGCCAGAAAGTTCCTGGTAGTAACTGAAACAGCATTAGAACATACAGTACTTGTGTCTGTTGTTTGCCACTTCAGAAGTAATTTCTCTGGCGCACTTTTCACTAGCGTAATAGCAGCATATGCGCAGCTAGTCCAGAACGTTCATGTAACAGCACAAGGAGTGGATGGATGCCGAACACTTGTACACCAGCAAATGAAACATATACTCATGGACTTGAAATTTGCAATGCAGACTTCCTGAATCAACATAAAATGGCCAGAAAGTTCCTGCTAGTAACTGAAACCGCATTAGAACATACAGTACTTGGGTCTGTGTTTGGCAATTCAAAAGTAATTTCTCTGGCGCACTTTTCACTACCGTAACAGCAGCATATGCACAGCTAGTCCAGAACGTTCATGTAACAGCACAAGGAGTGGATGGATGCCGAACACTTGTACACCAGCAAATGAAACATATACTCGTGGACTTGAAATTTGCAATGCAGACTTCCTGAATCAACATAAAATGGCCAGAAAGTTCCTGCTAGTAACTGAAACCGCATTAGTACATACAGTACTTGGGTCTGTGTTTGGCAATTCAAAAGTAATTTCTCTGGCGCACTTTTCACTACCGTAACAGCAGCATATGCACAGCTAGTCCAGAACGTTCATGTAACAGCACAAGGAGTGGATGGATGCCGAACACTTGTACACCAGCAAATGAAACATATACTCGTGGACTTGAAATTTGCAATGCAGACTTCCTGAATCAACATAAAGTGGCCAGAAAGTTCCTGGTAGTAACTGAAACCGCATTAGAACATACAGTACTTGTGTCTGTTGTTTGCCACTTCAGAAGTAATTTCTCTGGCGCACTTTTCACTAGCGTAATAGCAGCATATGCGCAGCTAGTCCAGAACGTTCATGTAACAGCACAAGGAGTGGATGGATGCCGAACACTTGTACACCAGCAAATGAAACATATACTCATGGACTTGAAATTTGCAATGCAGACTTCCTGAATCAACATAAAATGGCCAGAAAGTTCCTGCTAGTAACTGAAACCGCATTAGAACATACAGTACTTGGGTCTGTGTTTGGCAATTCAAAAGTAATTTCTCTGGCGCACTTTTCACTACCGTAACAGCAGCATATGCACAGCTAGTCCAGAACGTTCATGTAACAGCACAAGGAGTGGATGGATGCCGAACACTTGTACACCAGCAAATGAAACATATACTCGTGGACTTGAAATTTGCAATGCAGACTTCCTGAATCAACATAAAATGGCCAGAAAGTTCCTGCTAGTAACTGAAACCGCATTAGAACATACAGTACTTGGGTCTGTGTTTGGCAATTCAAAAGTAATTTCTCTGGCGCACTTTTCACTACCGCAACAGCAGCATATGCACAGCTAGTCCAGAACGTTCATGTAACAGCACAAGGAGTGGATGGATGCCGAACACTTGTACACCAGCAAATGAAACATATACTCGTGGACTTGAAATTTGCAATGCAGACTTCCTGAATCAACATAAAGTGGCCAGAAAGTTCCTGGTAGTAACTGAAACCGCATTAGAACATACAGTACTTGTGTCTGTTGTTTGCCACTTCAGAAGTAATTTCTCTGGCGCACTTTTCACTAGCGTAATAGCAGCATATGCGCAGCTAGTCCAGAACGTTCATGTAACAGCACAAGGAGTGGATGGATGCCGAACACTTGTACACCAGCAAATGAAACATATACTCGTGGACTTGAAATTTGCAATGCAGACTTCCTGAATCAACATAAAATGGCCAGAAAGTTCCTGGTAGTAACTGAAACCGCATTAGAACATACAGTACTTGGGTCTGTGTTTGGCAATTCAAAAGTAATTTCTCTGGCGCACTTTTCACTACCGTAACAGCAGCATATGCACAGCTAGTCCAGAACGTTCATGTAACAGCACAAGGAGTGGATGGATGCCGAACACTTGTACACCAGCAAATGAAACATATACTCGTGGACTTGAAATTTGCAATGCAGACTTCCTGAATCAACATAAAATGGCCAGAAAGTTCCTGCTAGTAACTGAAACCGCATTAGAACATACAGTACTTGGGTCTGTGTTTGGCAATTCAAAAGTAATTTCTCTGGCGCACTTTTCACTACCGCAACAGCAGCATATGCACAGCTAGTCCAGAACGTTCATGTAACAGCACAAGGAGTGGATGGATGCCGAACAGTTGTACACCAGCAAATGAAACATATACTCGTGGACTTGAAATTTGCAATGCAGACTTCCTGAATCAACATAAAGTGGCCAGAAAGTTCCTGGTAGTAACTGAAACCGCATTAGAACATACAGTACTTGTGTCTGTTGTTTGCCACTTCAGAAGTAATTTCTCTGGCGCACTTTTCACTAGCGTAATAGCAGCATATGCGCAGCTAGTCCAGAACGTTCATGTAACAGCACAAGGAGTGGATGGATGCCGAACACTTGTACACCAGCAAATGAAACATATACTCGTGGACTTGAAATTTGCAATGCAGATTTCCTGAATCAACATAAAATGGCCAGAAAGTTCCTGCTAGTAACTGAAACCGCATTAGAACATACAGTACTTGGGTCTGTGTTTGGCAATTCAAAAGTAATTTCTCTGGCGCACTTTTCACTACCGTAACAGCAGCATATGCACAGCTAGTCCAGAACGTTCATGTAACAGCACAAGGAGTGGATGGATGCCGAACACTTGTACACCAGCAAATGAAACATATACTCGTGGACTTGAAATTTGCAATGCAGACTTCCTGAATCAACATAAAATGGCCAGAAAGTTCCTGGTAGTAACTGAAACAGCATTAGAACATACAGTACTTGTGTCTGTTGTTTGCCACTTCAGAAGTAATTTCTCTGGCGCACTTTTCACTAGCGTAATAGCAGCATATGCGCAGCTAGTCCAGAACGTTCATGTAACAGCACAAGGAGTGGATGGATGCCGAACACTTGTACACCAGCAAATGAAACATATACTCATGGACTTGAAATTTGCAATGCAGACTTCCTGAATCAACATAAAATGGCCAGAAATTTCCTGCTAGTAACTGAAACCGCATTAGAACATACAGTACTTGGGTCTGTGTTTGGCAATTAAAAAGTAATTTCTCTGGCGCACTTTTCACTACCGTAACAGCAGCATATGCACAGCTAGTCCAGAACGTTCATGTAACAGCACAAGGAGTGGATGGATGCCGAACACTTGTACACCAGCAATTGAAACAGATACTCGTGGACTTGAAATTTGCAATGCAGACTTCCTGAATCAACATAAAATGGCCAGAAAGTTCCTGGTAGTAACTGAAACCGCATTAGAACATACAGTACTTGTGTCTGTTGTTTGCCACTTCAGAAGTAATTTCTCTGGCGCACTTTTCACTAGCGTAATAGCAGCATATGCGCAGCTAGTCCAGAACGTTCATGTAACAGCACAAGGAGTGGATGGATGCCGAACACTTGTACACCAGCAAATGAAACATATACTCATGGACATGAAATTTGCAATGCAGACTTCCTGAATCAACATAAAATGGCCAGAAAGTTCCTGCTAGTAACTGAAACCGCATTAGAACATACAGTACTTGGGTCTGTGTTTGGCAATTAAAAAGTAATTTCTCTGGCGCACTTTTCACTACCGTAACAGCAGCATATGCACAGCTAGTCCAGAACGTTCATGTAACAGCACAAGGAGTGGATGGATGCCGAACACTTGTACACCAGCAAATGAAACAGATACTCGTGGACTTGAAATTTGCAATGCAGACTTCCTGAATCAACATAAAATGGCCAGAAAGTTCCTGCTAGTAACTGAAACCGCATTAGAACATACAGTACTTGTGTCTGTTGTTTGCCACTTCAGAAGTAATTTCTCTGGCGCACTTTTCACTAGCGTAATAGCAGCATATGCGCAGCTAGTCCAGAACGTTCATGTAACAGCACAAGGAGTGGATGGATGCCGAACACTTGTACACCAGCAAATGAAACATATACTCATGGACTTGAAATTTGCAATGCAGACTTCCTGAATCAACATAAAATGGCCAGAAAGTTCCTGCTAGTAACTGAAACCGCATTAGAACATACAGTACTTGGGTCTGTGTTTGGCAATTCAAAAGTAATTTCTCTGGTGCACTTTTCACTACCGTAACAGCAGCATATGCACAGCTAGTCCAGAACGTTCATGTAACAGCACAAGGAGTGGATGGATGCCGAACACTTGTACACCAGCAAATGAAACATATACTCGTGGACTTGAAATTTGCAATGCAGACTTCCTGAATCAACATAAAATGGCCAGAAAGTTCCTGCTTGTAACTGAAACCGCATTAGTACATACAGTACTTGGGTCTGTGTTTGGCAATTCAAAAGTAATTTCTCTGGCGCACTTTTCACTACCGTAACAGCAGCATATGCACAGCTAGTCCAGAACGTTCATGTAACAGCACAAGGAGTGGATGGATGCCGAACACTTGTACACCAGCAAATGAAACATATACTCGTGGACTTGAAATTTGCAATGCAGACTTCCTGAATCAACATAAAATGGCCAGAAAGTTCCTGGTAGTAACTGAAACCGCATTAGAACATACAGTACTTGTGTCTGTTGTTTGCCACTTCAGAAGTAATTTCACTGGCGCACTTTTCACTAGCGTAATAGCAGCATATGCGCAGCTAGTCCAGAACGTTCATGTAACAGCACAAGGAGTGGATGGATGCCGAACACTTGTACACCAGCAAATGAAACATATACTCGTGGACTTGAAATTTGCAATGCAGACTTCCTGAATCAACATAAAATGGCCAGAAAGTTCCTGGTAGTAACTGAAACCGCATTAGAACATACAGTACTTGTGTCTGTTGTTTGCCACTTCAGAAGTAATTTCTCTGGCGCACTTTTCACTACCGTAATAGCAGCATATGCGCAGCTAGTCCAGAACGTTCATGTAACAGCACAAGGAGTGGATGGATGCCGAACACTTGTACACCAGCAAATGAAACATATACTCATGGACTTGAAATTTGCAATGCAGACTTCCTGAATCAACATAAAATGGCCAGAAAGTTCCTGCTAGTAACTGAAACCGCATTAGAACATACAGTACTTGGGTCTGTGTTTGGCAATTCAAAAGTAATTTCTCTGGCGCACTTTTCACTACCGTAACAGCAGCATATGCACAGCTAGTCCAGAACGTTCATGTAACAGCACAAGGAGTG
This sequence comes from Locusta migratoria, assembly GCA_026315105.1. Taxonomy (NCBI): domain Eukaryota; kingdom Metazoa; phylum Arthropoda; class Insecta; order Orthoptera; family Acrididae; genus Locusta; species Locusta migratoria. The sequence continues at coordinate 965,083,240 of CM048744.1, forward strand.
GATGGATGCCGAACACTTGTACACCAGCAAATGAAACATATACTCGTGGACTTGAAATTTGCAATGCAGACTTCCTGAATCAACATAAAATGGCCAGAAAGTTCCTGCTAGTAACTGAAACCGCATTAGAACATACAGTACTTGGGTCTGTGTTTGGCAATTCAAAAGTAATTTCTCTGGCGCACTTTTCACTACCGCAACAGCAGCATATGCACAGCTACTCCAGAACGTTCATGTAACAGCACAAGGAGTGGATGGATGCCGAACACTTGTACACCAGCAAATGAAACATATACTCGTGGACTTGAAATTTGCAATGCAGACTTCCTGAATCAACATAAAGTGGCCAGAAAGTTCCTGGTAGTAACTGAAACCGCATTAGAACATACAGTACTTGTGTCTGTTGTTTGCCACTTCAGAAGTAATTTCTCTGGCGCACTTTTCACTAGCATAATAGCAGCATATGCGCAGCTAGTCCAGAACGTTCATGTAACAGCACAAGGAGTGGATGGATGCCGAACACTTGTACACCAGCAAATGAAACATATACTCGTGGACTTGAAATTTGCAATGCAGACTTCCTGAATCAACATAAAATGGCCAGAAAGTTCCTGCTAGTAACTGAAACCGCATTAGAACATACAGTACTTGGGTCTGTGTTTGGCAATTCAAAAGTAATTTCTCTGGCGCACTTTTCACTACCGTAACAGCAGCATATAAACAGCTAGTCCAGAACGTTCATGTAACAGCACAAGGAGTGGATGGATGCCGAACACTTGTACACCAGCAAATGAAACATATACTCGTGGACTTGAAATTTGCAATGCAGACTTCCTGAATCAACATAAAATGGCCAGAAAGTTCCTGCTAGTAACTGAAACCGCATTAGAACATACAGTACTTGTGTCTGTTGTTTGCCACTTCAGAAGTAATTTCTCTGGCGCACTTTTCACTAGCGTAATAGCAGCATATGCGCAGCTAGTCCAGAACGTTCATGTAACAGCACAAGGAGTGGATGGATGCCGAACACTTGTACACCAGCAAATGAAACATATACTCATGGACTTGAAATTTGCAATGCAGACTTCCTGAATCAACATAAAATGGCCAGAAAGTTCCTGCTAGTAACTGAAACCGCATTAGAACATACAGTACTTGGGTCTGTGTTTGGCAATTCAAAAGTAATTTCTCTGGCGCACTTTTCACTACCGTAACAGCAGCATATGCACAGCTAGTCCAGAACGTTCATGTAACAGCACAAGGAGTGGATGGATGCCGAACACTTGTACACCAGCAAATGAAACATATACTCGTGGACTTGAAATTTGCAATGCAGACTTCCTGAATCAACATAAAATGGCCAGAAAGTTCCTGCTAGTAACTGAAACCGCATTAGAACATACAGTACTTGGGTCTGTGTTTGGCAATTCAAAAGTAATTTCTCTGGCGCACTTTTCACTACCGCAACAGCAGCATATGCACAGCTAGTCCAGAACGTTCATGTAACAGCACAAGGAGTGGATGGATGCCGAACACTTGTACACCAGCAAATGAAACATATACTCGTGGACTTGAAATTTGCAATGCAGACATCCTGAATCAACATAAAGTGGCCAGAAAGTTCCTGGTAGTAACTGAAACCGCATTAGAACATACAGTACTTGTGTCTGTTGTTTGCCACTTCAGAAGTAATTTCTCTGGCGCACTTTTCACTAGCGTAATAGCAGCATATGCGCAGCTAGTCCAGAACGTTCATGTAACAGCACAAGGAGTGGATGGATGCCGAGCACTTGTACACCAGCAAATGAAACATATACTCGTGGACTTGAAATTTGCAATGCAGACTTCCTGAATCAACATAAAATGGCCAGAAAGTTCCTGCTAGTAACTGAAACCGCATTAGAACATACAGTACTTGGGTCTGTGTTTGGCAATTCAAAAGTAATTTCTCTGGCGCACTTTTCACTACCGTAACAGCAGCATATGCACAGCTAGTCCAGAACGTTCATGTAACAGCACAAGGAGTGGATGGATGCCGAACACTTGTACACCAGCAAATGAAACATATACTCGTGGACTTGAAATTTGCAATGCAGACTTCCTGAATCAACATAAAATGGCCAGAAAGTTCCTGGTAGTAACTGAAACAGCATTAGAACATACAGTACTTGTGTCTGTTGTTTGCCACTTCAGAAGTAATTTCTCTGGCGCACTTTTCACTAGCGTAATAGCAGAATATGCGCAGCTAGTCCAGAACGTTCATGTAACAGCACAAGGAGTGGATGGATGCCGAACACTTGTACACCAGCAAATGAAACATATACTCATGGACTTGAAATTTGCAATGCAGACTTCCTGAATCAACATAAAATGGCCAGAAAGTTCCTGCTAGTAACTGAAACCGCATTAGAACATACAGTACTTGGGTCTGTGTTTGGCAATTAAAAAGTATTTTCTCTGGCGCACTTTTCACTACCGTAACAGCAGCATATGCACAGCTAGTCCAGAACGTTCATGTAACAGCACAAGGAGTGGATGGATGCCGAACACTTGTACACCAGCAAATGAAACATATACTCGTGGACTTGAAATTTGCAATGCAGACTTCCTGAATCAACATAAAATGGCCAGAAAGTTCCTGCTAGTAACTGAAACCGCATTAGAACATACAGTACTTGGGTCTGTGTTTGGCAATTCAAAAGTAATTTCTCTGGCGCACTTTTCACTACCGCAACAGCAGCATATGCACAGCTAGTCCAGAACGTTCATGTAACAGCACAAGGAGTGGATGGATGCCGAACACTTGTACACCAGCAAATGAAACATATACTCGTGGACTTGAAATTTGCAATGCAGACTTCCTGAATCAACATAAAGTGGCCAGAAAGTTCCTGGTAGTAACTGAAACCGCATTAGAACATACAGTACTTGTGTCTGTTGTTTGCCACTTCAGAAGTAATTTCTCTGGCGCACTTTTCACTAGCGTAATAGCAGCATATGCGCAGCTAGTCCAGAACGTTCATGTAACAGCACAAGGAGTGGATGGATGCCGAACACTTGTACTCCAGCAAATGAAACATATACTCGTGGACTTGAAATTTGCAATGCAGACTTCCTGAATCAACATAAAATGGCCAGAAAGTTCCTGCTAGTAACTGAAACCGCATTAGAACATACAGTACTTGGGTCTGTGTTTGGCAATTCAAAAGTAATTTCTCTGGCGCACTTTTCACTACCGTAACAGCAGCATATGCACAGCTAGTCCAGAACGTTCATGTAACAGCACAAGGAGTGGATGGATGCCGAACACTTGTACACCAGCAAATGAAACATATACTCGTGGACTTGAAATTTGCAATGCAGACTTCCTGAATCAACATAAAATGGCCAGAAAGTTCCTGGTAGTAACTGAAAACGCATTAGAACATACAGTACTTGTGTCTGTTGTTTGCCACTTCAGAAGTAATTTCTCTGGCGCACTTTTCACTAGCGTAATAGCAGCATATGCGCAGCTAGTCCAGAATGTTCATGTAACAGCACAAGGAGTGGATGGATGCCGAACACTTGTACACCAGCAAATGAAACATATACTCGTGGACTTGAAATTTGCAATGCAGACTTCCTGAATCAACATAAAATGGCCAGAAAGTTCCTGCTAGTAACTGAAACCGCATTAGAACATACAGTACTTGGGTCTGTGTTTGGCAATTCAAAAGTAATTTCTCTGGCGCACTTTTCACTACCGTAACAGCAGCATATGCACAGCTAGTCCAGAACGTTCATGTAACAGCACAAGGAGTGGATGGATGCCGAACACTTGTTCACCAGCAAATGAAACATATACTCGTGGACTTGAAATTTGCAATGCAGACTTCCTGAATCAACATAAAATGGCCAGAAAGTTCCTGGTAGTAACTGAAACCGCATTAGAACATACAGTACTTGTGTCTGTTGTTTGCCACTTCAGAAGTAATTTCTCTGGCGCACTTTTCCCTAGCGTAATAGCAGCATATGCGCAGCTAGTCCAGAATGTTCATGTAACAGCACAAGGAGTGGATGGATGCCGAACACTTGTACACCAGCAAATGAAACATATACTCGTGGACTTGTAATTTGCAATGCAGACTTCCTGAATCAACATAAAATGGCCAGAAAGTTCCTGCTAGTAACTGAAACCGCATTAGAACATACAGTACTTGTGTCTGTTGTTTGCCACTTCAGAAGTAATTTCTCTGGCGCACTTTTCACTAGCATAATAGCAGCATATGCGCAGCTAGTCCAGAATGTTCATGTAACAGCACAAGGAGTGGATGGATGCCGAACACTTGTACACCAGCAAATGAAACATATACTCGTGGACTTGAAATTTGCAATGCAGACTTCCTGAATCAACATAAAATGGCCAGAGAGTTCCTGCTAGTAACTGAAACCGCATTAGAAAATACAGTACTTGGGTCTGTGTTTGGCAATTCAAAAGTAATTTCTCTGGCGCACTTTTCACTACCGTAACAGCAGCATATGCACAGCTAGTCCAGAACGTTCATGTAACAGCACAAGGAGTGGATGGATGCCGAACACTTGTACACCAGCAAATGAAACATATACTCGTGGACTTGAAATTTGCAATGCAGACTTCCTGAATCAACATAAAATGGCTAGAAAGTTCCTGGTAGTAACTGAAACCGCATTAGAACATACAGTACTTGTGTCTGTTGTTTGCCACTTCAGAAGTAATTTCTCTGGCGCACTTTTCACTAGCGTAATAGCAGCATATGCGCAGCTAGTCCAGAATGTTCATGTAACAGCACAAGGAGTGGATGGATGCCGAACACTTGTACACCAGCAAATGAAACATATACTCGTGGACTTGAAATTTGCAATGCAGACTTCCTGAATCAACATAAAATGGCCAGAAAGTTCCTGGTAGTAACTGAAACCGCATTAGAACATACAGTACTTGTGTCTGTTGTTTGCCACTTCAGAAGTAATTTCTCTGGCGCACTTTTCACTAGCGTAATGGCAGCATATGCGCAGCTAGTCCAGAATGTTCATGTAACAGCACAAGGAGTGGATGGATGCCAAACACTTGTACACCAGCAAATGAAACATATACTCGTGGACTTGAAATTTGCAATGCAGACTTCCTGAATCAACATAAAATGGCCAGAAAGTTCCTGGTAGTAGCTGAAACCGCATTAGAACATACAGTACTTGTGTCTGTTGTTTGCCACTTCAGAAGTAATTTCTCTGGCGCACTTTTCACTACCGTAATAGCAGCATATGCGCAGCTAGTCCAGAACGTTCATGTAACAGCACAAGGAGTGGATGGATGCCGAACACTTGTACACCAGCAAATGAAACATATACTCATGGACTTGAAATTTGCAATGCAGACTTCCTGAATCAACATAAAATGGCCAGAAAGTTCCTGCTAGTAACTGAAACCGCATTAGAACATACAGTACTTGGGTCTGTGTTTGGCAATTAAAAAGTAATTTCTCTGGCGCACTTTTCACTACCGTAACAGCAGCATATGCACAGCTAGTCCAGAACGTTCATGTAACAGCACAAGGAGTGGATGGATGCCGAACACTTGTACACCAGCAAATGAAACATATACTCGTGGACTTGAAATTTGCAATGCAGACTTCCTGAATCAACATAAAATGGCCAGAAAGTTCCTGCTAGTAACTGAAACCGCATTAGAACATACAGTACTTGGGTCTGTGTTTGGCAATTCAAAAGTAATTTCTCTGGCGCACTTTTCACTACCGCAACAGCAGCATATGCACAGCAAGTCCAGAACGTTCATGTAACAGCACAAGGAGTGGATGGATGCCGAACACTTGTACACCAGCAAATGAAACATATACTCGTGGACTTGAAATTTGCAATGCAGACTTCCTGAATCAACATAAAGTGGCCAGAAAGTTCCTGCTAGCAACTGAAACCGCATTAGAACATACACTACTTGGGTCTGTGTTTGGCAATTCAAAAGTAATTTCTCTGGCGCACTTTTGACTACCGTGACAGCAGCATATGCACAGCTAGTCCAGAACGTTCATGTAACAGCACAAGGAGTGGATGGATGCCGAACACTTGTACACCAGCAAATGAAACATATACTCGTGGACTTGAAATTTGCAATGCAGACTTCCTGAATCAACATAAAGTGGCCAGAAAGTTCCTGGTAGTAACTGAAACCGCATTAGAACATACAGTACTTGTGTCTGTTGTTTGCCACTTCAGAAGTAATTTCTCTGGCGCACTTTTCACTAGCGTAATAGCAGCATATGCGCAGCTAGTCCAGAACGTTCATGTAACAGCACAAGGAGTGGATGGATGCCGAACACTTGTACACCAGCAAATGAAACATATACTCGTGGACTTGAAATTTGCAATGCAGACTTCCTGAATCAACATAAGATGGCCAGAAAGTTCCTGGTAGTAACTGAAACCGCATTAGAACATACAGTACTTGGGTCTGTGTTTGGCAATTCAAAAGTAATTTCTCTGGCGCACTTTTCACTACCGTAACAGCAGCATATGCACAGCTAGTCCAGAACGTTCATGTAACAGCACAAGGAGTGGATGGATGCCGAACACTTGTACACCAGCAAATGAAACATATACTCGTGGACTTGATATTTGCAATGCAGACTTCCTGAATCAACATAAAATGGCCAGAAAGTTCCTGCTAGTAACTGAAACCGCATTAGAACATACAGTACTTGTGTCTGTTGTTTGCCACTTCAGAAGTAATTTCTCTGGCGCACTTTTCACTAGCGTAATAGCAGCATATGCGCAGCTAGTCCAGAATGTACATGTAACAGCACAAGGAGTGGATGGATGCCGAACACTTGTACACCAGCAAATGAAACATATACTCGTGGACTTGATATTTGCAATGCAGACTTCCTGAATCAACATAAAATGGCCAGAAAGTTCCTGCTAGTAACTGAAACCGCATTAGAACATACAGTACTTGGGTCTGTGTTTGGCAATTCAAAAGTAATTTCTCTGGCGCACTTTTCACTACCGTAACAGCAGCATATGCACAGCTAGTCCAGAACGTTCATGTAACAGCACAAGGAGTGGATGGATGCCGAACACTTGTACACCAGCAAATGAAACATATACTCGTGGACTTGAAATTTGCAATGCAGACTTCCTGAATCAACATAAAATGGCCAGAAAGTTCCTGGTAGTAACTGAAACCGCATTAGAACATACAGTACTTGTGTCTGTTGTTTGCCACTTCAGAAGTAATTTCTCTGGCGCACTTTTCACTACCGTAACAGCAGCATATGCACAGCTAGTCCAGAACGTTCATGTAACAGCACAAGGAGTGGATGGATGCCGAACACTTGTACACCAGCAAATGAAACATATACTCGTGGACTTGAAATTTGCAATGCAGACTTCCTGAATCAACATAAAATGGCCAGAAAGTTCCTGGTAGTAACTGAAACCGCATTAGAACATACAGTACTTGTGTCTGTTGTTTGCCACTTCAGAAGTAATTTCTCTGGCGCACTTTTCACTAGCGTAATAGCAGCATATGCGCAGCTAGTCCAGAATGTTCATGTAACAGCACAAGGAGTGGATGGATGCCGAACACTTGTACACCAGCAAATGAAACATATACTCGTGGACTTGAAATTTGCAATGCAGACTTCCTGAATCAACATAAAATGGCCAGAATGTTCCTGCTAGTAACTGAAACCGCATTAGAACATACACTACTTGGGTCTGTGTTTGGCAATTCAAAAGTAATTTCTCTGGCACACTTTTCACTACCGTAACAGCAGCATATGCACAGCTAGTCCAGAACGTTCATGTAACAGCACAAGGAGTGGATGGATGCCGAACACTTGTACACCAGCAAATGAAACATATACTCGTGGACTTGAAATTTGCAATGCAGACTTCCTGAATCAACATAAAATGGCCAGAAAGTTCCTGGTAGTAACTGAAACCGCATTAGAACATACAGTACTTGTGTCTGTTGTTTGCCACTTCAGAAGTAATTTCTCTGGCGCACTTTTCACTAGCGTAATAGCAGCATATGCGCAGCTAGTCCAGAATGTTCATGTAACAGCACAAGGAGTGGATGGATGCCGAACACTTGTACACCAGCAAATGAAACATATACTCGTGGACTTGAAATTTGCAATGCAGACTTCCTGAATCAACATAAAATGGCCAGAAAGTTCCTGGTAGTAACTGAAACCGCATTAGAACATACACTACTTGGGTCTGTTGTTTGCCACTTCAGAAGTAATTTCTCTGGCGCACTTTTCACTAGCGTAATAGCAGCATATGCGCAGCTAGTCCAGAATGTTCATGTAACAGCACAAGGAGTGGATGGATGCCGAACACTTGTACACCAGCAAATGAAACATATACTCGTGGACTTGAAATTTGCAATGCAGACTTCCTGAATCAACATAAAATGGCCAGAAAGTTCCTGCTAGTAACTGAAACCGCATTAGAACATACAGTACTTGGGTCTGTGTTTGGCAATTCAAAAGTAATTTCTCTGGCGCACTTTTCACTACCGTAACAGCAGCATATGCACAGCTAGTCCAGAACGTTCATGTAACAGCACAAGGAGTGGATGGATGCCGAACACTTGTACACCAGCAAATGAAACATATACTCGTGGACTTGAAATTTGCAATGCAGACTTCCTGAATCAACATAAAATGGCCAGAAAGTTCCTGCTAGTAACTGAAACCGCATTAGAACATACAGTACTTGTGTCTGTTGTTTGCCACTTCAGAAGTAATTTCTCTGGCGCACTTTTCACTAGCGTAATAGCAGCATATGCGCAGCTAGTCCAGAATGTTCATGTAACAGCACAATGAGTGGATGGATGCCGAACACTTGTACACCAGCAAATGAAACATATACTCGTGGACTTGAAATTTGCAATGCAGACTTCCTGAATCAACATAAAATGGCCAGAAAGTTCCTGGTAGTAACTGAAACCGCATTAGAACATACAGTACTTGTGTCTGTTGTTTGCCACTTCAGAAGTAATTTCTCTGGCGCACTTTTCACTAGCGTAATAGCAGCATATGCGCTGCTAGTCCAGAATGTTCATGTAACAGCACAAGGAGTGGATGGATGCCGAACACTTGTACACCAGCAAATGAAACATATACTCGTGGACTTGAAATTTGCAATGCAGACTTCCTGAATCAACATAAAATGGCCAGAAAGTTCCTGCTAATAACTGAAACCGCATTAGAACATACACTACTTGGGTCTGTGTTTGGCAATTCAAAAGTAATTTCTCTGGCACACTTTTCACTACCGTAACAGCAGCATATGCACAGCTAGTCCAGAACGTTCATGTAACAGCACAAGGAGTGGATGGATGCCGAACACTTGTACACCAGCAAATGAAACATATACTCGTGGACTTGAAATTTGCAATGCAGACTTCCTGAATCAACATAAAATGGCCAGAAAGTTCCTGCTAGTAACTGAAACCGCATTAGAACATACACTACTTGGGTCTGTGTTTGGCAATTCAAATGTAATTTCTCTGGCGCACTTTTCACTACCGTAACAGCAGCATATGCACAGCTAGTCCAGAACGTTCATGTAACAGCACAAGGAGTGGATGGATGCCGAACACTTGTACACCAGCAAATGAAACATATACTCGTGGACTAGAAATTTGCAATGCAGACTTCCTGAATCAACATAAAATGGCCAGAAAGTTCCTGCTAGTAACTGAAACCGCATTAGAACATACAGTACTTGGGTCTGTGTTTGGCAATTCAAATGTAATTTCTCTGGCGCACTTTTCACTACCGTAACAGCAGCATATGCACAGCTAGTCCAGAACGTTCATGTAACAGCACAAGGAGTGGATGGATGCCGAACACTTGTACACCAGCAAATGAAACATATATTCGTGGACTTGAAATTTGCAATGCAGACTTCCTGAATCAACATAAAATGGCCAGAAAGTTCCTGCTAGTAACTGAAACCGCATTAGAACATACACTACTTGGGTCTGTGTTTGGCAATTCAAAATTAATATCTCTGGCGCACTTTTCACTCTCGTAACAGCAGCATATGCACAGCTAGTCCAGAACGTTCATGTAACAGCACAAGGAGTGGATGGATGCCGAACACTTGTACACCAGCAAATGAAACATATACTCGTGGACTTGAAATTTGCAATGCAGACTTCCTGAATCAACATAAAATGGCCAGAAAGTACCTGCTAGTAACTGAAACCGCATTAGAACATACACTACTTGGGTCTGTGTTTGGCAATTCAAATGTAATTTCTCTGGCGCACTTTTCACTACCGTAACAGCAGCATATGCACAGCTAGTCCAGAACGTTCATGTAACAGCACAAGGAGTGGATGGATGCCGAACACTTGTACACCAGCAAATGAAACATATACTCGTGGACTTGAAATTTGCAATGCAGACTTCCTGAATCAACATAAAATGGCCAGAAAGTTCCTGGTAGTAACTGAAACCGCATTAGAACATACAGTACTTGTGTCTGTTGTTTGCCACTTCAGAAGTAATTTCTCTGGCGCACTTTTCACTAGCGTAATAGCAGCATATGCGCAGCTAGTCCAGAACGTTCATGTAACAGCACAAGGAGTGGATGGATGCCGAACACTTGTACACCAGCAAATGAAACATATACTCATGGACTTGAAATTTGCAATGCAGACTTCCTGAATCAACATAAAATGGCCAGAAAGTTCCTTCTAGTAACTGAAACCGCATTAGAACATACAGTACTTGGGTCTGTGTTTGGCAATTCAAAAGTAATTTCTCTGGCGCACTTTTCACTACCGTAACAGCATCATATGAACAGCTAGTCCAGAACGATCATGTAACAGCACAAGGAGTGGATGGATGCCGAACACTTGTACACCAGCAAATGAAACATATACTCGTGGACTTGAAATTTGCAATGCAGACTTCCTGAATCAACATAAAATGGCCAGAAAGTTCCTGCTAGTAACTGAAACCGCATTAGAACATACACTACTTGGGTCTGTGTTTGGCAATTCAAAAGTAATTTCTCTGGCGCACTTTTCACTACCGTAACAGCAGCATATGCACAGCTAGTCCAGAACGTTCATGTAACAGCACAAGGAGTGGATGGATGCCGAACACTTGTACACCAGCAAATGAAACAGATACTCGTGGACTTGAAATTTGCAATGCAGACTTCCTGAATCAACATAAAATGGCCAGAAAGTTCCTGCTAGTAACTGAAACCGCATTAGAACATACAGTACTTGTGTTTGTTGTTTGCCACTTCAGAAGTAATTTCTCTGGCGCACTTTTCACTAGCGTAATAGCAGCATATGCGCAGCTAGTCCAGAACGTTCATGTAACAGCACAAGGAGTGGATGGATGCCGAACACTTGTACACCAGCAAATGAAACATATACTCATGGACTTGAAATTTGCAATGCAGACTTCCTGAATCAACATAAAATGGCCAGAAAGTTCCTGCTAGTAACTGAAACCGCATTACAACATACAGTACTTGGGTCTGTGTTTGGCAATTCAAAAGTAATTTCTCTGGCGCACTTTTCACTACCGTAACAGCAGCATATGCACAGCTAGTCCAGAACGTTCATGTAACAGCACAAGGAGTGGATGGATGCCGAACACTTGTACACCAGCAAATGAAACATATACTCGTGGACTTGAAATTTGCAATGCAGACTTCCTGAATCAACATAAAATGGCCAGAAAGTTCCTGCTAGTAACTGAAACCGCATTAGAACATACAGTAGTTGGGTCTGTGTTTGGCAATTCAAAAGTAATTTCTCTGGCGCACTTTTCACTACCGCAACAGCAGCATATGCACAGCTAGTCCAGAACGTTCATGTAACAGCACAAGGAGTGGATGGATGCCGAACACTTGTACACCAGCAAATGAAACATATACTCGTGGACTTGAAATTTGCAATGCAGACTTCCTGAATCAACATAAAATGGCCAGAAAGTTCCTGGTAGTAACTGAAACCGCATAAACCTACAGTACTTGTGTCTGTTGTTTGCCACTTCAGAAGTAATTTCTCTGGCGCACTTTTCACTAGCGTAATAGCAGCATATGCGCAGCTAGTCCAGAACGTTCATGTAACAGCACAAGGAGTGGATGGATGCCGAACACTTGTACACCAGCAAATGAAACATATACTCGTGGACTTGAAATTTGCAATGCAGACTTCCTGAATCAACATAAAATGGCCAGAAAGTTCCTGCTAGTAACTGAAACCGCATTAGAACATACACTACTTGGGTCTGTGTTTGGCAATTCAAAAGTAATTTCTCTGGCGCACTTTTCACTACCGTAACAGCAGCATATGCACAGCTAGTCCAGAACGTTCATGTAACAGCACAAGGAGTGGATGGATGCCGAACACTTGTACACCAGCAAATGAAACATATACTCGTGGACTAGAAATTTGCAATGCAGACTTCCTGAATCAACATAAAATGGCCAGAAAGTTCCTGGTAGTAACTGAAACCGCATTAGAACATACAGTACTTGTGTCTGTTGTTTGCCACTTCAGAAGTAATTTCTCTGGCGCACTTTTCACTAGCGTAATAGCAGCATATGCGCAGCTAGTCCAGAATGTTCATGTAACAGCACAAGGAGTGGATGGATGCCGTACACTTGTACACCAGCAAATGAAACATATACTCGTGGACTTGAAATTTGCAATGCAGACTTCGTGAATCAACATAAAATGGCCAGAAAGTTCCTGCTAGTAACTGAAACCGCATTAGAACATACAGTACTTGGGTCTGTGTTTGGCAATTCAAAAGTAATTTCTCTGGCACACTTTTCGGTACCGTAACAGCAGCATATGCACAGCTAGTCCAGAACGTTCATGTAACAGCACAAGGAGTGGATGGATGCCGAACACTTGTACACCAGCAAATGAAACATATACTCGTGGACTTGAAATTTGCAATGCAGACTTCCTGAATCAACATAAAATGGCCAGAAAGTTCCTGGTAGTAACTGAAACCGCATTAGAACATACAGTACTTGTGTCTGTTGTTTGCCACTTCAGAAGTAATTTCTCTGGCGCACTTTTCACTAGCGTAATAGCAGCATATGCGCAGCTAGTCCAGAATGTTCATGTAACAGCACAAGGAGTGGATGGATGCCGAACACTTGTACACCAGCAAATGAAACATATACTCGTGGACTTGAAATTTGCAATGCAGACTTCCTGAATCAACATAAAATGGCCAGAAAGTTCCTGCTAGTAACTGAAACCGCATTAGAACATACAGTACTTGTGTCTGTTGTTTGCCACTTCAGAAGTAATTTCTCTGGCGCACTTTTCACTAGCGTAATAGCAGCATATGCGCAGCTAGTCCAGAATGTTCATGTAACAGCACAAGGAGTGGATGGATGCCGAACACTTGTACACCAGCAAATGAAACATATACTCGTGGACTTGAAATTTGCAATGCAGACTTCCTGAATCAACATAAAATGGCCAGAAAGTTCCTGCTAGTAACTGAAACCGCATTAGAACATACAGTACTTGGGTCTGTGTTTGGCAATTCAAAAGTAATTTCTCTGGCGCACTTTTCACTACCGTAACAGCAGCATATGCACAGCTAGTCCAGAACGTTCATGTAACAGCACAAGGAGTGGATGGATGCCGAACACTTGAACACCAGCAAATGAAACATATACTCGTGGACTTGAAATTTGCAATGCAGACTTCCTGAATCAACATAAAATGGCCAGAAAGTTCCTGGTAGTAACTGAAACCGCATTAGAACATACAGTACTTGTGTCTGTTGTTTGCCACTTCAGAAGTAATTTCTCTGGCGCACTTTTCACTAGCGTAATAGCAGCATATGCGCAGCTAGTCCAGAATGTTCATGTAAAAGCACAAGGAGTGGATGGATGCCGAACACTTGTACACCAGCAAATGAAACATATACTCGTGGACTTGAAATTTGCAATGCAGACTTCCTGAATCAACATAAAGTGGCCAGAAAGTTCCTGCTAGCAACTGAAACCGCATTAGAACATACACTACTTGGGTCTGTGTTTGGCAATTCAAAAGTAATTTCTCTGGCGCACTTTTGACTACCGTGACAGCAGCATATGCACAGCTAGTCCAGAACGTTCATGTAACAGCACAAGGAGTGGATGGATGCCGAACACTTGTACACCAGCAAATGAAACATATACTCGTGGACTTGAAATTTGCAATGCAGACTTCCTGAATCAACATAAAATGGCCAGAAAGTTCCTGCTAGTAACTGAAACCGCATTAGAACATACACTACTTGGGTCTGTGTTTGGCAATTCAAAAGTAATTTCTCTGGCGCACTTTTCACTACCGTGACAGCAGCATATGCACAGCTAGTCCAGAACGTTCATGTAACAGCACAAGGAGTGGATGGATGCCGAACACTTGTACACCAGCAAATGAAACATATACTCGTGGACTTGAAATTTGCAATGCAGACTTCCTGAATCAACATAAAATGGCCAGAAAGTTCCTGCTAGTAACTGAAACCGCATTAGAACATACAGTACTTGGGTCTGTGTTTGGCAATTCAAAAGTAATTTCTCTGGCGCACTTTTCACTACCGTAACAGCAGCATATGCACAGCTAGTCCAGAACGTTCATGTAACAGCACAAGGAGTGGATGGATGCCGAACACTTGTACACCAGCAAATGAAACATATACTCGTGGACTTGAAATTTGCAATGCAGACTTCCTGAATCAACATAAAATGGCCAGAAAGTTCCTGCTAGTAACTGAAACCGCATTAGAACATACACTACTTGGGTCTGTGTTTGGCAATTCAAAAGTAATTTCTCTGGCGCACTTTTCACTACCGTAACAGCAGCATATGCACAGATAGTCCCGAACGTTCATGTAACAGCACAAGGAGTGGATGGATGCCGAACACTTGTACACCAGCAAATGAAACATATACTCGTGGACTTGAAATTTGCAATGCAGACTTCCTGAATCAACATAAAATGGCCAGAAAGTTCCTGCTAGTAACTGAAACCGCATTAGAACATACACTGCTTGGGTCTGTGTTTGGCAATTCAAATGTAATTTCTCTGGCGCACTTTTCACTACCGTAACAGCAGCATATGCACAGCTAGTCCAGAACGTTCATGTAACAGCACAAGGAGTGGATGGATGCCGAACACTTGTACACCAGCAAATGAAACATATACTCGTGGACTTGAAATTTGCAATGCAGACTTCCTGAATCAACATAAAATGGCCAGAAAGTTCCTGGTAGTAACTGAAACCGCATTAGAACATACAGTACTTGTGTCTGTTGTTTGCCACTTCAGAAGTAATTTCTCTGGCGCACTTTTCACTACCGTAACAGCAGCATATGCACAGCTAGTCCAGAACGTTCATGTAACAGCACAAGGAGTGGATGGATGCCGAACACTTGTACACCAGCAAATGAAACATATACTCGTGGACTTGAAATTTGCAATGCAGACTTCCTGAATCAACATAAAATGGCCAGAAAGTTCCTGCTAGTAACTGAAACCGCATTAGAACATACACTACTTGGGTCTGTGTTTGGCAATTCAAAAGTAATTTCTCTGGCGCACTTTTCACTACCGTAACAGCAGCATATGCACAGCTAGTCCAGAACGTTCATGTAACAGCACAAGGAGTGGATGGATGCCGAACACTTGAACACCAGCAAATGAAACATATACTCGTGGACTTGAAATTTGCAATGCAGACTTCCTGAATCAACATAAAATGGCCAGAAAGTTCCTGGTAGTAACTGAAACCGCATTAGAACATACAGTACTTGTGTCTGTTGTTTGCCACTTCAGAAGTAATTTCTCTGGCGCACTTTTCACTAGCGTAATAGCAGCATATGCGCAGCTAGTCCAGAATGTTCATGTAAAAGCACAAGGAGTGGATGGATGCCGAACACTTGTACACCAGCAAATGAAACATATACTCGTGGACTTGAAATTTGCAATGCAGACTTCCTGAATCAACATAAAATGGCCAGAAAGTTCCTGCTAGCAACTGAAACCGCATTAGAACATACACTACTTGGGTCTGTGTTTGGCAATTCAAAAGTAATTTCTCTGGCGCACTTTTGACTACCGTGACAGCAGCATATGCACAGCTAGTCCAGAACGTTCATGTAACAGCACAAGGAGTGGATGGATGCCGAACACTTGTACACCAGCAAATGAAACATATACTCGTGGACTTGAAATTTGCAATGCAGACTTCCTGAATCAACATAAAATGGCCAGAAAGTTCCTGCTAGTAACTGAAACCGCATTAGAACATACACTACTTGGGTCTGTGTTTGGCAATTCAAAAGTAATTTCTCTGGCGCACTTTTCACTACCGTGACAGCAGCATATGCACAGCTAGTCCAGAACGTTCATGTAACAGCACAAGGAGTGAATGGATGCCGAACACTTGTACACCAGCAAATGAAACATATACTCGTGGACTTGAAATTTGCAATGCAGACTTCCTGAATCAACATAAAATGGCCAGAAAGTTCCTGCTAGTAACTGAAACCGCATTAGAACATACAGTACTTGGGTCTGTGTTTGGCAATTCAAAAGTAATTTCTCTGGCGCACTTTTCACTACCGTAACAGCAGCATATGCACAGCTAGTCCAGAACGTTCATGTAACAGCACAAGGAGTGGATGGATGCCGAACACTTGTACACCAGCAAATGAAACATATACTCGTGGACTTGAAATTTGCAATGCAGACTTCCTGAATCAACATAAAATGGCCAGAAAGTTCCTGCTAGTAACTGAAACCGCATTAGAACATACACTACTTGGGTCTGTGTTTGGCAATTCAAAAGTAATTTCTCTGGCGCACTTTTCACTACCGTAACAGCAGCATATGCACAGATAGTCCCGAACGTTCATGTAACAGCACAAGGAGTGGATGGATGCCGAACACTTGTACACCAGCGAATGAAACATATACTCGTGGACTTGAAATTTGCAATGCAGACTTCCTGAATCAACATAAAATGGCCAGAAAGTTCCTGCTAGTAACTGAAACCGCATTAGAACATACACTGCTTGGGTCTGTGTTTGGCAATTCAAATGTAATTTCTCTGGCGCACTTTTCACTACCGTAACAGCAGCATATGCACAGCTAGTCCAGAACGTTCATGTAACAGCACAAGGAGTGGATGGATGCCGAACACTTGTACACCAGCAAATGAAACATATACTCGTGGACTTGAAATTTGCAATGCAGACTTCCTGAATCAACATAAAATGGCCAGAAAGTTCCTGGTAGTAACTGAAACCGCATTAGAACATACAGTACTTGTGTCTGTTTTTTGCCACTTCAGAAGTAATTTCTCTGGCGCACTTTTCACTACCGTAACAGCAGCATATGCACAGCTAGTCCAGAACGTTCATGTAACAGCACAAGGAGTGGATGGATGCCGAACACTTGTACACCAGCAAATGAAACATATACTCGTGGACTTGAAATTTGCAATGCAGACTTCCTGAATCAACATAAAATGGCCAGAAAGTTCCTGCTAGTAACTGAAACCGCATTAGAACATACACTACTTGGGTCTGTGTTTGGCAATTCAAAAGTAATTTCTCTGGCGCACTTTTCACTACCGTAACAGCAGCATATGCACAGCTAGTCCAGAACGTTCATGTAACAGCACAAGGAGTGGATGGATGCCAAACACTTGAACACCAGCAAATGAAACATATACTCGTGGACTTGAAATTTGCAATGCAGACTTCCTGAATCAACATAAAATGGCCAGAAAGTTCCTGGTAGTAACTGAAACCGCATTAGAACATACAGTACTTGTGTCTGTTGTTTGCCACTTCAGAAGTAATTTCTCTGGCGCACTTTTCACTAGCGTAATAGCAGCATATGCGCAGCTAGTCCAGAATGTTCATGTAACAGCACAAGGAGTGGATGGATGCCGAAGACTTGTACACCAGCAAATGAAAAATATACTCGTGGACTTGAAATTTGCAATGCAGACTTCCTGAATCAACATAAAATGGCCAGAAAGTTCCTGGTAGTAACTGAAACCGCATTAGAACATACAGTACTTGTGTCTGTTGTTTGCCACTTCAGAAGTAATTTCTCTGGCGCACTTTTCACTAGCGTAATAGCAGCATATGCGCAGCTAGTCCAGAATGTTCATGTAACAGCACAAGGAGTGGATGGATGCCGAACACTTGTACACCAGCAAATGAAACATATACTCGTGGACTTGAAATTTGCAATGCAGACTTCCTGAATCAACATAAAATGGCCAGAAAGTTCCTGCTAGTAACTGAAACCGCATTAGAACATACACTACTTGGGTCTGTGTTTGGCAATTCAAAAGTAATTTCTCTGGCGCACTTTTCACTACCGTAACAGCAGCATATGCACAGCTAGTCCAGAACGTTCATGTAACAGCACAAGGAGTGGATGGATGCCGAACACTTGTACACCAGCAAATGAATCATATACTCGTGGACTTGAAATTTGCAATGCAGACTTCCTGAATCAACATAAAATGGCCAGAAAGTTCCTGCTAGTAACTGAAACCGCATTAGAACATACAGTACTTGGGTCTGTGTTTGGCAATTCAAAAGTAATTTCTCTGGCGCACTTTTCACTACCGCAACAGCAGCATATGCACAGCTAGTCCAGAACGTTCATGTAACAGCACAAGGAGTGGATGGATGCCGAACACTTGTACACCAGCAAATGAAACATATACTCGTGGACTTGAAATTTGCAATGCAGACTTCCTGAATCAACATAAAGTGGCCAGAAAGTTCCTGGTAGTAACTGAAACCGCATTAGAACATACAGTACTTGTGTCTGTTGTTTGCCACTTCAGAAGTAATTTCTCTGGCGCACTTTTCACTAGCATAATAGCAGCATATGCGCAGATAGTCCAGAATGTTCATGTAACAGCACAAGGAGTGGATGGATGCCGAACACTTGTACACCAGCAAATGAAACATATACTCGTGGACTTGAAATTTGCAATGCAGACTTCCTGAATCAACATAAAATGGCCAGAAAGTTCCTGCTAGTAACTGAAACCGCATTAGAACATACAGTACTTGTGTCTGTTGTTTGCCACTTCAGAAGTAATTCCTTGGCGCACTTTTCACTAGCGTAATAGCAGCATATGCGCAGCTAGTCCAGAATGTTCATGTAACAGCACAAGGAGTGGATGGATGCCGAACACTTGTACACCAGCAAATGAAACATATACTCGTGGACTTGAAATTTGCAATGCAGACTTCCTGAATCAACATAAAATGGCCAGAAAGTTCCTGCTAGTAACTGAAACCGCATTAGAACATACAGTACTTGGGTCTGTGTTTGGCAATTCAAAAGTAATTTCTCTGGCGCACTTTTCACTACCGTAACAGCAGCATATGCACAGCTAGTCCAGAACGTTCATGTAACAGCACAAGGAGTGGATGGATGCCGAACACTTGTACACCAGCAAATGAAACAGATACTCGTGGACTTGAAATTTGCAATGCAGACTTACTGAATCAACATAAAATGGCCAGAAAGTTCCTGGTAGTAACTGAAACCGCATTAGAACATACAGTACTTGTGTCTGTTGTTTGCCACTTCAGAAGTAATTTCTCTGGCGCACTTTTCACTAGCGTAATAGCAGCATATGCGCAGCTAGTCCAGAACGTTCATGTAACAGCACAAGGAGTGGATGGATGCCGAACACTTGTACACCAGCAAATGAAACATATACTCATGGACTTGAAATTTGCAATGCAGACTTCCTGAATCAACATAAAATGGCCAGAAAGTTCCTGCTAGTAACTGAAACCGCATTACAACATACAGTACTTGGGTCTGTGTTTGGCAATTCAAAAGTAATTTCTCTGGCGCACTTTTCACTACCGTAACAGCAGCATATGCACAGCTAGTCCAGAACGTTCATGTAACAGCACAAGGAGTGGATGGATGCCGAACACTTGTACACCAGCAAATGAAACATATACTCGTGGACTTGAAATTTGCAATGCAGACTTCCTGAATCAACATAAAATGGCCAGAAAGTTCCTGCTAGTAACTGAAACCGCATTAGAACATACAGTAGTTGGGTCTGTGTTTGGCAATTCAAAAGTAATTTCTCTGGCGCACTTTTCACTACCGCAACAGCAGCATATGCACAGCTAGTCCAGAACGTTCATGTAACAGCACAAGGAGTGGATGGATGCCGAACACTTGTACACCAGCAAATGAAACATATACTCGTGGACTTGAAATTTGCAATGCAGACTTCCTGAATCAACATAAAATGGCCAGAAAGTTCCTGGTAGTAACTGAAACCGCATAAACCTACAGTACTTGTGTCTGTTGTTTGCCACTTCAGAAGTAATTTCTCTGGCGCACTTTTCACTAGCGTAATAGCAGCATATGCGCAGCTAGTCCAGAACGTTCATGTAACAGCACAAGGAGTGGATGGATGCCGAACACTTGTACACCAGCAAATGAAACATATACTCGTGGACTTGAAATTTGCAATGCAGACTTCCTGAATCAACATAAAATGGCCAGAAAGTTCCTGCTAGTAACTGAAACCGCATTAGAACATACAGTACTTGGGTCTGTGTTTGGCAATTCAAAAGTAATTTCTCTGGCGCACTTTTCACTACCGTAACAGCAGCATATGCACAGCTAGTCCAGAACGTTCATGTAACAGCACAAGGAGTGGATGGATGCCGAACACTTGTACACCAGCAAATGAAACATATACTCGTGGACTAGATATTTGCAATGCAGACTTCCTGAATCAACATAAAATGGCCAGAAAGTTCCTGGTAGTAACTGAAACCGCATTAGAACATACAGTACTTGTGTCTGTTGTTTGCCACTTCAGAAGTAATTTCTCTGGCGCACTTTTCACTAGCGTAATAGCAGCATATGCGCAGCTAGTCCAGAATGTTCATGTAACAGCACAAGGAGTGGATGGATGCCGTACACTTGTACACCAGCAAATGAAACATATACTCGTGGACTTGAAATTTGCAATGCAGACTTCGTGAATCAACATAAAATGGCCAGAAAGTTCCTGCTAGTAACTGAAACCGCATTAGAACATACAGTACTTGGGTCTGTGTTTGGCAATTCAAAAGTAATTTCTCTGGCACACTTTTCGGTACCGTAACAGCAGCATATGCACAGCTAGTCCAGAACGTTCATGTAACAGCACAAGGAGTGGATGGATGCCGAACACTTGTACACCAGCAAATGAAACATATACTCGTGGACTTGAAATTTGCAATGCAGACTTCCTGAATCAACATAAAATGGCCAGAAAGTTCCTGGTAGTAACTGAAACCGCATTAGAACATACAGTACTTGTGTCTGTTGTTTGCCACTTCAGAAGTAATTTCTCTGGCGCACTTTTCACTAGCGTAATAGCAGCATATGCGCAGCTAGTCCAGAATGTTCATGTAACAGCACAAGGAGTGGATGGATGCCGAACACTTGTACACCAGCAAATGAAACATATACTCGTGGACTTGAAATTTGCAATGCAGACTTCCTGAATCAACATAAAATGGCCAGAAAGTTCCTGGTAGTAACTGAAACCGCATTAGAACATACAGTACTTGTGTCTGTTGTTTGCCACTTCAGAAGTAATTTCTCTGGCGCACTTTTCACTAGCGTAATAGCAGCATATGCGCAGCTAGTCCAGAACGTTCATGTAACAGCACAAGGAGTGGATGGATGCCGAACACTTGTACACCAGCAAATGAAACATATACTCATGGACTTGAAATTTGCAATGCAGACTTCCTGAATCAACATAAAATGGCCAGAAAGTTCCTGCTAGTAACTGAAACCGCATTAGAACATACAGTACTTGGGTCTGTGTTTGGCAATTCAAAAGTAATTTCTCTGGCGCACTTTTCACTACCGTAACAGCAGCATATGCACAGCTAGTCCAGAACGTTCATGTAACAGCACAAGGAGTGGATGGATGCCGAACACTTGTACACCAGCAAATGAAACATATACTCGTGGACTTGAAATTTGCAATGCAGACTTCCTGAATCAACATAAAATGGTCAGAAAGTTCCTGCTAGTAACTGAAACCGCATTAGAACATACAGTAGTTGGGTCTGTGTTTGGCAATTCAAAAGTAATTTCTCTGGCGCACTTTTCACTACCGCAACAGCAGCATATGCACAGCTAGTCCAGAACGTTCATGTAACAGCACAAGGAGTGGATGGATGCCGAACACTTGTACACCAGCAAATGAAACATATACTCGTGGACTTGAAATTTGCAATGCAGACTTCCTGAATCAACATAAAATGGCCAGAAAGTTCCTGGTAGTAACTGAAACCGCATAAACCTACAGTACTTGTGTCTGTTGTTTGCCACTTCAGAAGTAATTTCTCTGGCGCACTTTTCACTAGCGTAATAGCAGCATATGCGCAGCTAGTCCAGAACGTTCATGTAACAGCACAAGGAGTGGATGGATGCCGAACACTTGTACACCAGCAAATGAAACATATACTCGTGGACTTGAAATTTGCAATGCAGACTTCCTGAATCAACATAAAATGGCCAGAAAGTTCCTGCTAGTAACTGAAACCGCATTAGAACATACACTACTTGGGTCTGTGTTTGGCAATTCAAAAGTAATTTCTCTGGCGCACTTTTCACTACCGTAACAGCAGCATATGCACAGCTAGTACAGAACGTTCATGTAACAGCACAAGGAGTGGATGGATGCCGAACACTTGTACACCAGCAAATGAAACATATACTCGTGGACTAGAAATTTGCAATGCAGACTTCCTGAATCAACATAAAATGGCCAGAAAGTTCCTGGTAGTAACTGAAACCGCATTAGAAAATACAGTACTTGTGTCTGTTGTTTGCCACTTCAGAAGTAATTTCTCTGGCGCACTTTTCACTAGCGTAATAGCAGCATATGCGCAGCTAGTCCAGAATGTTCATGTAACAGCACAAGGAGTGGATGGATGCCGTACACTTGTACACCAGCAAATGAAACATATACTCGTGGACTTGAAATTTGCAATGCAGACTTCGTGAATCAACATAAAATGGCTAGAAAGTTCCTGCTAGTAACTGAAACCGCATTAGAACATACAGTACTTGGGTCTGTGTTTGGCAATTCAAAAGTAATTTCTCTGGCACACTTTTCGGTACCGTAACAGCAGCATATGCACAGCTAGTCCAGAACGTTCATGTAACAGCACAAGGAGTGGATGGATGCCGAACACTTGTACACCAGCAAATGAAACATATACTCGTGGACTTGAAATTTGCAATGCAGACTTCCTGAATCAACATAAAATGGCCAGAAAGTTCCTGGTAGTAACTGAAACCGCATTAGAACATACAGTACTTGTGTCTGTTGTTTGCCACTTCAGAAGTAATTTCTCTGGCGCACTTTTCACTAGCGTAATAGCAGCATATGCGCAGCTAGTCCAGAATGTTCATGTAACAGCACAAGGAGTGGATGGATGCCGAACACTTGTACACCAGCAAATGAAACATATACTCATGGACTTGAAATTTGCAATGCAGACTTCCTGAATCAACATAAAATGGCCAGAAAGTTCCTGCTAGTAACTGAAACCGCATTACAACATACAGTACTTGGGTCTGTGTTTGGCAATTCAAAAGTAATTTCTCTGGCGCACTTTTCACTACCGTAACAGCAGCATATGCACAGCTAGTCCAGAACGTTCATGTAACAGCACAAGGAGTGGATGGATGCCGAACACTTGTACACCAGCAAATGAAACATATACTCGTGGACTTGAAATTTGCAATGCAGACTTCCTGAATCAACATAAAATGGCCAGAAAGTTCCTGCTAGTAACTGAAACCGCATTAGAACATACAGTAGTTGGGTCTGTGTTTGGCAATTCAAAAGTAATTTCTCTGGCGCACTTTTCACTACCGCAACAGCAGCATATGCACAGCTAGTCCAGATCGTTCATGTAACAGCACAAGGAGTGGATGGATGCCGAACACTTGTACACCAGCAAATGAAACATATACTCGTGGACTTGAAATTTGCAATGCAGACTTCCTGAATCAACATAAAATGGCCAGAAAGTTCCTGGTAGTAACTGAAACCGCATAAACCTACAGTACTTGTGTCTGTTGTTTGCCACTTCAGAAGTAATTTCTCTGGCGCACTTTTCACTAGCGTAATAGCAGCATATGCGCAGCTAGTCCAGAACGTTCATGTAACAGCACAAGGAGTGGATGGATGCCGAACACTTGTACACCAGCAAATGAAACATATACTCGTGGACTTGAAATTTGCAATGCAGACTTCCTGAATCAACATAAAATGGCCAGAAAGTTCCTGCTAGTAACTGAAACCGCATTAGAACATACACTACTTGGGTCTGTGTTTGGCAATTCAAAAGTAATTTCTCTGGCGCACTTTTCACTACCGTAACAGCAGCATATGCACAGCTAGTCCAGAACGTTCATGTAACAGCACAAGGAGTGGATGGATGCCGAACACTTGTACACCAGCAAATGAAACATATACTCGTGGACTAGAAATTTGCAATGCAGACTTCCTGAATCAACATAAAATGGCCAGAAAGTTCCTGGTAGTAACTGAAACCGCATTAGTACATACAGTACTTGTGTCTGTTGTTTGCCACTTCAGAAGTAATTTCTCTGGCGCACTTTTCACTAGCGTAATAGCAGCATATGCGCAGCTAGTCCAGAATGTTCATGTAACAGCACAAGGAGTGGATGGATGCCGTACACTTGTACACCAGCAAATGAAACATATACTCGTGGACTTGAAATTTGCAATGCAGACTTCGTGAATCAACATAAAATGGCCAGAAAGTTCCTGCTAGTAACTGAAACCGCATTAGAACATACAGTACTTGGGTCTGTGTTTGGCAATTCAAAAGTAATTTCTCTGGCACACTTTTCGGTACCGTAACAGCAGCATATGCACAGCTAGTCCAGAACGTTCATGTAACAGCACAAGGAGTGGATGGATGCCGAACACTTGTACACCAGCAAATGAAACATATACTCGTGGACTTGAAATTTGCAATGCAGACTTCCTGAATCAACATAAAATGGCCAGAAAGTTCCTGGTAGTAACTGAAACCGCATTAGAACATACAGTACTTGTGTCTGTTGTTTGCCACTTCAGAAGTAATTTCTCTGGCGCACTTTTCACTAGCGTAATAGCAGCATATGCGCAGCTAGTCCAGAATGTTCATGTAACAGCACAAGGAGTGGATGGATGCCGAACACTTGTACACCAGCAAATGAAACATATACTCGTGGACTTGAAATTTGCAATGCAGACTTCCTGAATCAACATAAAATGGCCAGAAAGTTCCTGGTAGTAACTGAAACCGCATTAGAACATACAGTACTTGTGTCTGTTGTTTGCCACTTCAGAAGTAATTTCTCTGGCGCACTTTTCACTAGCGTAATAGCAGCATATGCGCAGCTAGTCCAGAACGTTCATGTAACAGCACAAGGAGTGGATGGATGCCGAACACTTGTACACCAGCAAATGAAACATATACTCGTGGACTTGAAATTTGCAATGCAGACTTCCTGAATCAACATAAAATGGCCAGAAAGTTCCTGCTAGTAACTGAAACCGCATTAGAACATACAGTACTTGGGTCTGTGTTTGGCAATTCAAAAGTAATTTCTCTGGCGCACTTTTCACTACCGTAACAGCAGCATATGCACAGCTAGTCCAGAACGTTCATGTAACAGCACAAGGAGTGGTTGGATGCCGAACACTTGAACACCAGCAAATGAAACATATACTCGTGGACTTGAAATTTGCAATGCAGACTTCCTGAATCAACATAAAATGGCCAGAAAGTTCCTGGTAGTAACTGAAACCGCATTAGAACATACAGTACTTGTGTCTGTTGTTTGCCACTTCAGAAGTAATTTCTCTGGCGCACTTTTCACTAGCGTAATAGCAGCATATGCGCAGCTAGTCCAGAATGTTCATGTAACAGCACAAGGAGTGGATGGATGCCGAACACTTGTACACCAGCAAATGAAACATATACTCGTGGACTTGAAATTTGCAATGCAGACTTCCTGAATCAACATAAAATGGCCAGAAAGTTCCTGCTAGCAACTGAAACCGCATTAGAA
This sequence comes from Locusta migratoria, assembly GCA_026315105.1. Lineage (NCBI taxonomy): Eukaryota > Metazoa > Arthropoda > Insecta > Orthoptera > Acrididae > Locusta > Locusta migratoria. The sequence goes on from CM048744.1 coordinate 965,109,467, forward strand.
CATACACTACTTGGGTCTGTGTTTGGCAATTCAAAAGTAATTTCTCTGGCGCACTTTTGACTACCGTGACAGCAGCATATGCACAGCTAGTCCAGAACGTTCATGTAACAGCACAAGGAGTGGATGGATGCCGAACACTTGTACACCAGCAAATGAAACATATACTCGTGGACTTGAAATTTGCAATGCAGACTTCCTGAATCAACATAAAATGGCCAGAAAGTTCCTGCTAGTAACTGAAACCGCATTAGAACATACACTACTTGGGTCTGTGTTTGGCAATTCAAAAGTAATTTCTCTGGCGCACTTTTCACTACCGTGACAGCAGCATATGCACAGCTAGTCCAGAACGTTCATGTAACAGCACAAGGAGTGGATGGATGCCGAACACTTGTACACCAGCAAATGAAACATATACTCGTGGACTTGAAATTTGCAATGCAGACTTCCTGAATCAACATAAAATGGCCAGAAAGTTCCTGCTAGTAACTGAAACCGCATTAGAACATACACTACTTGGGTCTGTGTTTGGCAATTCAAAAGTAATTTCTCTGGCGCACTTTTCACTACCGTAACAGCAGCATATGCACAGCTAGTCCAGAACGTTCATGTAACAGCACAAGGAGTGGATGGATGCCGAACACTTGTACACCAGCAAATGAAACATATACTCGTGGACTTGAAATTTGCAATGCAGACTTCCTGAATCAACATAAAATGGCCAGAAAGTTCCTGCTAGTAACTGAAACCGCATTAGAACATACACTACTTGGGTCTGTGTTTGGCAATTCAAAAGTAATTTCTCTGGCGCACTTTTCACTACCGTAACAGCAGCATATGCACAGATAGTCCCGAACGTTCATGTAACAGCACAAGGAGTGGATGGATGCCGAACACTTGTACACCAGCAAATGAAACATATACTCGTGGACTTGAAATTTGCAATGCAGACTTCCTGAATCAACATAAAATGGCCAGAAAGTTCCTGCTAGTAACTGAAACCGCATTAGAACATACACTACTTGGGTCTGTGTTTGGCAATTCAAAAGTAATTTCTCTGGCGCACTTTTCACTACCGTGACAGCAGCATATGCACAGCTAGTCCAGAACGTTCATGTAACAGCACAAGGAGTGGATGGATGCCGAACACTTGTACACCAGCAAATGAAACATATACTCGTGGACTTGAAATTTGCAATGCAGACTTCCTGAATCAACATAAAATGGCCAGAAAGTTCCTGGTAGTAACTGAAACCGCATTAGAACATACAGTACTTGTGTCTGTTGTTTGCCACTTCAGAAGTAATTTCTCTGGCGCACTTTTCACTACCGTAACAGCAGCATATGCACAGCTAGTCCAGAACGTTCATGTAACAGCACAAGGAGTGGATGGATGCCGAACACTTGTACACCAGCAAATGAAACATATACTCGTGGACTTGAAATTTGCAATGCAGACTTCCTGAATCAACATAAAATGGCCAGAAAGTTCCTGCTAGTAACTGAAACCGCATTAGAACATACACTACTTGGGTCTGTGTTTGGCAATTCAAAAGTAATTTCTCTGGCGCACTTTTCACTACCGTAACAGCAGCATATGCACAGATAGTCCCGAACGTTCATGTAACAGCACAAGGAGTGGATGGATGCCGAACACTTGTACACCAGCAAATGAAACATATACTCGTGGACTTGAAATTTGCAATGCAGACTTCCTGAATCAACATAAAATGGCCAGAAAGTTCCTGCTAGTAACTGAAACCGCATTAGAACATACAGTACTTGGGTCTGTGTTTGGCAATTCAAATGTAATTTCTCTGGCGCACTTTTCACTACCGTAACAGCAGCATATGCACAGCTAGTCCAGAACGTTCATGTAACAGCACAAGGAGTGGATGGATGCCGAACACTTGTACACCAGCAAATGAAACATATACTCGTGGACTTGAAATTTGCAATGCAGACTTCCTGAATCAACATAAAATGGCCAGAAAGTTCCTGGTAGTAACTGAAACCGCATTAGAACATACAGTACTTGTGTCTGTTGTTTGCCACTTCAGAAGTAATTTCTCTGGCGCACTTTTCACTAGCGTAATAGCAGCATATGCGCAGCTAGTCCAGAATGTTCATGTAACAGCACAAGGAGTGGATGGATGCCGAACACTTGTACACCAGCAAATGAAACATATACTCGTGGACTTGAAATTTGCAATGCAGACTTCCTGAATCAACATAAAATGGCCAGAAAGTTCCTGCTAGCAACTGAAACCGCATTAGAACATACACTACTTGGGTCTGTGTTTGGCAATTCAAAAGTAATTTCTCTGGCGCACTTTTGACTACCGTGACAGCAGCATATGCACAGCTAGTCCAGAACGTTCATGTAACAGCACAAGGAGTGGATGGATGCCGAACACTTGTACACCAGCAAATGAAACATATACTCGTGGACTTGAAATTTGCAATGCAGACTTCCTGAATCAACATAAAATGGCCAGAAAGTTCCTGCTAGTAACTGAAACCGCATTAGAACATACACTACTTGGGTCTGTGTTTGGCAATTCAAAAGTAATTTCTCTGGCGCACTTTTCACTACCGTGACAGCAGCATATGCACAGCTAGTCCAGAACGTTCATGTAACAGCACAAGGAGTGGATGGATGCCGAACACTTGTACACCAGCAAATGAAACATATACTCGTGGACTTGAAATTTGCAATGCAGACTTCCTGAATCAACATAAAATGGCCAGAAAGTTCCTGCTAGTAACTGAAACCGCATTAGAACATACACTACTTGGGTCTGTGTTTGGCAATTCAAAAGTAATTTCTCTGGCGCACTTTTCACTACCATAACAGCAGCATATGCACAGCTAGTCCAGAACGTTCATGTAACAGCACAAGGAGTGGATGGATGCCGAACACTTGTACACCAGCAAATGAAACATATACTCGTGGACTTGAAATTTGCAATGCAGACTTCCTGAATCAACATAAAATGGCCAGAAAGTTCCTGCTAGTAACTGAAACCGCATTAGAACATACACTACTTGGGTCTGTGTTTGGCAATTCAAAAGTAATTTCTCTGGCGCACTTTTCACTACCGTAACAGCAGCATATGCACAGATAGTCCCGAACGTTCATGTAACAGCACAAGGAGTGGATGGATGCCGAACACTTGTACACCAGCAAATGAAACATATACTCGTGGACTTGAAATTTGCAATGCAGACTTCCTGAATCAACATAAAATGGCCAGAAAGTTCCTGCTAGTAACTGAAACCGCATTAGAACATACAGTACTTGGGTCTGTGTTTGGCAATTCAAATGTAATTTCTCTGGCGCACTTTTCACTACCGTAACAGCAGCATATGCACAGCTAGTCCAGAACGTTCATGTAACAGCACAAGGAGTGGATGGATGCCGAACACTTGTACACCAGCAAATGAAACATATACTCGTGGACTTGAAATTTGCAATGCAGACTTCCTGAATCAACATAAAATGGCCAGAAAGTTCCTGGTAGTAACTGAAACCGCATTAGAACATACAGTACTTGTGTCTGTTGTTTGCCACTTCAGAAGTAATTTCTCTGGCGCACTTTTCACTACCGTAACAGCAGCATATGCACAGCTAGTCCAGAACGTTCATGTAACAGCACAAGGAGTGGATGGATGCCGAACACTTGTACACCAGCAAATGAAACATATACTCGTGGACTTGAAATTTGCAATGCAGACTTCCTGAATCAACATAAAATGGCCAGAAAGTTCCTGCTAGTAACTGAAACCGCATTAGAACATACACTACTTGGGTCTGTGTTTGGCAATTCAAAAGTAATTTCTCTGGCACACTTTTCACTACCGTAACAGCAGCATATGCACAGCTAGTCCAGAACGTTCATGTAACAGCACAAGGAGTGGATGGATGCCGAACACTTGTACACCAGCAAATGAAACATATACTCGTGGACTTGAAATTTGCAATGCAGACTTCCTGAATCAACATAAAATGGCCAGAAAGTTCCTGGTAGTAACTGAAACCGCATTAGAACATACAGTACTTATGTCTGTTGTTTGCCACTTCAGAAGTAATTTCTCTGGCGCACTTTTCACTAGCGTAATAGCAGCATATGCGCAGCTAGTCCAGAATGTTCATGTAACAGCACAAGGAGTGGATGGATGCCGAAGACTTGTACACCAGCAAATGAAAAATATACTCGTGGACTTGAAATTTGCAATGCAGACTTCCTGAATCAACATAAAATGGCCAGAAAGTTCCTGGTAGTAACTGAAACCGCATTAGAACATACAGTACTTGTGTCTGTTGTTTGCCACTTCAGAAGTAATTTCTCTGGTGCACTTTTCACTAGCATAATAGCAGCATATGTGCAGATAGTCCAGAATGTTCATGTAACAGCACAAGGAGTGGATGGATGCCGAACACTTGTACACCAGCAAATGAAACATATACTCGTGGACTTGAAATTTGCAATGCAGACTTCCTGAATCAACATAAAATGGCCAGAAAGTTCCTGGTAGTAACTGAAACCGCATTAGAACATACAGTACTTGTGTCTGTTGTTTGCCACTTCAGAAGTAATTCCTTGGCGCACTTTTCACTAGCGTAATAGCAGCATATGCGCAGCTAGTCCAGAATGTTCATGTAACAGCACAAGGAGTGGATGGATGCCGAACACTTGTACACCAGCAAATGAAACATATACTCGTGGACTTGAAATTTGCAATGCAGACTTCCTGAATCAACATAAAATGGCCAGAAAGTTCCTGCTAGTAACTGAAACCGCATTAGAACATACAGTACTTGGGTCTGTGTTTGGCAATTCAAAAGTAATTTCTCTGGCGCACTTTTCACTACCGTAACAGCAGCATATGCACAGCTAGTCCAGAACGTTCATGTAACAGCACAAGGAGTGGATGGATGCCGAACACTTGTACACCAGCAAATGAAACATATACTCGTGGACTTGAAATTTGCAATGCAGACTTCCTGAATCAACATAAAATGGCCAGAAAGTTCCTGGTAGTAACTGAAACCGCATTAGAACATACAGTACTTGTGTCTGTTGTTTGCCACTTCAGAAGTAATTTCTCTGGCGCACTTTTCACTAGCGTAATAGCAGCATATGCGCAGCTAGTCCAGAATGTTCATGTAACAGCACAAGGAGTGGATGGATGCCGAACACTTGTACACCAGCAAATGAAACATATACTCGTGGACTTGAAATTTGCAATGCAGACTTCCTGAATCAACATAAAATGTCCAGAAAGTTCCTGGTAGTAACTGAAACCGCATTAGAACATACAGTACTTGTGTCTGTTGTTTGCCACTTCAGAAGTAATTTCTCTGGCGCACTTTTCACTAGCGTAATAGCAGCATATGCGCAGCTAGTCCAGAATGTTCATGTAACAGCACAAGGAGTGGATGGATGCCGAACACTTGTACACCAGCAAATGATACATATACTCGTGGACTTGAAATTTGCAATGCAGACTTCCTGAATCAACATAAAATGGC